>LR753341.1:77343-179843 GCA_902729485.2 Mus minutoides
CTAGTTGGCCATCATTGGGAGGAGAGGCCCTTTGGTCATACAGACTCTATATGCCCCAGAACAGGGGAATGCCAGGGCCATTACGTGGGAGGGGGTGGGTAGGGGGGCAGGGCGGGGACGCGGGAGGGTAAGGGAAAATTTCTGGATAACATGGGAAATGTAAATGAAGAAAATATCTAATAAAGAGAAAAAAAAAATACTCATTTAAGCCGGGCGTGGTGGCGCACGCCTTTGATCCCAGCACTCGGGAGGCAGAGGCAGGTGGATTTCTGAGTTCGAGGTCAGCCTGGTCTACAGAGTGAGTTCCAGGACAGCCAGGGCTACACAGAGAATCCCTGTCTCGAAGAATAAAAAATTTAAAAATACTCATTTAAAAGAAAACTGGGATCTGCACCCAGAGCTAAGGCTGTTCTACAGCCCTCTGTACACAGGTCCCACCAGGAGAGAGCTGGTTTCCCAGGAGTGCTGACACAGGCTTACAGGCCCATAAAAAGGACAAGCTCCAGCCAGAGACAGCAAGACAAACTAACACCAGAGATAACCAGATGGTGAAAGGCAAGCACAAGAACCTTACCAACAGAAACCAAGGCTACTTGGCATCATCAGGACCCAGTTCTCCCAACCCGGGCGTGGTGGCACACACCTTTAATCCCAGCACTTGGGAGGTAGAGGCAGGCGGATTTCTGAATTCGAGGCCAACCTGGTCTACAAAGTGAGTTCCAGGACAGCCAGGGCTATTCAGAGAAACCCTGTCTCGAAAAACAAAACAAAACAAACAAACAAAAAAAACACTTCTCCCACCACAGCAAGTCCTGGATACCCCCAACACAACAGAAAAGCAAGATTTGGATATAAAATCACATCTCATGATGCTGATACAGGATTTTAAGATGGACATAAATAACTCACTTAAAGAAATATAGGAGCAGAGGTAAACAGAAGCCCTTAAAGAGGAAACACAAAAATCCCTTAAAGAATTACAGGAAAACAAAAACAAACAGGTGAAGGAATTGAACAAAACCACCCAGGATCTAAAAATGGAAATAGAAACAATAAAGAAATCACAAAGGGAGACAACTCTGGAGATAGAAAACCTAGGAAAGAAATCAGGAAGCATAGATGCAAGCATCAGCAACAGAATACAAGAGATGGAAGAGAGAATCTCAGGTGCAGAAGATATCATAGAAAACAATGACAAATGCAAAATGCAAAAACGTAAAAAAGGCCCTAACCCAAAACATCCAGGAAATCCAGGACACAATGAGAAGACCAAACCTTAGGATAATAGGTATAGAAGAGAGCGAAGATTCACAACTTAAAAGGCCAGTAAATATCTTCACAAAATTATACAAGAAAACTTCCCTAACCTAAAGAAAGAGATACCCATGAACATAAAAGAAGACTACAAAACTCCAAATTCCCCCTGTCACATAATAATCAAAACACCAAATGCACAAAACAAAGAAAGAATATTAAAAGCAGTAAGGGAAAAAAGTCAAGTAACATATAAAGGCAGACCTATCAAAATTACACTAGATTTTTTAACAGAAATTATGAAAGCTAGAAGATCCTGGTCAGACATCATACAGACCCTAGGAGAACACAAATATCAGCCCAGGCTACTATACCCAGCAAAACTCTCAATTACTATAGATGGAAAAACCAAGATATTCCATGACAAAAACAAATTTACACAATATCTTTCCACAAATCCAGCCCTACAAAGGAAGATAAATGGAAAACTCCAACACAAGGAGAGAAACTATACCCTATAAAAAGCAAGAAAATAATCTTCTTTTTAACAAACCAAAAGAAAGATAGCCACATAAACATAATTCCACCTCTTACAACAACAACAAAAAAGGAAGAAATAATCACTTTTCCTTAATGCCTTTTAATATTAATAGACTCAATTCCCCCAATAAAAAGACAGACTAAGAGACTGTATACATAAATAGGACCCAACATTTTGCTGCATACAGGAAACCCACCTCAGTGACAAAGACAGGCATTACCTCAGAGTAAAAGGCTGGAAAACAATTCTCCAAGCAAATGGTCCAAAGAAATAAGATGGAGTAGTCATTCTAATATCGAATAAAATTGACTTTCAATCAAAAGTTATCAAAAAAGATAAGGAAGGACACTTCATACTCATCAAAGGTAAAATCTACCAAGATGAACTCTCAATTCTGAATATCTATGCTCCAAATGCAAAGGCATCCACATTCATTAAGGAAACTTTAGTAAAGCTCAAAGCATACATTGCATCACACACAATAATAGTGGGAGACTTCAACACCCCACTCTCATCAATGGACAGATCATGGAAACACAAACTAAACAGAGACTCAGTCAAACTATCAGAAATTATGTTCCAAATGGATTTAGCAGATATCTATAGAACATTTTATCCTAAATCAAAAGAATATACCTTCTTCTCAGCATCTCACAGAACTTTCACCAAAATTGACCATATAATTGGTAACAAAACAGGACTCAACAGATACAAGAAGTTTGAAATAACCCCGTGCATCCTGTCAGATCACCATGGACAAAGGAGAAAAACAACAGAAAGCCCACATACATGTGGAAGCTGAACAACACTCTACTCAAAGATAACTTGGTCAAGGAAGAAATAAAGAAGTGAAAGACTTTCTAGAGTTTAATGAAAATGAAGGCACAACATACCCAAACTTATGGGACACAATGAAACAGTCCTAAGAGGAAAACTAAGCAGTCCTAGCTCTAAGTGTCTCCAAAAAAGAAACTGGAGAGAACATACACTAGCAGCCTGACAGCACATCTGAAAGCTCTAGAACAAAAAGAAGCAAGTACACGCAAGAGAATTATACAGCACGAAATAATCAAACTCAGGGCTGAAACCAACCAAAGAAAAACAAAATGAACTATACAAAGAATCAACAAAACCAGGAGCAAGTTTTTTGAGAAAATCAAAAGATAGAAAAACCCTTAGTCAGACTAAATAGAGGGCACAGAGACAGTATCCAAATTAACAAATTCAGAAATGAAAAGGGAGACATAACAACAGAACCTAAGGAAATCCAAAATATCACCAGATCCTACCACAAAAGGCTATACTCAACAAAACTGGGAAACCTGGATGAAATGGACAATTTTCTAGACAGATATCAGGTACCAAAGTTAAATCAGTATCAGATAAACCATCTAAACAGGCCCATATCCCCTAAAGAAATAGAAGCAGTCATTAATAATCTAACCAAAACGCCCAGGACCAGATGGGTTTAGTGCAGAGTTCTATCAGACTCTCAAAAAAGACCTAATTCCAATACTCCTCAAACAATTCCACAAAATAGAAACAGAAGGTGCTCTACCCAATTCGTTCTATGATACCTAAACCACACAAAGACCCAACCAAAAAGAGAACTTCAGACCAATTTCCCTTATGACCAACTTATGACCAATTTCCCTTATCAATGCAAAAATAATAAAATTCTTGCAAACTGGCTGGTTACCTACCCCACACTAGGAAAGATGGGGCCCCGCCCCTTAGATGCTGCAGCAGAGTGAGGAGGGGGGCCCACTTTGATGGGAAAAGGGTGCAGAGACCACCTCCCCTTGTTCTGTGGGGGAAGGGTGGCCAGTATTTGTCCCAGCCTGGGGCTTCACCCCTGGTTTCTTATTTGCAGTTACTTGAATAAAAAACAAATAGCCTTTAAAAAAAAAAAAAAACAAACAAACAAAAAAAAACTCTTGCAAACTGAATCCAAGAACACATCAAAATGATCATCCATCATGATCAAGTAGGCTTCATACCAGGAATGCAGGGATGGTTCAGTATATGGAAATACACCAACGTAATCCACTACATAAACAAAAAAAGAAAGAAAACACATGATCATTTTATTAGATGCTGAAAAAGCATTTGACAAAATCCAACATCCCTTTATGATAAAAGTCTTGGAAAGATCAGGAATTCAAGGCCCATACCTAAACATAATAAAAGCAATCTATAGCAAACCAGTAGCCAACATCAAACTAAATGGAGAGAAACTCAAAGCAATCCCACTAAAATCAGGGACTAGACAAGGCTGCCCACTCTCTCCTTACCTATTCAATATAGTACTCAAAAGCCTATCCAGAGCAATTAGAAAACAAAAGGAGGTCAAAGGGATCCAAATTGGAAAGGAAGAAGTCAAAATATCTATTTTGACTATTTGCAGATGATACAATAGTATACTTAAGTCCCCCAAAAACTCCACCAGAGAACTCCTACAGGTGATAAACAACTTCAGCAAAGCGGCTGAATATAAAATTAACTCAAACAAATCATTGGCCTTCCTCTACTCAAAGGATAAATAGGCTGAGAAAGAAATAAAGAAAACAACTCCCATCACAATAGTCACAAATAATATAAAATACCCTAGTGTGACTCTAACTAAGCAAGTGAAAGATCTGTATGACAAGAACTTCAAGTCTCTGAAGAAAGAAATCAAAGAAGATCTCAGAAGATAGAAAGACCTCCCATGTTCATGGATTGGCAGGATTAATATAGTAAAAATTGCCATCCTGGTGAAAGCAATCTATAGATTCAATGCAATTCCCATCAATATTCCAACTCAATTCTTCATAGAGTTAGAAAGAGCAATTTGCAAATTCATCTGGAATAACAAAAGACCCAGGATAGCAAAAACTATTCTCAACAATAAAAGAAGTTCTGGGGAAATCACAATCCCTGACTTCAAGCTGTACTGCAGAGCAATAGTAATAAAAAAAACTATATGATGTTGGTACTAAGACAGGCAGGTAGATCAATGGAATAAAATTGAATACCCAGAAATGAACCCACACACCTGTGGTCGCTTGATCTTTGACAAGGGAGCTAAAAACAATCCAGTGGAGAAAATACAGCCTTTTCGACAAATGGTGCTGACTCAACTGGTGGTTAGCATGTAGAAGAATACAAATAGATCCATTCTTATCTCCTTGTACAAAGCTTAAGTCCAAGTGGAACAAGGACCTTCACATAAAATCAGATACACTGAAACTAATAGAAAAGAAAGTGGGGAAGAGCCTCGAACATATGGGCACAGGAGGGAAATTCCTTATCAGCCTATGCTCTAAGATCAAGAATGGACAAATGGTACCTCATGAATTACAAAGCTTCTGTAAGGAAAAGAATGCTGTCAATAGGACAAAACAGCAACCAACAGATTGAGAAAAAATCTTTACCAATCCTACAACCAATAGAGAGATAATATCCAATATATACAAAGAACTCAAGAAATTAGACTACAAAGAACCAAATAACCCTATTTAAAAATGGAGTACAGAGATAAAGAATTCTCAACTGAGGAATACCGGATGGCTGAGAAGCACCTAAAGAAATGTTCAACATCCTTAGTCTTCAGGGAAATGCAAATCAAAATCACCCTGACATTCCACCTCACACCAGTCAGAATGGCTAACATAAAAAACTCAGGTGACAGCAGATGCTGGTGAGGATGTGAAAAAGAGGAACACTCCTCCACTGCTGGTGGAATTGCAAACTGGTACAACCATTCTGGAAATCAGATTGGCTGTTCCTCAGAAAATTGGACATAGTACTACCTGAGGACCCAGCAATACCACTCCTGGGCATATACCCAGAAGATGCTCCAACATAAAATAAGGATACATGCTCCACTATGCTCATAGCAGCTTTATTTATAATAACCAGAAGCTGGAAAGAACCCAGATGTCCCTCAACAGAGGAATGGATACAGAAAATGTGGCACATTTACACAATGGAGTACTAGTCAGCTATTAAAAACGATGAGGGCTGGAGAGATGGCTCAGCGGTTAAGAGCACTGACTGCTCTTCCGAAGGTCCTGAGTTCAAATTCCAGCAACCACATGGTGGCTCACAACCACCTGTGATGAGATCTGGTGACCTCTTCTGGAGTGTCTGAAGACAGCTACAGTGTACTTACATATAATAAAAAGAAAGAGAGAAAGAGAGAAAGAGAGAAAGAGAGAAAGAGAGAAAGAGAGAAAGAAAGAAAGAAAGAAAGAAAGAAAGAAAGAAAGAAAGAAAGAAAGAAAGAAAGAAAGAAACTTTTAAAAATGATGAATTCATGAAATTCTTAGACAAATGGATGGAACTAGAAAATATCATCCTGAGAGGTAACCCAATCACAAAATAACACACATGGTATGCACTCGCTGATAAGTGGATATTAGCCCAGAAGCTCAGAATACCCAAGATACAATTCACAGACCACATGAAGCTCAAGAAGAAGAAAAACCAAAGTATGGATACTTCGGTCTTTCTTAAAAGGAGGAACAAAATACCTATGGAGGAGATACAGAGACAAAGTGTGGAGCAGAGACTTAAGGAAAGGCCATCCAGAGACTGTCCCACCTGGGAATCCATCCCATATACAGTCACCAAACCCAGACAATATTGTGGATGCCAACAAGTGCTTGCTGACAGGAGCCTGATATAGCTATCTGAGAGGCTCTGCTAGAGCCTGACAAATACAGAAGTGGATGCTCACAGCCAATTGCTGGACTGAGCACAAGGCCCCCAATAGGGGAGCTAGAGAAATGACCCAAGGAGCTGAAGGGGTTTGCAGCCCCATAGGAGGAACATCAATATGAACTAACCAGTACCCTCAGAGACCCATGGGACTAAACCACCAATCAAAGAAAACACACGGAGGGACTAGTGGCTCTAGCTGCATATGTAGCAGAGGATGGCCTAGTTGGTCATCAATGGGAGGAGAGGCCCTTGGTCCTGTGAAGGTTCTATGCCCCAGTGTAGGGGAATGCCAGGGCCAGGAACCGGGAGTGGGTGGGTTGGAGAGCAGGAGGGGGGGGATAGGGAGTTTTCAGAGGGGAAACCAGGAAAGGGGTTAACATTTGAAATGTAAATAAAGAAAATATCTAATAAAAAAAATAGACCCACACACACAAAAAAAAAAGAAAACTGGAATTTTTTTAAATTCATCTACCTTTATTTTATATGCATTGGTGCATTGCCTGCATGTATGTCTATGTGAGGGTATCAGAATTTGGAATTATGGACAGTTGTGAGTTGCCATGTAGGTGCAGGGATTTGAACCTGGGTCCTCTGGAAGAATAGTCAGTGCCCTGAATCACTGAGTCATCACTCCAGCCCCAAACTGAAAGGGTTTTTTTTTTTTTTGGTTTTTTAAGACAGGGTTTCTCTGTGTAGCCCTGTCTGTCCTGGAACTCACTCTGTAGACCAGGCTGGCCTCGAACTCAGAAATCCGCCTGCCTCTGCCTCCCGAGTGCTGGGATTAAAGGCATGCGCCACCAAGCCCGCCCAACTGAAAGTTTTAAATTATATTTATTTGCATATGTGTGTGAGACAGACAGACAGACAGATGAAAAAGAGAGAGATCATATATAAAAGTCAGAAAACAAATTGCAGGAGTCTGTTCTCTCTTTCAACCTTGATTGAAGTGCTTGGTGTCAAACACTTTTGACAGCTGGGATATCTCTACAAAGAACCTCCAAAGATCTTAAAATATAAAATCAGTCCATTAAAAATATGTTACTGGGGGCTGGAGAGATGGCTCAGCCGTTAAGAGCAATCACTGACTGCTCTTCCAGAGGTCCTGAGTTCAAATCCCAGCAACCACATGGTGGCTCACAATCATCTGTAATGAGATCCAATGCCCTCTTCTGGTGTGTCAGAAGACATCTACAGTATATTCACATAAAGTTAATAAATCAATCATATATATATATATATATATATATATATATATATATATATATATCCGTTGTGAAGTATGCAATTATTCACAACCAACTAGACAGGCACAGGCATCAGCAGAGTCATCCCAACTCTGACCACCAGAAGGCACTCCAGGCTTAGTTAAAGCTCCATTGCTTGTGGGTTTGGCTTCCCCAAATTCCTTTACATCCTTTCAAAGTATGGAGGACTCTTAAGCCATAAGAAAATGGAGAAGTTAAGCATAGTAACCCACTCCCAGCACTTGAGAGTCAAAGGCAGGAGGATCAGGAGTTCAAGGTCAGCCTCTACAAGAGTGGTTCTCAACTTCTGAGTCACAGGAGGGGAGGGGACATCGAATGAACCATTCATAAAGGTGGCATATCAGACAGATATCCTGTATATCCGATATTTATGTTACAATTCCTAACAGTATCAGAATTACAGTTATGAAGTAGCAATGAAAATAATTTTATGATTGGGGTCAGCACGATTGAGGAACTGAACTAAAGGATCACAGTGTTAGAAAGGGTGAGAGCCAATGATCTAGGATTTAGTGAGTTCAAGGCCATCCTGGACCAAAGTGATTATAAACACACACACACACACACACACACACACACACACACACACAGGAACTTAAACAGAGATGCCCTGCATGGTGGACCCATGAAAATCCCATGCTAGGTGCAGGATACCTCCCTAGGAGCTGTTGGCTGTGGAGCCCTACAAGCTCCAAAAGTGGTAGAGGCTTGTCATTAGCCACCCATGAGAACTAGACAATAAGACCCTACTGCAGAAGACATAAAATCAGCTGGGCATGATGGTACACACCTGTAATCCACTTGGAAGGTGAAGGCAGGAAGATAGAAGTTCAAGGCCAGCTCTTGCTGTATAGTGAGGTCAGTCTTGACTGGGTTACATGAGACTCCGTCTCAAAAAAATGGAGAAGAGGAGAAAGAAAAAGGAAGGAGAAATGAGAAGAGGAGGAGGAAGATGGAGAAGAGACAGCAGTGGAAGGAGACAGCTTACTATTTTCCTGGGTTGAGGTGGGGAGCAATGTTGATTTTTATTTTATTATTTATTTGTTTGTTTGTTTGTTTGTTTGGTTTTTTTTCGAGACAGGGTTTCTCTGTATAGCCCTGGCTGTCCTGGAACTCACTTTGTAGACTAGGCTGGCCTCGAACTCAGAAATCCACCTGCCTCTGCCTCCCGAGTGCTGGGATTAAAGGCGTGCACCACCACTGCCAGGCTCCATGTGGATTTTTAGAGAATTTTTAAAGTTTTTTTTTTAATATTTATTTATTATTATACATAAGTACACTGTAGCTGACTTCAGACACACCAGAAGAGGGCATCAGATCTCATTATGGGTGGTTGTGAGCCACCATGTGGTTGCTGGGATTTGAACTCAGGACCTTCGGAAGAACAGTCGGTGCTCTTAACCGCTGAGCCATCTCACCAGCCCCTAAAGTTTTTATTACATTTTACGTGTGTGTGTGTGTGTGTGTGTGTGTGTGTGTGTGTGTGTGTGTGTGTACACGCACAAATAAATCAAAGAACAACTTTCTGGAGTTGGTTCTGGCCTTCCACGATGTGGGTCCTGGGGATTGAACACTGATCTTCAGGTTTGGCAGCAAGGGCCTTTAACCCTGGTGCCAACCGTCTAGCCGAGAAAAAGAGTGCACAGTTCTGTGTGAAAGTCCTAGGATGGAGCTTGCCCAATAACACAAAAACAATAAATCCATTTCTGCCTCAGTGTAGAGTGTGCCCAAACCTGCATGTGGAAGGAACACTGCTCCTTCACCCCTGTCCTTAGTGTCCCACGCCCTCTCCAGCCTACACAGGAACTTCCTTCCTCTTCCTTACCCAGCTGTACCGGCTTCCACCTGTCCATGGTCACTGCGCACGTATCTCTCATCGGTTCTCTGTTCCCTTTACAAGTGGGTGTGATGGAGCTAAAGCATATTTACTTGACAGAAGCTTAATTATTCATCCGCAGGAACCTGAACAGGGAGTTAAGAGAGGCCATCGGTCAGGGTGGGGTGGAGATGGGTGGACAAGGAAGGTTCTGGGAGGCGGGGTCCACAGTGGGGCCACACGGAGGAACATGGGGTATGGCAAAGCAAGGGGTTGTGGAATACAGGTGGAGTAGAGAGTTCAGGGTGGAGAGAAGTGGGGACTTGGTACGTCAAGAATAGGACAGAGATTGGGGAAAGGAGGGAGGGTTGGGAAAGGTGGGAGTGAAGGCAGAGACTGCGACAGGAGCTGGGACGCAGAGAATAGTGAATCAGATGGTTCAGAAGTGTACTTATGGAAGTTCAGAGACTGGAGAGAAATCACGCCCGGAGGGCTCCGGACTGCCAAGGAAGTCTGGGGCAGGGGCGTGGCTGGGGGTGTGTATTACATCGGATTCCCCCACCCCTTGAAGTTCCAAGTCTTCTCCTTTAGTCCCTCCTCCTCCTTAGGAGTAACAAGCCCACTTTCCAATCAGAGCCACGGGCTGGGCAAAGACCAGCCAATGGAGTGACAGAGGTGGAGCTGGGGAGGGGGCTCACACGGACAGGGGAGGGGGACGCTGGGCATAGAGGGCTCTGGAACCGCGAAGGGCGATCCATGGCGTTGGGGCTGCAGCGCGTGAGGTACAGGGCTTCGGGGATAGGATGATGGGGTCTGGGGGCTCTCTTTGACGGGGCTTTAAGTGAACCCCTCATCTCTGGGGTGTGGCTCAAGTTGAGGACACTCTGAGGCGCGCGATTGGGGGCACATCCCCGATGCACCCTCCATTCTAGAGGGTTGCAGGGTATTTGGAATTTACCCCCAGATCTCCAGCTGTCCCGCCCCCCTCCCCTGGAACAGCTTTGGGGTTATGAGCTGCGATTTCCAGATACATCGGGTTCATTCCTCCATCTGGCTGGGGGTGAAACTCCAAGTTCCTTATGGATTGGAGGTGGTCGCGTTTGAGCAGT
Source organism: Mus minutoides (assembly GCA_902729485.2). Classification (NCBI taxonomy): domain Eukaryota; kingdom Metazoa; phylum Chordata; class Mammalia; order Rodentia; family Muridae; genus Mus; species Mus minutoides. The sequence goes on from LR753341.1 coordinate 88,036, forward strand.
GGACTCTCTTCCAAGAAAGTCTTTTCCTCCCTGAACCGAGTCTTCCTTGGCAGTCTAGCTCGTGATGTTAAAAAGGGATCCCCAAACTGAAGTTTCTAGGGAGTCCCTGAAAGACACTACTTCTGAATTCCAGGAGAGAGGTTAATTTACCATGCCCTTTCTTTTCTTTCTTTCTTTCTTTCTTTCTTTCTTTCTTTCTTTCTTTCTTTCTTTCTTTCTTTCTTTCTTTCTTTTTTTCCGAGACAGGGTTTCTCTGTATAGCCCTGACTGTCCTGGAACTCACTCTGTAGACCAGGCTGGCCTCGAACTCAGAAATTCACCTGCCTCTGCCTCCCAAGTGCTGGGATTAAAGGCGTGCGCCACCATGCCTGGCAATGCCATGCCCTAACAGTCTACCCAGCTTCAAATTGCTCTAAAATTACATGGGTTTGTGGGGGGGGGGGGTCCTCATTAGAGGCTCTGTGGGGCCTAACCAAGGTCTTTTTCCCTTTCAAAGAGTGGAATGATAGCTGGGGAAGGAGAGTCACACCTGTAAACCCAGCACTTGGAAAGCTATAGAATGATGCTTTCAAAGCCAGCCTGGCCTACATGGCAAGTTCCAGACCAGCTTTGGTCTACATAGAGATCTTGTTTCAAAAAACAGCATTAAATAAGTAGGGTGGCTCCTTTTCAGTACCAACGGAACCTGAGCCACTTCGCACGGCCTGGTTCTGTGTCTATTTCATCTGTCCGGACCCAGTCTGTAATTGAGGGAGTAGGGCCCCACCCAAACCCTATTTGAGGGACATCCTTCTTCGGAAAGATGCCCTGGCTAATCAAGGAAGGGCTTCTGTGGCTGGACACAGCTGGGGTTATCCTAGGAAGAAGTGGGTTCTGTGTTCACCTTGCAACAGCTGCAGAGGCTGTGGGACCATAGCCAGTGGAGCCTATTTCGCCAGGTTGCCACAGGAGACCCCAGAAAAATTCCCTAGACTCTTGGAATTCCCTGTCTAAATTGGGGCATCCCTCAAGCCTCAGCCCTGCCCCTCCTCCCTGGCTTCCTAGATCTAATTGGTTTTTCTCTACACCCAGTTTTAACCCCCTACCTCAACCCACCCAGGCCCCCCCCCTTTCTGGCCCCGTCTGGCCCATCTATTTCAACTTCTGGCCCTGAGCCCACCAGGGAACTCAGTCCCCACCCCTTCTAGGCTATCCCTGGTACCGCCCGTGACAGCGCCGCCTTATGGTTTTGTGAGGGGCCTCTCCTAACTTAACTAGGGTGTCGTCGTTCCCCCACCCCACCCCTCCTCCCATCAGCACCCAAGGCCAGCCCTTTCCTGTGGTGTCTTCCCACGCCACCGCACACCCATTCGTAACTCGCACCCGCCGCACGGCTGAGCTCCGGGCCCCTCCTGCACCCCCAAGATGGCACTTGGCATCAGAGGGGGCTTGGGTGAGGGTGAGTGGTTACCTCCCGCGCCGTGTGCCCCTTTCTTTCTTCTAGCTTCCGCCTCCAAACCATCTTACTCTTTGTGGAGAGTATTCATAGGAGATCAAGAATAAGCACCCTGCCCTAAGTACCCACCTGAGAGCAGGGTTTCCGGGAAAAACAGGACAGATGGCTAGACACCCCACCGAATGGCCTTATGAGAACAAGTTGGATCAAGGTCAGAGAGACTCCCCACTGACCCCTACTCAAACCTTGTCCCCTGGCCTCTCAGGTCACCTCCAAGCAAAGGGGTCAAACGTAAAGCTAAGCCTTCACTATACCTCAAATCCTCTAGTTTTTGCAAGCCCCCACCCCCCAACCCCCACCCCAGTACCCAGCTAAGAAAGAGAGAAGCTCAGAATGTGAAAATTCTTAATGTCTTAATTCCCTGAGCTGTTCGGGGTGAGAAAGAGATGGGGTCTTTTCTCTCTTGGCTAAGACACCACTGGGCCCCAAGTCCCCCTTCCCAGGCCTCACCCTGGGCCCCTAGGCCCCACCCTCTGTTCTCAGCTAGAACACAGAGTGAAGGTGGCAAGGTTCCAGGCGCACGTCCCAGGCTGGGCACACTGCCAAGGGGTTGGCCCAGAGCTGGGCCAGCTAGGGAGATCCGCAGCGGTACTGGGACAGGAGGAAAGGACTTAGGCCACCAGGCAGAAAGGAACAGACAGGGGTCCCTGGGGTGGTGGGCACACCCTCTTGAAGAATAGCATTTTAGAATACAGGCTTTAAAGTCGGGGTTCAAATCCCCAAGCTTCCACTTCCTGGCTGTGTGATCTTGGCCCAGGGGACTTCCCTCCTAGAGCGCCAGCTTCCAGTCTTGGATAATGGGAGTCAGAACTCTCCCAGTGAAGAAACATATCTGTCCCCCACCACACACACACACACACACACATACTGAAGTGCCTGAAATCAACAGACCTGGCTCTCCTAGGGATGACTGTGTGGCCTCAGGCAATTTCTGTCACCCATCTGAGGTGGCTTCCTAAGCTGGAAGGTAATGGTGGGTGCATGGTGGGTAGGAAGCTTCCCTGAGAGACAACTGAGCAAGGCAGACTGGAATGGCCATGAGACTACCTCCTGAGCCACCCAGGCTAGCCCTGTCATTGCTCTGGGCCTCAGCCTCTGTCTGAGACAGGCTAACCTCGAACTCTCATCACATTCGAGGATGACCATGAATTCCTGCTCCTTCTGCTCCCACCTCTGTAGCGATAGACTTGCAGGTAGGCACCACATCCTGTGCATGTAGCTCCTCAAGGCAAGTGCTCCTCCAGCTGAACTACATGCAACTCGGGCCCTGTTTCTATCTTTAAATATATATATATATATATATATATATATATATATATATATTTAGGAGAGTAGGTGTTTGCCTTTGAGAGTGTGAGAAGGTCAGCGTTCAGTTCTCTAATCCACCTTGTGGGTTCTCGGAATCGAAATCAAGTGGTCAAGCTTGGCCCTGTTCCTACCTTCTCAAAAGGGAGATAATCACTTCTGGTCCATGTGGTTGCTGTAAAGGTGGGAATGGGGGTCTCTAGTTTCTGAGTGTGTAGCAAACCATCACAGTTATTTCATTCCTTTAAGATGTTTATGTAAAAGCTGGGCATGTGAATACACACTCATAATCTCTCTCTCTCTCTCTCTCTCTCTCTCTCTCTCTCTCTCTCTCTCTCTCACACACACACACACACACACACACACACACACTTGCATGCATGACTAACTGCACACATGTAATCGTACCCAGGGTACAAGAGACTAGAGCCTTTTGTTACTGACCCAGGCCAATTGCCAAACCTCACTTCCTCAGCCTCTGGAATATATTAACTCATTTAATCTTTAGTCCACTGGAGGAATCCATCATGGTGATGTAGTAGTCCTGTGAGCCCAGCACTCAGGGAAGGGGCTGAGGCAGGAGGATCATGAGTTTGGGGCATATCTGAGCTATCCAGTGAGACTTTGTCTCCCAGCCTCATCTCACATAGCCCCAAACCTAAGCAAACAAACAAACAAACAAAACCAAACAAACAACTACCCTCTGAGGAGCTGGAGGCTATTACTGTGCCCAGGAAGGTTAAGCAACCTGCCCAAGTCACTCAGCTAATGAGCAACTGCAGTAGCGGTGTCTGAACTGGAACCCTGACCCAGAAGAGGCAGCCCCCACTCTGTTTCAGAGCAAGGCCAGAAAGGCAGTGAGAGGCCCCGTACTTCCCGTCAGAACATCCGGAGAACAGGCTGAGAGGGGAAGGAGAGTCCCTCTACAGCCACCAGCTGGCTCCTTCTATGAAGGAAGAAACCCTGCCACCCTAGCCGTGGAGAGTAGGATTACAGGAGCTCAGCTGCTTGGGAGGTGGGGCGCCGGCCCCACCCCCACCCCATTCCCCTTCTCTCTCCCAGTTCCCTCTGTCCCAGGGCCCCCAGCTCAGTGAGGCCCGCCCACCCCCACCCTCTGGGCAGGAAGACAAACAGGGCTGGAACAGTACAGTACAGGACGGAATGTCCTCTAGGCAAGCAGGACGGAGGCCCCTGCCCCCACCAGCCAAGAGGGAGTTCATAGGGGCGCCCCCTTGGCTCCTCTAATACTAACTAGGCCAGCCTGCCCCCTTCCGGGCCTCTCACCGCCTTGCACTAATGGCTCCTCCACCCCACCCCCGCACCCAGACTAAAACATAGTAGTCCTCCAACCCCCAGAAGTGGCCTCTGCGCCCCGAATTGAAGGCGTTTAGAAAGGAGCAGCCTCCTTCCTATCCCAGAGCCGGCTTTCTGGAGGTAGGGGTGGGCATCACATGCAGCTGCTTAGAGAAAAGCTTGAAAACAAGAACCTCACTGACTGGGCTCAGCCAGGTACTAGTTATGTGATCTCTTGGACAAAGAACTTCACCTTTCAAAGCTTCAGTTTCCCCTTTGTGCCCCATTGAGACCAGGCATGGTGACATGCCTATTTTGTATTCCCAGTACTCAAGATCAGAAGCCTAGGGTCATCCTTGGCTTGGGCTAAGTGAGATCCTGTCTCAGTAACTGGGTGCAGTGGCACACACCTTTAATTCCAGAAGGCAGAGGCAGAAGATCTCTGAGTTCGAGAGGCCAGTCTGGTCTATAGAACAAGTTCCAGGACAGCCAGTGCTACACAGAAACACCCTGTCTCAAAAATAAATAAGTAAATAAATAGATAAATAAACATTAATATTAATATCCCCTAGAGGCTCTCCTGAGGGTCAGATGTATGCTTACATATGACACATAGGCTGATCAACTGCTATCTTATGGGTTAGAAATGTTGTAAGCACTGATAATGATGACTGTAAGACTAGATACAATATACATTTAAAAAAATAAACTCGAAAAGAGACATGAGTCAAGTGTCTATAGGTACATACCTACAACCGTAGCACTGAGCGTTTGTGACTGCCTGAGCTACATGGGGAAACCCTGTCCAATAGACTTTGGGATCAGATAAACATAAAGTTTGGGGTTCTTTTTGGTTGGTTGCTTGTTTGTTTTGAGACAGGGTCTTTCTAATAGCTTTGACTGGCCTGAACCTGATTTATGTGGCCTAGACTGACCTGGAATTCAGAAATCTGCCTTCTAAGTGCTGGGATTAAAGGCATGTGTTGCTACGTCCGGAGTTTAAGGAGGTTTACCACTTAGCAGGGAAAATAACCTAATAATAAAAATGGGTAATTGATAGATATTAATATTACTGATGAAAGATCTCAGGCACGCACGCGTGCGCGCACACGCGCGCGCACACACACTTGGAAAAGTCAGGCATTTGTAATGTATTAAAGTGTAGAGGTGCAGGGCAGAACACGGGTTGGTTTGCTGTGTCACCCTTAGTGGGGCCCTGCCTCTCTTAGGCCCCTTTGGTGTGTCGTTAGACTTTGAGATATCTCTGTCTTTGAGAATCAGCTTGTCTGAGAACAGGAAACTGGGAGGGAAGGGGGCCTGGGAGGCTGGGTCTCTCAGAGCTCCATCTCTCCCTTGGACTCCAGCCAGCTCTACCACTCCCTCCCACCGGGGGGCCTCCCTGTCCCCCAGGCGGCGTCTCTAGCTCGGGAAATGAGCTACAGCTAAGTCCCGGAGAAGACAGAGGGCCTTAGGCACAAAACCTAGGGGAGAAGCCTGGAGCAGAGCCCCGCAGGGAGGGCCACATGGACTGGGACCAAGACAGGTAAAATCTGGGGCAAGGAAAGGGGCTCCAACGAGAGAAACTTCCAGGCCTAGAGATGTCGCCGGAACGCCAAGCGGAGGTGTCCCACGTGCGACCTGTCGCGTGCCATTTCCTTCCCACAGGTCGAACACCGAGCTGCGGAAGGAGAAGTCGCGGGATGCGGCCCGCAGCCGGCGCAGCCAGGAGACCGAGGTGCTGTACCAGCTGGCGCACACTCTGCCCTTTGCGCGCGGCGTTAGCGCGCACCTGGACAAGGCCTCCATCTTGCGCCTCACAATCAGCTACCTGCGCATGCACCGCCTCTGCGCTGCAGGTGAGCCCGAAACGCCCCGCCCCCGGCCGCTGCCTGCCGCGGAGGCCCCGCCCCCGGGAAGCCTGTCCCGCCTCCCTAGCCATGGGATACGCTCTCTAAGAGAGGCCCCGCCCCTTCGAGTGCTGGACCAGTCGGAGCCCTGGGTTCAGGAAGACCCCGTGGGAGGCCCCACCCCTTAGAATCTAAGAGCCTGGCCCCTTGAGGCCTTTAGCTTGGTATTTTGCCCCCTTATTTGTTGAGTATTTTGGTTGTTTTGTTTTGTTTTTGAGACAGGATCTCACTGTAGCTCAGACTGGCCTGGAACTTGCTATATAGACCAAGCAGGCCTTGAACTCACAGAGATCTGTCTGCCTCCTCCCCCGACCCCCACTCACCCTGCTTTTGAGTGCTGGGATGAATGAGCCACCACATCGGCAGTTTATGTGTTTGTTTTCTTTTTGCCATACTGGAGATTGAACCCAAATCCAAGGAGTGTGGTACCCAAGCACTGTACCACAGGCCACACCCCCAGCGCCTCACTGGGGGATTCTAGGCAGGGCCTCTACCACTGAGCAACACTCCCCGCTCTTTTTTTTTATTTTTTAACTGTTTTATTTTGACATGGTCTTACTAAGTTGTTCAAACTGGTCTTGAACTAGCTCGGTAGGCCAGACAAGACTTATTTTTTAACCTTCTGCCTCAGCTCATAGCCACCATGATCCTTGTCCACCCAGGGAGGCTCTACAACCATTGTTTTCAAAATTCTTTAAAAGTCTCTCTTTCAAAGCACTTGCATGCTCCCCCACTACACACACACACACACACACACACACACACACACACAAACAACTTGGAATCCTAGAAATTTCAAAAGCTTTTACTAGGGAGGCTCTGCCCACTAAATTCCCTTGCCCCATAGAGTTCTGGAGGAAACTTTGAATTCTGCCAGTTGTCCTCTGACCTCCACATCCACAGGAAACAATCGAACTAATAAAATGTGATGGAACTCTGTCTTCTGAAAGTCCCTGAAATTTTAGAATTTTTCCCATCTGGCAGACCATCCATATAATCCCTCGAGAATTCTAGAAAAATGTGCCCACACCTCTGGAATTCCAAGTGGCCCTAGGCCACCTTGGAATTCCAACTCCTCAGAGTTCAGTCTTAGAATCTGGGAGGATTATGTCCCCTGTGGGAGTCCATGTTCCTGTTACCAAAGCTTAGTGGCCTTGCCTTCTTCCTTGGGACTCCAAGACCCTAGAATTTTCTCCCACCCACCTGGCCATTTCTATGTGTTCATGTGGGTAAGGGAAGGTGGAGGGTAGATCCTTGACTGACTACAGCTGCCCCATCCTTCCTCTCCCGGCTGGCTTGGGCACCAGGGGAGTGGAACCAGGTGGGAAAAGGGGGAGAGCCACTGGACGCCTGCTACCTGAAGGCCCTGGAGGGTTTCGTCATGGTACTCACCGCCAAGGGAGACATGGCTTACCTGTCGGAAAATGTCAGCAAGCACCTGGGCCTCAGTCAGGTGAGCTGCCTGTGCTGTGCCTGCCACACCCCCACTGGTGATTTGGGGGGGGGGGTGTCACCGTGGTTTTCCCACACGACTTTAGTTCTTCCTTTAAGGGCAGAGGGAAGAGAGGAATATCACCAGACAGAAAGTCAAAGTGTGTTGGGACAGGCTAGATGTAGCAAGTATGAAGCTGAGACTTGACCCAGCCTGGGAGGAGAGGGACTCAGAGCTTCTTAGAAAAAAGAACAGCTCAGTTAAAAATCATATGTATATAACGGGAGGGTCAAGAGTGTGTAGACGGAGAAGTGCAGGCACAAGCAGAGGCCCAGAGGGGAGGTGAAAAGGGAACGCTTTGGAGAATGACTAAGTTGATTTGTGGACAGAGGACAGCAGAAGTTAGGAGGGAAAAGTCAGCCAAGTCAACGGGTAGAGTCCCAAGTCAACATGTGTGTCCGAATGAGAAGGTTTGTCTCTGGGACACTGGGGAGCCATGAAAGGAGTCAAAACAAGAAGGAGGCTATGTTAAAGAGCCAGAATCATATTTACAGTTTCGAAAGGGAATGGATTTAGTGATGGGCAGGAAGTGGACACACATCTCAGGCAGGAGGAAAGGAGCTGGGCAAGACACTTCGGGTCTAGAAATAACTTAATTCATCCTTAAAGTGAGCCCTATATGAGAAAGTTTGTGTTCTTTTTTGTCTTTCATGTAAATGGCTGTGCAGTGGACCTCTGTTCCTCCTCCCTGATACATAACCCCACTCCTGGTACCAATTTCTCTGTGAGTGTGAGCTCTCAGAGTCAGACAAGTGACTGCCCCTAAAGTCCCAAACTAGGAAGTGGTAGAGCCAACCATCAAACCTAACTAAAATAAGTGTTATTAGAAGAGTAATGTGTCATCCAGACACCATTGGGTTGGGTTCCGCTGTGGCCGCCTTTTCATGTGTCCCCTCCTCAGTGCCACCAGGCTCACTTCCTAAACTGACACAAAGAACAGATTCTTGGACCTGCCCAGGAGGTGTGACTCACCCCAGGGCCTTTGCATGTGTGACTCCTGTTTTTATTTCTGTTTTTTTATTACTATTAAAAGATTTATCTATTTTATGTGTATGTAGGGGGCCCTGAGTGTGTGTGTGTGTGTGTGTGTGTGTGTGTGTGTGTGTATACATGTGTGTGTATGCATGCGTCATGTGCATTGCAGGTGAATCCTGAGTATACAAGTATACATCACATGTATTGCAGGTGCCCTCAGAGGTTAGAAAGGGGCATTGGATCCCCTGGAACTGGAATTACAAGAGTTGTCAGTCATCTGTGGGTCCTGGGAACTGAACCTCTGTAAGATCAAGTGCTCTTAACTAATGACCAGTCTGCATTTCTCTATCCTTCACTGCACCCCCACCTTTTGTTGTTGTTGTTGTTGTTGTTGTTGTTGTTGTTGTTTGAGATAGGTTCTTACTGTGCTTGCCTAGAACTTGATATGTAAACCAGGCTGGCCTGGAACTCACAGAGATGGACCTGTGAGGTTTTGCCTCCTGAATGTTAGGATTAAAGGCATGGGTCACCCCACCATTCATGATTCCCATTTTTAAAGCATTCTCTTACTCCAGAGAGCCACAGATTCACTTCACTTACTTTGTTGAGTTTTTATCCCCATCCCCTTTGAAACTGTGTCTCATATATCCCAGGCTAGCCTCAAACCTACTGCATAGCAAAGGATAACCTTGAATTTCTGATCCTCCTGCCTTCATGTTCCCATTACTGGGATTATAGGTGCTTGACACAATGCCCAGAAATTGTGTTTGGTATCAAATCCAGGGCCTCTACCAACTCCAGCTTAACATATTTATTTTTTTAAATGTTGACTCCTCAATGAACTATTCAGAACACTGTCGTTAAACTAGCATCTTATTGTCATGTGACCGTACCCAGGAGCCTCCCCTTGGGCATCCATGCACAAACACCATCCAGTGAACCCTGAGAAAAGCAAGATCCATATGATCTATACAGTTGTTTAGAAAGGGTCCTAGTAAAATTAGGTGCTGATGAATGGTGGATGGATGGATGGATGGATGGATGGATGGATGGATGGATGAGCGAGCAAAGGAAGGAGGAGCTCAGGGGTCCTGTTAAGTGTGTCTTCTGTCCTCTCCCCCCACCTACCCCCGCAGCTGGAGCTCATTGGACACAGTATCTTTGATTTTATCCATCCCTGTGACCAAGAGGAACTTCAAGACGCCCTGACCCCCAGGCCAAGTGAGTGCCCACAGTTCAGAGTAGGAAACTGACCTTTCTCTTCCTGATCTGGAACATCTGCTAACTTCACACTGAGAGTCCCTTCCCTGGGTGCTCCCTTACCCCCCAGGGGTCCCTTCCCTGGAGGGGGTGTCCCTAAACTGGTTCCAAGTCTCAACTTTGGAGATGAGGCTGGGGAGACTTTTAAGATTGTACTTTTTCCAGGTGTAGTGGCACACACCTTCAATCCCAGCACTGGAGGCAGAGGCAGGAGATCTCTGTGAGTTCGAGCTCAGCCTGGTTTACCTGTCTCAGAGAGAGGGGGGAAGAGAGAGAGAGAGAGAGAGAGAGAGAGAGAGAGGAGGGAAAAGAAAAGAAAAAAGGAAGAAAGGAAGAAAGGAAGAAAGAAAGAAAGAAAGAAAGAAAGAAAGAAAGAAAGAAAGAAAAAAAGAAAGAAAGAGTTATATAGATAGATTTCATATTTTAAGGGGGAGGGGGAGGAAGGGGCAGGAGATGATTGTGTACATGAGTGCAGGTGACTTCAGCGGTTGGAAGTGGGTTTTGCAGTTACAGATGGTTGTGAGCTGCCTGATATAGATTCAGAGATCCAAGCTTGGGTTCTCTACGCTCTGTAACCGTTAAGCCATCTCTGAGGCTGGGAGACTTTAACATTTGCTTAATGGCCTGCCCCCCTCTCCATGCCTTCCCAGACCTGTCAATGAAGAAGTTGGAAGCCCCAACCGAGCGCCACTTTTCCCTGCGAATGAAGAGCACGCTCACCAGCAGGGGGCGCACGCTCAACCTCAAAGCGGCCACCTGGAAGGTAGGCTGGGCCTGCTCTCAGTAGGGTGGGTCTGACCCCTGAAAGTCTTAATCCCTGTTGGATCAGGGCTTTCCCAGGCTTAGAGATTTGGTGGAACTCCTTCAGACTGAGTCCAGTAAGGCATCAGAGCACCTATGAAATTGAGTATCCCGGGACCAGACATTGAGGATACAAAGGTCCTCAGCCTCCAAAATTAAATCTTGCGAGTTTCCCGAGGATTGGAATGAAGAGGCCAGAGCTCCTCGCAACCTTAAAGAATAATCGAGAATCTTTTCCCCCAGTTGCCTATGAGACTCAGACACAGCAGGCATCCCAGCCCCGTGGGTAGCCCCAAACTAAGAGGAGTACTCACAACAGCCCAACTTCACCCAAAGGTGCTGCACTGCTCAGGACATATGAGGGCCTACAAGCCCCCTGCACAGACTTCCCCTGCCGGGAGCCCTCGCTCCGAGCCTCCCCTGCAATGCCTGGTGCTTATCTGTGAAGCCATCCCCCACCCAGCCAGTCTGGAGCCCCCGCTGGGCCGAGGGGCCTTTCTCAGTCGCCACAGCCTGGACATGAAGTTCACATACTGCGACGAGAGGTGGGCAGTAGCTTTATGCAGCACCATACCCACCCACCACCTACTCAAATCTGTCTGTCAATCAGTCTCCCCTCCCCCCCCTTCTCCCTCTCTGGCTATTTCTCTCTCTCTCTGTCTCTCTCTCTCTCTCTCTCTCTCTCTCTCTCTCTCTCTCTCTCTCTCTCTCTCTCTCTCTCCTTTGTTTTTTTTTTTTTTTTTCTTCCTCGAGACAGGGTTTCTCTTTATAGCCCTGGCTGTCCTGTAACTCACTTTGTAGACCAGGCCCGCCTCGAACTCAGAAATCCGCCTGCCTCTGCCTCTGCCTCCCGAGTGCTGTGATTAAAGGCGTGCACCACCACGCCCGGCTTTTTTTTTTTTTTTTTTTTGGTTTTTTTGAAACAGGGTTTCTCTGTGTATCCCTGGCTGTCCTGGAACTCACTCTGTAGACCAAGCTGGCCTTGAACTAAGAAACCTGCCTGCCTCTGCCTCCCAAGTGCTGGGGGGGCCTTAGATTTCTAATTGCCCTGCCTCTGCTCCTGAAGCAGGGGCTCACAGGCATGCCAGGGATGGAAGCCAGGGCTCTATTCACAGCAGAAAAGCCCTCTGCAGACTAAGCTATGTGCTCAGAAGCAATGAGTCTAGACGCTGACTTTTTGTTGTTGTTGTTTTTTTTTTTTGTTTTTTTGGTTTTTCGAGACAGGGTTTCTCTGTATAGCCCTGGCTGTCCTGGAACTCACTTTGTAGACCAGGCTGGCCTCGAACTCAGAAATCCGCCTGCCTCTGCCTCCCGAGTGCTGGGATTAAAGGCGGTGTGCCACCACGCCCGGCGACGCTGAGTTCTTGGGTTTCCGTCCTGGATCTGTATCACTGACCGAGTCAGTTCACTTCTCTGTGCCTCAGTGTCCTCAACTGTCCTAGAGGAGAATAACATTCCCTGCCTTTTGCTGTTGCCCTCAGCACCCCTTGTGTTACACAGTGCAGAGCACAGTGAGGTGTCTTGGTTTCCGTCCATAGCTGTTTTTATTCTTTTCTCTTTGCAGTTTCTGTTCCTTCTTCATTCTTTTTTCACATTCCTGTTCTTTATCTTCTCTGCTGCTTCCTTGTCCTCCACCCTTTGCTACACACACACACACACACACACACACACACACACACACACTGTTTCTTTTCTCGTTTATTTACTTATTGTTGTCATGCTAAGGGTGAAATGCAGGACTTTGCACATGCTTAGCAGGGGCTCTACCACTGAGCCACGCCCCCAGCCCCTCACTGGGGGATTCTAGGCTCTACCACTAAGCCATGCCCTGAGCCCCTGGTTTTGTAAGCTAAGGTCTTGCTCTATCCCAAGCCTCAAATTCGCAATTCTGCTTCAGCCTCCTGAGTGCTGCGATTACAGGTGTAAAGTCACCACATTCTACTCTCTTTGTCTGTGTATTATCCTCCCCTTGCCTTTCTGTGGCTGCCCTGTCTCTCGTCTCGCTGTGTTGTCTATGACACCTGCCCCTTCTCTCCATCTGGGCCTTGACCAGTACCTCTCCATTTTACTCCAGGATTGCAGAAGTTGCTGGCTACAGTCCTGATGACCTGATTGGCTGTTCTGCCTATGAATACATCCACGCTTTGGACTCTGATGCGGTCAGCAGGAGCATCCACACTTGTACGTGACCAACATGCCCCCAGGCCAGAGCCAGCTGCTTTATGCCCTCCCCACACACACCAATTCTTGGTCTCCTGAACACAAAACCAGGGCTTTGTGGGACTCCTGTCTCCCCCTGAACCCAAAATACTAAGGCCTACATAACCCAAAGAATTTTGTCTTCTGTGACACCCCACTCCTAATTCCAGCTTCCTGGGTGTCCCTGCAGTGACCCTTACCACTACCTACCCTCTCCCCAGTGCTGAGCAAGGGCCAGGCAGTAACGGGGCAGTATCGCTTCCTGGCCCGGACTGGAGGCTATCTGTGGACTCAGACTCAGGCTACAGTGGTATCAGGGGGGCGGGGCCCCCAGTCGGAAAGTATCATCTGCGTCCACTTCCTGATCAGGTGAGCAGAAGGGTGGAAGGTGTGTTTGTGTGGTGTGTGTCTGTGTCTGTGTGTCTGTGTCTTTGCCTGTGTGTTTGTGAATGTGTGTGTGTGTGTCTGTGTGTGCATGTGTGTCTGAGTATGTGTGAGCCTCTGGTTTGTGTGTCTGTCTGTCTGTGTGTGTTTGTGTGTCTGTGTGTGTTTGTGAGTATATGTGCCTGCATGTGCATGTATCTGAGTGAGTCTGTGTGTATGTGTGTGTCTGTCTGTGTGTGTGTGCATGTCTGAGTGTTTTTGTGTCTGTGAATGTGTGTCTATGTGTCTCTATGTCTCTGTGCCTGTATATCTGTGTATGTGTCTGTGTGTCTGTGTGTGTGTGAGTGTGTATATATGTGGTATGCACAGGCAGACCTTCATATTGTGCATGCACAAGAAAGCATATAATGTGTCCCTGTATGTGGAACATATATGACCATGTGAATACACATGGGCATCTCTGTATGTACTTTTATTGTGCTACTTTTAAATTTTAATTTAAAAAACAGTTTTTGAGACAGGCTCTCACTATTTAGCATTGGCTGTTTTAGAGCTTTATGTAAACAAAGCTGGCCTCAAACGCAGAGATATTCCTGCTTTTGCCTCCCAAATGTTAGAACTAAAGCTGTGCACCACTAGGGCCCCTTGCTAACTTCTTAAAAATGTATCAGTGCTTTGAGACAGGTACTCTTTCAGGTCAAGCTGGTCTCAAAACTTACTTTGTAGCCAAGGATGATCTTGAACTCCTGATCTCAGGTGCTGACCTTACTGGCATATAATATAGCACAATACCTGGCTTATACTGATCATTTAAGTAAAATAATAATAATAATAATAATAATAATAATAATAATAATAATAAGAAGAAGAAGAAGAAGAAGAAGAAGAAGAAGAAGAAGAAGAAGTAAGACCAGACTGAATGTCTACAGTCCCAAAACTGAGGAGTCTGCATGATCCCTCCATATTTACCAGGGGTTCAGGCATTGAACCAGGGCACGTGTAACTTTTTGTCTGTCTTCCTATCTGTCTATCTGTCTGTTTGAGACAAAGGATCACTCTGAATTCCTGTTAGTATGGAAATCACTATGTAGCCCAAGCTGGTCTCAAACTCACAGCAATCCTCCTGCATAAGGCTCTTGAGTTCTGGTGTTACAAATGTGAACCACTAGACCAACAGTTCCTTCTCGGGTTGACTAGTAGTCATTAGAAAATGAACGGACCGAAGTTCGTCGTCCATGTGCCAGCCAGGGGATTTTGGTCTATGTCCTATTTGCACAGTCATTATAAACATTCTCAAGTGAGATTTTGTGCAAATGCACATTTTCATTTCTCCTGGGTGAACACCTGGGAGTGGAATGGGTGGGTCATACATTTCCATAAGGAATTGACGACTGTTTTCCCAGTGCTGTGCCATTTTGCACTCCCTTCCATAGTGTATGGGGAGTGAAGTCCTCCGCTTCCTTGCCAACTTATCACGTTGCTGTATAGTTTCACTTTAGTAATTCAAATTGGTAAAATCTGATGTAGAGCCCCTGCCCAGGATCCCCCAGTGAGGGGCTGGGGGCGTGGCTCAGTGGTAGAGCCCCTGCCTAGAATCCCCCAGTGAGGGGCTGGGGGCGTGACTCAGTGGTAGAGCCCCTGCCTAGAATCCCCAGTGAGGGGCTGGGGGTGTGGCTCAGTGGTAGAGCCCCTGCCTAGAATCCCCCATTGAGGGGCTAGGGGCGTGGCTCTGGTGGAGCCCCTGCCTAGAATCCCCTAGTGAGGGGCTGGGGAAATAACTGGAAGTGGAGCTCCTGCCTAACATCCCTCAGAGAGCAGTTAGGGGTTTTAACTCAGTGGTAGATCACTTGCCTACAGACCACCAGTCCAGAGACAGTCAGTCATGTTTAAGGCCACGAAGCTCAGAAATGGCAGAGCTGAGATTCCTTGTTATTAACCTCTATGCAGTGATGCTTAACTGAGAGATGTTTGGGGAATGAATAAACTAATGAGCTCATATAGCACAGATATGGCACCAAGTGCATAGAAGTTTTCATATATGCATGCTCTCTCTCTCCAGATAGAAACTTGGGTGTCTACAGGTATTCCTCTCTGAATATGTGCCCGTGTCACTATGTAAACCATGCTTTGAAGGAGATAAAGTTAGCTGGCTTAAGTTGGTATATCTCCAGGCTAGGTTTAGTGAAGGTTAAGAGTCAAACTTCTCCAAGAGCTGCTGGGAGCACCAGACCCACTTGCATTCTGTCCTATAGGAGGCTTATACTAATGGGATGCAAATTAATTCCTGTTTCTCAACCTCAGACCCACTCCCCAAAGCCAGTTTTTCCAGCCAGCATTTGGATTGACTCCAGAGCCAGAGACTGTGGGCTGGGAGGTGCGGGGGACAGAAGAAGGATGTATTTATAAACCTGTTCTCTTGAGGATGGGATGTCTATGAATAGAAGCTTCTCAAATAAATGCTTATTCATAGAAATGTAGCTATGAATTCTTCATATTTGGAAAAGCAGTGAAGAATATGTTAAATTTTTTAGAGTTTTTTTTTTAAGTTTTTTTGGAGACATAGTCTTCTACAGAGCAGACCAACGTTAAATTCACTTTGTAGCTGAGACTCTGACCCTCTTGCCTCCACCTCCCACGTCTTGGGATCACAGGCAGTGGCAGTAGGTTCTGTCTTGTTTTGTCTTGTTGAGACAGGGTCTTCTAGTGGTAGCTCAAGATAGCCTCTGACTCTCACACTTCCTGCCTCAGCCTCCCAAGTGTTGGAATGTATGTTGGCTCCACTGCTCTAGGCTCTTAGTTTCATTTCAACACCATTACAGGTGCTAGGGACATAGCTCAGTGGAGGAGAGTTTGCCTGGCATGCATGAGGTCCTAGGTTCAATCCCCAGCACAGTAAACAAATAATCAGTCAGTCTATCAATGCCTTTAGAGGTCGAGTCTCCCTTATCCGAAGTGTTGCTGGGGATGTAGCTCAGTCAGTAGAATGTTTGCCTAGCATGCCCGAAGCCTGGGGTTCCATCCTCAGACCCCATAAACTGAGCGTGGTGGCATGTTGCCTGTAATCCCAGCACTCGGGGAGAATCAGATTAGGGTCATTCATGGCTACATAATGAGTCTGGGGCCAGCCTGGGCTACATAAGGCTGGCTCATCTCAAAACGAAATAAATCCTGGTGAAAAGGCTGTGAGAAATTGTTTTGTGGCAAATTCCCTTCAGCATCTCTGTGGGAAAACATTGGCAGCAGCTGCGGGTGAGCAAGGACCCTCTCTGACTCCCACTCGTCTCTCTGCCTTGCCCCTCCCCTCAGCCGTGTAGAAGAGACTGGAGTGGTGCTGTCTCTGGAACAAACGGAGCAACATACTCGCAGACCACCTCGGCTGAGTGCCTCCTCGCAGAAGGGTATCCCTGGCAACAGTGTAGGTATGGTTCAAGGCCATTGTGTCCTCAGGACCCCAAGAAGGAAGTCAGGTGCATTTACTGCGGACCTGTCTGCTGCCTCTCTCCCCATCCGGCCAGTCTCAACACAGCAATCTGGCTGTGAGATGACCCAGAACGAGGCCCTTCGGCTACTCTTCTCCAGCAGCAAACACACTGGCCATCCTGATGTGCTGTTGAAAATGTCACAGTCATCCTCTAGGCTTAGCACAACAGAACAGGGTCTGGCCTTCAGCCATGGGTAACTGTTCTGTTCATCCTGCAGACTCTCCTGCTCCGCGGGTCCTGGCCTTCCTGCACCCTCCGGCCCTGAGTGAGGCCTCCCTGGCTGCTGACCCTCGCCGTTTCTGTAGTCCAGACCTGCGCCGCCTCATGGCACCCATCCTGGATGGACATCCCACAGCCGCCACGCCCACCACCCCACAGGCTGCACGGAGACCCCAAAGTCCTCTTCCGGTAAACAGTGTCTCCTGTCAGAGCACGTGGAACCTGTGCTGCTTAGGGCCTCTGGCTTGAGCCTTGATGTTCTATGTTGCCAATCTCTCCACCTCAGGGATGAGATGTGGTTTCTCTAAAACAGATTACAAGATAGGTATGATAACACTCATCTGTGATCCCAGTACTTGGGAAGCTGAGGCAGGAGGGCTGAGTTTAAGGCTAACCTAAACTACACAGTAAAACCTTGTCTCAAAAATCAAACAGCCAGGCATGGAGGTGCACAACTGCAGTACCAGCATTTGGGAGGCTGGGGCAAGAAGAGTTCAAGGCCAGCCTTAGCTCTATAGTGAGTCCCAGAGCAGCCTGGAATGAGACCCTCTTCAACTTTCTTTCTTTCTTTTTTTTTTTTTTTCCCCGAGACAGGGTTTCTCTATGTAGCCCTGGCTGTCCTGGAACTCACTCTGTAGACCAGGCTGACCTTCAAACTCAGAAATCCACCTGCCTCTGCCTCCCGAGTGCTGGGATTAAAGACTTGTGCCACCACACCCGCCCTTTTTTTTTTTAAGATTTATTTATTATTATATGTCTTCATTTGCACCAGAAGAGGGCGACAAATCTCATTACAGATGGTTGTGAGCCACCATGTGGTTGCTGGGATTTGAACTCAGGACCTTTGGAAGAGCAGTCAGTGTTCTTAACCACTAAGCCATCTCTCCAGCCCCCCCTTCAACTTTCATTTCTTTTTTTTTTTTCAAGGCAGGGTTTCTCTGTGTAGTCCTGGCTGTCCTGGAACTAACTCTGTAGACCAGGCTGGCCTCAAACTCAGAAATCCGCCTGCCTCTGCCTCCCGAGTGCTGGGATTAAAGGCGTGTGCCACCATGCCCGGCTTCTACTTTCATTTCTATTGCTGTGACAAACTATCCTGACAAAGGGGGCTGGAGAGATTGCTCAGTGGTTAAGAGTGCTTGCTGTTGCAGAGAACCAGAGTTTAGTTCCCAGCAACCACCCTGGATGGCTCACAATCACCTATAATCCCAGTCCCAGAAGATCCAACAGCATCCTCTTTTGGACTCTGTGGGTACCTGCACTCATGTGCATCTCTCTCTCTCTCTCTCTCTCTCTCTCTCTCTCTCTCACACACACACACACACACACACACACACACACACACAAAAAAAAACGTAGGAGGAAAGGGGTTTATTTTGATTTGCAATTCCAGGTTTTATTTTATCATGGCAGGGAAGACACATGGCAAGACCTTGAGACAATAGGTTATATCACACCCATAGTCGGTAGCAGAGAGAAATGAGTGAATGTGTGCCCTCTGGTGCTCAACGTAATTTCTCCATTGTGCAGTTCAGGACCCCTGACTAGGGAATGGTGTCACCCACAGTGGGCTGGGTCTTCTCACATCAATTAAGTTTACATTTTTGCATGTGTTTTGTCTGCATATATGTGTGTGGACAACATATGTGCCTGGTTTCTATGGTAATCGGAAGAGAGCATCAGATCCCTCCAAACTCGAGTTATGGATGTTTTTTTGAGTTACCATATGTGTACTAGGAATCAAACCTGGATCTTCTGGGAAAGCAACAAAATTTTCTTAGATATCTCCAGCAATATCAGCCAGCAATCTCCAGCCCCTACCTCAATTTACTTCTTTAAGACTGTCAGGGCTGGAGAGATGGCTCAGCGGTTATGAGCACTGACTGCTCTTCCAGAAGTCCTCAGTTCAATTCCCAACAACCACATGGTGGCTCACAGACATCTGTAATAGGATCCAATGTCCTCTTATGATGTGTCTAAAGACAGTTACAGTGTATTCATATACATTAAATAAATAAATAAATATTTAAGCAAACAAGCAAACACATTTTTAAAAAGAGAGAGAGAGAGAGAGAGAGACCATCACCCACAGACATCCACAGGCCAATTCAGTGTAGACAGTCCCTTTGCCTAGGAGAGTCTAGATTATGGCAAGCTGGTAACTAAAGCTAACCATCACAGACCCTGCCTTAAAATAATAGATCAGTAAATAAAGCCAAGAATGAAGGGACACATCTGTAATCCCAGAATTTGGAAACTGGAAGCAGGAAGACCCAAAGTGCTAAGTCATCCTCTGCTACACTGGGAATTCAGGGCCACCTTGGACTACATGAGACAATGTCTCAAAACAAAAACAAAGAAGCAAACAAACCAAGCGACCTTCATTTGCACTGCTGTTTGACCTCTTGCAAGCTGTAGCCTAGACCCCACCTCTGCCCGCAACTGTTACTGTCAGCACCTCCTCAGACTCAGTCTCCGGTCTCTGCTCTCTTCCCCTCCAGGCTGATCTCCCAGATAAGTTAGCCATGGGCTTGGAAAATGCACACAGACTCTCCACTGCCCAGAAAAACAAGATCGTGGAGACAGATCTAGATATGGCTCAGGTGAGAACCAGCATGAAGGGGTCAGCTTATCTGGCTTTATAGAAGGGTGATGGGATGAATGAATGTGTGGGTAGGTGGGAACATGGATGGATAGATAGATAGATAGATAGATAGATAGATAGATAGATGATTGATAAATAGATGACAGATTAGATATGACAGATTATAGATAGAATAGATAGATATAGATGTATAGATTGATTGATAGGTGGAAGATAGATAGATAGGTAGATAGATGACAGATTATAAATAGATGATTGATAGATGACAGATTAGTTAGATATGTATGATTGATATATGACAGATTATAGATAGATAATAGATGGATAGATAGATTGGTATATGGAAGATAGAGATAGATAGATAGATAGATAGATAGATAGATAGATAGATAGATAGATGACGGATTATAGATAGATATGATAGAGAGATGACAGATGACAGATAGGTTATAGATAGATGATAGATAAATAGATAGATAGATGACAGACAAATTGGTAGATAGAAGCCGGGGGTGGTGGCGCACGCCTGTAATCCCAGCACTTGGGAGGCAGAGGCAGGCGGATTTCTAAGTTCGAGGCCAGCCTGGTCTACAGAGTGAGTTCCAGGACAGCCAGGACTACTCAGAGAAACCCTGTCTTGAAAAAACAAAAAAAAAAAAAAAAAAAAAAAAAAAAAAAGGTAGATAGAAGATAGATATGGAGAGATAGAAGGTAGAGAGAGTAGATAGATAAATGGCAGATAATAGATAGCAGGTAGATTATAGATAGATAGTAGATACATATGTGCATACATATATACATAGTAGACCTTTGTTTCATTGGCTGGGCATAGGAAAGAGAAGATGAGAACAGAGAGGGAGACAGAAAGAAATATAGAGACAAAATGATAGACAGTCAAGGCAAGAGAGAGAGGCAGGGGCAGAGAACAGAGAACCAAGCACCCAAGAGAGACAAAGACAAAGGCAGACAGTGACACAGAGAGAGGTGGAGACAGAGACACCAAGAAGGGGAAAACTGGAAAGAGATGAAGAGAGGGAAACCGGAGGATAAGAAGACAAATAGATAGGGTAAGAAAAGACAGAGATGAAGAAGGGGAGAGAGATGCACACAAAAGAGGAGAGAAGACAGAGTGACAGAGAGTGAGAGACAGGCAAAGAAAGAGATACAGAAACAGGGAGAGAGAGAGACAAAGAAGGAAGAGATAGAAAGACAGCCTCAGGCAGATCTGTAGAGATGTGGTCAAAACCACAAAGACACCAAAAGAGAAACACAGAGACAACCACAGGCACAAATGAGACTGTCAGAGTTACCATGCCTTACAGTTAAATGTGAGACATACAGAATTGTGTCCTTAATACCCAGGCTACCTGATTCTGTGGAAGGGGACCACACCCAAGGAGAATCTTTAAAGCACCTTGAGAACAGACTACCACAGTCTTTGTACCCATTTGAGAGATAAGGAAAAGCTTCGCTCTTGGGGGCCCCTAGGCCATGGGCCCTGCTGTGAACATCCTCCTGCCTCTTACAGGACCCTGATACTCTGGACTTGGAGATGCTGGCTCCCTACATCTCCATGGATGATGACTTCCAGCTCAACTCCAGCGAGCAATTGCCCAAAGTCAACCGCAGACCTCCCAGGGTGGCCCGCAGGCCCCGTGCTCGGAGCTTCCATGGCCTGTCGCCTCCCATCCCTGAGCCCTCCCTGCTGCCCCGCTGGGGGAGTGATCCACGACTGAACTGTGCCAGTCCTTCCAGGGGGGATCGCCCCACAGCCTCCCTGATGCCTGGAACTCGGAAGAGGTGAGCCACAGCAAGAGAGAGGCATAACACAGGCGTATAGAATGTCCCTGATCCTCTCATGTGTCAACCCCGTCCCTCAGCATGATTCCTGTCTCCATCTCTCCAGCCAGGCCCTCCATGTGCCCCCCTACTGAACCACCTTCTACTGTTCTCACCGTTTATGCAAATCCCACAGCAGCTAGGATCAGTCATTATCACACATTTGCATACGACTTAGTGACAGTTTTTGTTATAATGGGAAGAAACTGGGGCTGGAAATACAGCTCCACAGTAGAGAACTTGCCTAGAATCCACCAAGCGTCTGCCTAGAATCCTCCAGTTAGGGGCTGGGGGCGTGGCTCAGTGGTAGAGCCCCTGCCTAGAATCCCCCAATGAGGGGCTGGGGGCGTGGCTTAGTAGTAAAGCCCCTGCTTAGAATCCCCAATGAGAGTTTGCGTGTGTGATTCAATGGTAGAGTGCTTTTGTAGAATCCACCAGTTAAGAGACATTCAGTCACATGTGTTAAGTCACATAGCTCAGCCCCTAACTAGGGAACTCTAACTAGTTGCTCAGCTACTGAGCCATAATACCCTAGCCCCCCCTCACTGATGAGTTCTAGGTGGATTCTCCAGTGCTGAGCTATATTGCCATTGTGGGGAGGTGGATGAATGGGTAAATAGAGAGATGGGGAAAAATTAGTGGTGGGTAGATGGGTAAATAAATGGATGAATGGATAAATGGGTAGATTAAAAAATCAATAGATGAGTGGATGGTGGCTGGAAGGTGAATGTGCGGTAAGATGGATGAATAGGTAGGTGGATAAAAGGATAAATGGAAAGCTCAGTGGATGGATGGATGGATGGATGGATGGATCTTTAAAAGATAGATGAATCAATAGATGGATGGAACTATGGATAGATCACCTATGCATGGATAGGAGGAACATGATAGATGAATGAGTGAATGAATGAGTATATACATGAATGAATGAATGAATGAATATATTAATGAATGAATGGATATATTCATGAATGAATGAATATATCATGAATGAATATATTCATGAATGAATGAATGAGTAGACAGATGGGTGAGTGGATAAGTGAATAGCATGAGTGAGTAAGTAGGGTAAATGGACAAATGGATAGACAGGAGTTGGGGGAGAAGATAGATAAAGGTTCATTGTGTGGAAACTAATAGGTCACAGTGCATATGAATGAGAGGATGCTCCGTGGGTGGATGAGTACATTGGTAGGCATGTATGTAAGCATTGTGTGGGAAGGGCATCAGCTTCCACACCGGTACCCACATTTGCCCAGGCTTCCTGTATTTTGAGAATCTTCCTGTGTCTCTACAGGGCCTTGGCCCAGAGCTCAGAGGACAAAGGGTTGGAGCTGCTGGAAACGAAGCCTCCCAAGCGGTCCCCAAGACTAGAACCTGGAAGCTTCCTGCTGCCTCCGCTCAGCCTGGTAGGTTTAGAGACTCAGGTTGTGTGTGGGAGGGTGAATGTTCTCCAATCCTCTGAACCTAGCAGATGTAAAACCTCCAGTGTTATAGATGGGAAAACCAAAGAGGGCCAGGGGCTGGCTGAAGGTCAGATGGAAGATCAGTGGTCCAACTGGAGACAGGACCTTGATCCTCTCAGTCTGCAAATACATAGCTAGTGCCAAAAGGAGACATGAAGAAACTCAAGAATAGTGAAGCAGTTTGTGGGGCAAAAAAAAATGGGGTCCTGCGTCCGCTCAGGGCTAGGGTCACTGAGCGAGGCAGACTCGGGGATGGTTAACTGGTGCTGACCCCACGGAACCGCTGGGCAGGCATTGAACTGTGAGAAGCCGCGGGATCCCACTCCAGGGGTGAGGAAAAGGCATAGTCTAAAGTCCCTGCAGAACTGCTCGAGTCAGGCTCCGACTCCCAGGCACCAGAGACCACGGGGCACTGTGGAAAAGCCAGTTCTGGGGTTCCTGGGCCGCACGGAGGCCAAGGACAACAGATTCTCATTCTCGGACATCCCAGAGGCTGTGGAAGAGCTGAGAACAAAGTGGGGACCCTCAGGCGGAGTGTAGCCCCAGGGGGACAAAGGGAAAAGGATAGGAGGAGAGCTTTGACAGGGATGAGAGAGTCTGGCTAGCTCAGGTGGCTTGCTCGGGCAGCTTGGGTTGGTGGTGGCCATAGTTAGAGCACAGGGAGGCTTCCTAGCAGCTCATTAGAGGGAAACCTGCTCCATTGCTCCAGCATGGCGGATCCTGATGAGAAGAGGCAGTCCATGGTTTTAAGGCGTTTGTTGTAGAAAGGCAGAGAGAGGGAGAGAGTAGAGAAGAAGAGGGCAGACATGGCCACTTGGAGAGAGGGAGGAAGGGAGGGGGAGGCAGAGGGGGACGGGACGGGAAGAGGCAAGAGTAAGAGCAAGAGGGTAAGAGAGGGAGCAAGAGAACGAGAAGGGGGCAAGCAGCTCCTTTTATAGTAGGCAGGGCTATCTGGCTGTTGCCAGGTAACTGTGGAAAGGGAATCCAAACAGCCTACCTGACTGATGGCCACAGAATTATAGAGCTGGGCCTCGTGTCAGGAGCCTAGTGTCTGGGAGCATGGCAAACAGGCCTTCCATCCCTTGCAGATTGATCTGCTGGGTCTCCGGGGTTTAAACCTAGCTTGATCAGAATACAGGCTGCCTTTCACGGTCCCCCAGCAGTTCATCGGATGAGAAGGAATCTTCTCTCCTTCGGTGGTCCTCCTCCAAAATCAGAATAGCCTCAGATCTGTAGTGTTTAAAGAATAAATCCTGGAACCAAGTGTGGGAGCATGGCCCAAACCCCAGCCCTAAGGAGACTAAGGCAGGAGGATGACCAGATGGAGGTCAGCCTGAACTACATAGTGAGACCCTATCTCAAAAGACAAAGTGAGAAAAAAAAATCTATTGTGCACAACAGCAAAATCTGGTTTATTTCTTAAAGCCACCCTGGGTTGGATGACTTCTGTGATCCCTCTGTCTATACTGTCTACTTAAAGCCACCCTGGGTTGGATGACTTCTGTAATCCTTCTGTCTACTGTTTCCCTATTTCCTACAGGGCTTCTCTGCTCCATAGTCTGCAAGAACTGTTTGAATATGAAGGGTGTGACTAATGATATCAATAGCTCACATTTACTGCTGCACTGAAGTACAAGACTAACTTATTTAATCCTCCTGAGTATACTTTCATAGTATTTAATAATAGTAAACATCATTGTGGTGAGACAGTTACACAGAAGAAAAAGAGCATTATCGGTCAGTCTACACAGCACACTTAGATAGGACGCTGAGAAGAATTTAACAACAGGACTGTTGGGGGTGTGAGTGCGGTGCCGTAGCAGCCAGCAGTGACCCTAGCCATTAAGAGCTAACACCTTCCAGAGTGGGACACAGCCAACCCACAGCAGCCCAGCTGGACGGCTGCCTTCCTCCTCCCACCGGCTAGGGTCTGCTGAGTCCAGCAAGAAAACAGCAAAGTTGCACAGCAATGTGGTCAGCCTGCTGGGGCACAGAGGTGGAAAAAGGAGGAAGGACCACCCAGAGGATGACCAGAATAGTGACTTTTCCCAAAGTCTCTCAAATGACTAGTACTTACCAGGAGCACCATACTGCCTTGCCCGATATGATGATGATGATGATGATGATGATGATGATGATGATGATGATGATGATGATGATGGTGGTGGTGGTGATGATGGTGGTGGTGATGATGGTGGTGGTGATGATGGTGTTGGTGCTGATGATAGTGTTGAAATGCTGGTGCTGATAGAGCTAATAGGATGATGATGCTAGTGGCTGCTTGAGGCTGATGATGGTCGTGGTACTGATAATGGCATTAATGGTGATGATGACAGCTCTTGTCTCCCTAACTCCCCAGAGTTTCCTTCTGCAAGGTCGACAACTCCCAGGGAACCAGCAGGATCCCAGAGCCCCACTCGTGCATTCTCATGAGCCCTTGGGTGAGTCATAAAGT
The DNA here is from genome assembly GCA_902729485.2 of Mus minutoides. Taxonomy (NCBI): domain Eukaryota; kingdom Metazoa; phylum Chordata; class Mammalia; order Rodentia; family Muridae; genus Mus; species Mus minutoides. The sequence continues at coordinate 113,210 of LR753341.1, forward strand.
CTGGCTCTACAGAAACGTCAGGCCTCTTCCTCCCTGGATGGTCCCATAAGTAACTGAAAGAGGAGTGGAAGCGCCTTAGTGGAGGATGAGGGAGGGTATCTTAGGGTTGTTTTTCTCTGTGATGAAACACCATGACCACTTCCACACTGTAGGCCATCACTGAGGGAAGTCAGGACAGGAACTCAAGCAGGGCAGGAACCTGGAGGCAGGAGCTGATGCAGAAGCCATGGAGGGGTGCTGCTTACTGTCTTACTCCCCCTCACTTGCTCTGCCTACAACCAGAACCTCTAGCCCAGGGATAGTACCACCCACCATGGGCTGGGCCCTCCCCCATCAATCACTAATTAAGACAATGCCCTACAGGCTTGCCTACAACCCAGTCTTTTGTTTGTTTGTTTGTTTGTTTGTTTGTTTGTTGAGACAGGGTTTCTCTGTGTAGCCCTGGCTGTCCTGGAACTCACTCTGTAGACCAGGCTGGCCTCGAACTCAGAAATCTGCCTGCCTCTGCCTCCCTAGTGCTGGGATTAAAGGCGTGTGCCACCACGCCCGGCTCTACAACCCAGCCTTAAGGAGGCATTTTCTCAATTGAGGCCCCCTCCTCTCAGATGACTCTAGCTGTGTCAAGTTGACATAAAACTGTCCAGTGCAGACGGTGCCCACACCCTTCCCTCTTCTCCTGAGCCCTGTGGAAAGAAAGAGAGATGCTACGGAAGGATAAGAACTTAGGAAGGCTACCCCTTGGGGTGGAAGCTAAGGTCTCCTGGACCCAGATACAAGTCCACTTCAGAGCTTGACGAGGTTAAAATAACTCCACAAAGTAACTCGCAGCCATGTGGTTTTGGGACGGCTACTTGTGAAGCCTCGGCTCCTCTATCTGTCAGTGGGGTCTATGGCTACAGTTCTTCCCTGGAGAACCTGTTTGGAGACATGAACTGTGGAGATGCTGCATGGGCAGATTCACCCAAGAACTGTTATGTAGTAAGTGTTCAAGAAACACCTCCTCTTGTGGCCGCAGGGTGGGGCAGTGCTGGCTCTGCAGCCTTTCGGCTTGTTTGCCTTTTAATGGAGATTTTCCCTACAGCTACCAAAAGCTTTGGCTTCTCTTGGAGCCTCAGGTGGATCCTGGGGATCGAACCCAGTGGTCTGTTCTTGCCTTCCAATCTATCTATGGTTTCTAGGGATTGAACTCAGATTGTCAAGGTTTGCAGCAAACACCTGAACCCACTGAGCCATCTTGCCAGCCTGCCTCCCTGCCTTAGATGCACGTACGTATATGGGTGCTAATTCTCTCCTGATTCGCCTCCCCTTTCTCTACAGGCCTAGCTCCCTCGCTGCTCTCTCTCTGCCAGCATGAAGAAACTGTCCAGCCCAGGAACCACTTCCCACCAGCAGCAGGCTTGGGCCAGACCCACTGAGTCAGCCTTCCTCTTAGCCCTCTTCTTCTATCCCAGAAAAGACTCAGCCACACTCCACACCAGCAGCCTACACCCAGGATGGGGCCTCTCTCCTCTGAGAGAGAACTGTGCCCCCCCAAGCCAGCCACAGTCCTACCTCAGCTCCCCAACCTTCTGCTGCCCCCAGTCAGAGGCTTCTTGGGTATTTTCAGCTCAGTGACCTCTGGGAGGGGTGTGTGACCCTCCCTACCTCCTCTCAGGACTTCCTTTGGGGTTCTCCACATTTCTCCATACCTCACCACCCCTTTCTCTGACTCTCTTTGCTTTATTTGGGAGAATGAGGGGTTGGGAGAATCGGAGATCCATCTCTGACCCTGGCCCCATGGAGCTTAGACGACTGTAACCACATGTTTTTGTTGTTTTTTGTTTTCCCCCTGTTCCTCTTCTGTCGGCTTTACTTTGTCCTTTTTACCAATAGAGCATTCAGTCACTCTGCATTGCACAGATCCACAGCAATTGTGAGACTCTGGTCTTCCCCCTCTTCCGTGGCAAATGTGGGAAGACCCTGGGTCAGACCTCACCTCAAACAACTTACGGAGCCTCAGCCTTCCAAGCTGCCCCCAGCTCTGCTCCTGACTTCATGCTGGCCCCAGATGCTGCCTGCCTAAATAATGACTTCATTTGTGATCTTCCTGTGCTAGGGGGAGCCAGTAACTTCCTCCACCCCGCAGACCCATAATCTCTGGATCTTGCATACTTGACTCCGCCTTTACTGTTTGTAGACTGTACAACTCCTGGCTTTCTCTGGACCTAGGCTATACCACTTTCTCTCTTCCTTGCACGTAGACCATGCAGCTCCTGGTCTTTGTTGGTTCTAGACTGAAAACCCTTGGGCCTTCTCAGGTTCTAGAGATCTCTGGGTTCTCTGATTCTAGACTTTCTACTTCTTGGTTCTAAAACATACAATACATGACTTTTCCCTGGCTCTCTGACTCCATAGTTCTCATCTTTTTTCTGTTTCTAGAGTGTGAAGCCCATGAGCTTCATTGGCTCTAGACTGTACCACAGTGGTCTCCTCTAGTTTGAGACTCATGACCTCTGGCCTTCCCTTGTTCTAGACACTGTGGCCTCTGGCCTCCATGGTTCTAAACGGTGTTATTCCTGCCTCCTTTGGTTCTAGACTGTTCAATCTCTGACATTCTCTGGTTCCTCTGGTTCTAATCTGTACACTCTCCAGTCTTTTACCGGACTCTAGACTGCATGCCTTATGACCTGGCTATGGTTCTAGACCATGCCACTTCTCTGGCCTTTTCTCTGATTTTCTGTGGTTCTAGAGCAGTGGTTCTCAACCTTCCTAATGCTGCAACCCTTTAATACAGTTTCTCATGTTGTAGTGATCACTGACTATAAAATCATTTCATTGCTACTTCCTAACTGTAATTTTGCCTCTATTATGAATCATAATGTAAATATCTGATATGCAGGATATCTGATGTATGATCCCCAAAGTGGACACAGCCCACAGATTGAGAGCTGCTGTTCTAGACTGCACAGCTATGAGCTTCTTTGGTTCTAGGTTATGCTGCCTCTGATCATCATTGGTTCTAGTTAAATGACCACTAGCCTTCTCTGGCATTCCTTGGTTCTACACTGCGCTATCATTGACTCCCCTCTGGTTCTAGACAGCATCATTTCCAACATGGTCTGCTACAGACCTCAATTTCTTCAAACCCCTCTACTTCCATATCTCATAGTCTTTAGTTCTTTCTTGGGTTGGATCTCACAACTTCCAATCTGCCATTTTAAAGTGGGGTTTGAGTTACATAATCTGTAAGGCTCTCTGGATCTAAAGCCTACATCCACCAAGAATCCTCTGGCTTCAAGGATTATTCTGTAATTTCCTCTGGTTCTAGGCCTCTTCTTAAAAATCCTCTGGTTCTCATGCCCTCTGCTCCCTGTCAAGGTGGGCAGCGGTGGCGCACGTCTCTGATCCTAGCACTTAGGAAGCAGAAGCAGGCAAATCTCTAAGTTTGAGGGCAGCTGATTTATAGAGCAAGTTCCAGGACGCCAGGGCTACATGGAGAAACCCTGTCTCAAAATCAACAAACAGAACAAAACAAACAGCAAATATCTTCTGGGGTTTGTTACTGTTTTGAGACAGTGTCTCAAATTCATTGACCATAAAATTGCTATGTAGCCAAATGACCTTAAACCCGTGATACCCCTTCACTCACCCGCCAAGTGCTGGGCTTACAGACATGCCTAGTTTTATGTGGTGTTGGAGACTGAAGCCAGAGCCTCATGCATGCTAGGCAAGTACTCTACCAACTGAGCTACACCCAGCCTCTATAAATGTCTTCTGCATCTAGACCTTCTCCGGTGAGTTCCTTTGGTTCTAGACCCCACAAATGCCAAGTCTTCTTTACTTCAGATCTTATGACGCAAAGTACCTTGTCTGAATCTAGAACAGTTTGAAAATATCAGCTGATATCTTGCCCTCTATATTTCTCTAGTTCTAAACCTTAGAACCCCAATCTTGATTCTAGATTTTAAGATCCTAAAATCCCTGTGGATTCTAGAACTCGGTTTGGGGGCTTTTCTTTCCCCAGGGATGGGCTGGATGATATGCAGCTCTGACTGGCCTCCAGCTCACGATGGAGCCAGGGATGACCTTGAACTTGTGACCCTCTTTCCTCCGACTCTCAAACGCTGCGATTGCAGGTGTTGAGCAGCTTGCTCACTTTGTGTGGTGCCGGGGATGAACCCCAGCTTTGTGCGGTGCCGGGGATGAACCCCAGCTTTGTGTGTGACATGCAAGCACTCTACCAGCTGAGACACATCCCTCTCCTACGCTTTGTCTAGTTCTGTCCCTCTGGGTTCCTTGAGGTTCTAGGCCTCGTAGTTTCCAGTTGCCTCTGGCTTCTGGTTCTCCTTCCTCAGGCTCTAGAATCTAGAACTCACCATGTAGATGTCCTTGATCCAAGATCTCACACCCCTTGACTCCCTGAGTCCAAATCTGATCCTTCTAACTTCATCTGGGCTTCCCAGCCCTCACTGAACTCGTCTCAGTTCTTAACCCTCAAGACTTCTCCTTCCAGATGTTCTGCTCATGAAGTTCACGCTCAAGCCCCTCCTGTCTCGTAGCCCTAAAAATTCTCTACCCTAGAACCTCTTTCACACCTCACCCCAAGCCTCCAGGCATGCATTTAATCTTAACTCTACTCCAGGTATCTAGGGACCTGGGGCTCCTTCTCCTTCCTAGGGGCTCCATAATCCAGCCGCACACAGGCACACGCACAGCCCTATCTGCATATCTTGGGGTGGGGAAAGAGGGCAGGACCCCTCCACTGTCTCCCACCAGCTATGCATCTTCCTAACCCCTAGCTCCCCTCCTACGATGGTGCTACTCTGGGTCTTCCACAGGAAAAGACTCCCATCTCTACCTTATTCACCCCTCTTTGGAAGGCACTACTTAGTCTTGTCAAGAGGTGGCCTGTTCAAGTGCTACAGGGGAAAGGGCCTGAATCCTCTCTCCCCTCATGGGTGTTGTGGGCCCTTAATGGGAAAAATTGTCCTGGCTAGGAGGGAGGGAAGGACATGGCCCAGCCATCCTTAGCCCAGAAACCCACAAATGTCTCCAAAACCACCATAAAGACCTCGCCTTGATAGGCACCAGAGAGACCGGTGTTGACTCATCTGTGGGGTTGCTCTGGAGGTTGTGGGTACACTGTGTAGCTGGGATTCCTGGTTTTGTTTTGTTTTTTGTTTTGTTTTGTTTGTGGAGAACCAGACAGAGCCTATTGTAAACCAGACTAGCCTCAAATTCACTCTGTAGCCAAGGGTGACCTTTAACTTTGATCAGCCTGGCTCCACCTCTTAAGTGCTGGTATAACAGGGGTGTGCCACTACCACTACATTTGGCTTTCATAATACTTTCTGGTGGGGTGTGTGTGTGTGTGTGTGTGTGTGTGTGTGTGTGTGTGTATACTGATGTTGCTGATGTTACTATTTTGTATAAACATGTGGGTCTTCGTATTATACTTCTGTGGTGGGAAGATGTGTGATTCTTTCTGCACATTGATGTTAGTTTCTGAATATTTTTCTGTAATTTCTTGTGTGCAAACATTGTGATTTTTTTCATTTTATTTGTTTTGTGTGCATGAGTTTGGGTGTGTGTGCATACTATATGTATGCATATTAAAGGATGACTTGCAGGACTTAATTCTTGCCTTTCACCATGAGGATCCTAAGTATCAAACTCTGAAGTCTTCAGGCTTGGAGGCAGCATCTTACTTGCTGATGCTTCTCAGTAGCCTGCGGAGTTTGGAGTTCGTTTGTTTAATGCAGGATCTGATATATCACGGCTGATGGTTAACTCACTGTGCAGCCAAGAGCATCTATCCCCCTGATCTCTATCTCCCGAGTGCTGGGATGACAGGCATGCTTCACCACACCTGTTTTATTCGGTCCTGGGGACTGAACCCGGGAGCTTGTGCATGCTAATCACTCTACTGATTGATCTACATCTCCAGCCGTGACTGATCACAGTGCACTTTGATTTCTTTTTTAATGTCGGTGTGATGCAGTGATACTGTATATGTGTGGGTCTGTGTAGCACAGTAATTCAGAGAGAGAGAGAGAGAGAGAGAGACTGCGTGGGAGATTGAGTCTGCAGATTCCGTGTGGGAGGGTGTATCTGTTCTGTTTCGTCTCCGTGAGTGTCACCCTTCTACCTCTCTCCCATGTCCCACACAGGAACCCATGCAAAACCACTTTCAAGTTGTTGCACGTGCTGTGCCTTCTGTTTTAAATGTCTTTCCTGAGGATGCGTCTCAGTTTGTAAAGTGACTGCCTAGCAGGCATGAAGGCCTGAGTTCCATCCTCAGTACCACATAAGACAGGGCTCAGGGCTCAGGGCACAGACCTATAATGCCAGCACTTTTTATTTGAAGGTAGTTCAAAGTAATCCTCAGCTATACACTGAGTTTAAGGCCAGCAGAGACAATATAGGACCTTGTCAAAAAAAAAAAAAAAAAAAGCAAAACCTAATACTTCAGATCTCAGGCCTAACACTCCCCCAGGAAGTCATTTTTTGCCTCCTCCAGGTGGACAAGGTCTTCCTACGCCCCCTAAAAGGCCCCTCATTCCAGCTTTATTCACTTTGTTGAACTCAGGCTACCTGTAATGTACTCTACATGGAGAGTGCTTTTGTTAAATCTCTCAGGTAAACACTGTAACTCCTATGAACTTTTGGTTAGGTTAGGTTTTTTAGCTGGGAAAAGGAGAGAGAAAGATCAAGACAGCATCTTACTGTATAACCCAGGTTGACCTGGAACTCACTCTGTGGCTCATGCTAGCCTGAAACAACTCATGATAAATCTTCCTCCTCAGCCTCTCAAATGCTGGGACTGCAAGGGTGAGCCACCAAGCCAGGCTTCTCTTAAACCTCCTCTGCATTTATAGGCAGCCACTATTACTATCTCCTCCTTGCAGAGGAAATGATAGTATGGTGGCCTGACCAAGATCACATAGCTTCAGGAACAATCGGAGCTGGGTTCAAATTTATTAGAGCAGATACTGCCTCAAAAAAAAAAAAAAAAAATCAAAAGAAAATTCACTTCCTACATGATCCCACTGGCACTGGCAGGTATAGTCAAATAGGGACTGTGCCTAGAAATTAGATTCAGATTCCGACTTTGGGTCAGGCTTTTCAGGAATATGTTGATTCCCGTGGACACACGTAAAATGGACATGTATACCAACATCTATTTTCCAGAGTGATTGTTAGTTGTGGTCAGGGGTGGAGCGGGGGTGAGGCTGATACACAGCCTTAAAGCACTTAGTGTTCGTGTCTAGACTGAGGACTTAAAGACTCTAGGATAGGAAGATACACAGTGGGGTCTGAAGATGTTACTGGAGGCTAGACTAGCCATGGCTTCTCAGAAAGAGTTTGGGTTTTCTCCTAAGGGAGCTGGGAGCCATGGAAGGCTGGGGCGGGTGCCAGTTTTACAGTGTTCTAGCAAGATGCCTCCTCTAACTGCCATATGGAAGGTAAACTGGAGGAGGGAGGACGAACGCAGGCATCAGAGGAGGCTGAAGCTGTGATCCAGGCACAGGAAATGCAAGCAGCAACAGGAATGGCATTTAAAAGATCCCTTGGTGTGGTGGTTTGTATTCGGAGCAGGGTCTCAGCTATCCTAGTCTGGCCTTGAACCTGAGATTCTGTCCTCTCCACCTATCAAGCCTTTAGGTTACTGAGGCGCACCTTTCAGCCTGATTTATATGGTGCTGGGGATGGAACTCAAGCCTGGAGCACGCTAGACAAGTACTCTACCAACTGAGCTATATCCATGACCCTTTAAAAGATTTTTTCTGGGACTTGACATGATGATGCAAAGCTTTAATCCCAACACTTGGAAGGTACAGGCAGCTGGGTCTCTGAATTCAAGGCTAGCTTGGTTTATATAGCGAGTTCCAGGCTAGCCAGGGCTGCATAATAAAACCCTATCTCAAAATAATAAAATAATAAAGATGCTGTTGGGCTCGGAACAAACACGGTACAACTGAGACTTGCTCAAGACTTGAAGATCAGGATGCCCTGTTAATAATTCAAAAGGAGCCTTGACTTTCGACGTTCAAGTTTTATTTTGTTTGCTTGAGAAACTACCCATTTTCCAGAAGGGTCACTAGGGAGAGAAGAGATACACTTGTTCAAGGTCACACGAGTAATTGGCAGCACCCAGCTCCAGAGCAAACTTCGTGTTGGGCAGGGTGCTGCTTTGAAAGCAGCCCCACCCGCCGGAGGCATCGCAACCCAATCACCAACCCTAAAGGAAACCCGGATCTCCAAGAAACTTTTGCAGACTCGCAACTTTGGGAGTAGGCGCCCTCCGGGCCTGCCCCCACCCACACGGCCCCTTCTCTCCTTTCTGATTGGCTACTTTTACAAGTACGTCTGGATACCCTCTGGTCACCTTGTCCTCCGGGCGTTCTGTGGCGGGGGGGGGGGGGGGGGGACGCCGCGCAGGCGCGTCAGGAGTGCCTTTGGGGCCCGCGCTTTACGACACTTGTGCGGCAGTGGCGGCGGTCACTCGGCACTCCTTCGCGACGGTTCGGCCTGGTGCCGCGAGCGGCCGTTGCCAGGGTGGGGGTCGCTTTGCGGCATGGCGATGGCGGAGGGCGAGCGGACTGAGTGTGCTGAGCACCCCCGGGACGAACCCCCGGCCGATGGCGCTCTGAAGCTCGCAGAGGAGCTCAAGACACAGGCCAACGACTATTTCAAAGGTGCGTCCGGCTCGGACGGGGTGAGGGAGGGTGGACAGCGGCCCAGGCTGTGGGGGTGCCAGGCCCGGCGGGGAACCATGGCAACGCGGAGCGGCAGCCTGGGCGCCGGGCAGGCACTACAGAGTAGCCCGGCGCGAGGAGGAGGCTCAGGAAGGACGACAGACCGGGGAGAGCTGCTGAGGAGTGGATACCAAGCAGAAGCCACTCACTGGGGAGACTGAGGCAGGCGCTGCTAAATGATAGGGGACAAGCAGGGGGCCGACATGTGAGTGCTACCAAATGTGAGACCTGGACAGAGGTGGTCAGACCTGAAGAGGGCGCTACCAAATAGTGACATGTGTTTAAGGCAGTGATGGCGCTGCCGAGTGGGAAGGCCTGAGGTGAGTATGACCAACTGAGGAGGGAAGGCCCAATAGAAAAGGGAATTATGGGGATGGAGGTAGATAATTACATTGGAAGGCGATTTGGGGTGATCCAAGGAAACGAGTAGGGTGGAGAGGTGGAGCAGGAACGAATAGGGTGATCTTGGGCTAAGAGTGCCATGTGGGAGGACATGTCTGCGTTCATTCATTCTTTCAGTACACTTGTATTAAATAAGTGTCATGTGCCACGGTCTGTGCTTGGCTCTGAGTCTGCAGCGATGAATGCAACACATGACTCGGATTTAAGCAGAACCAATCGTTGCTAACTTGTGATAATCACTTTGGGTCAAGGTGACAACACAGGAAGTACAGCTTAGAATCTGCTTTAGATGGTGAGGTCGGGAGTGCCTGGAGAAAGAGACTTTTTAAGGACAATTGGGAAGGAGTTTTACACGTGGGTCTGACCATTGATTTTGTGTAAAGACACTGGGGTGGAGAATGAATGAAAACAGACTGGCTTAGCTGGAGCTTGAGCAAACTGGGGGTATGAGAAGAAGACTGATACAAGATAAGATTAAGATAAGGGGCCAGAGCCTGCAAAATCTGTGAATTTGTCACAAAGATGAGTTTTGGGTTTCCTTGGCTGTCATTGAGTAGGTGGATGGGACTAGTCTGGACTGTAGAAAATTTTGAGTGTAACCAGCCTATGGTTGGAGGTGCCCTGGGAATGAATGAAGTCACCAGAGAGTGGGATCTAGAGAGAACCTAGGATGGAGTTTTCATGTTTACTGCGGAAAAGGGGCCGCTGAGGAGAAGTGACTGAGATGGAAGAGAAAGCAGGAAAGGTGCCACAGGCTAAGAGAACAAGGTTCTTCTGGAAAGAAAGCCACATGCCTGATGACCTAGCCCCAGGCACTGTCCATCAGAGCTTTTGCTCCCAGATGAACACGGTGATGTTAACAGAGCAGTTGTAGATGATAAAGAGGCTGCCAGCCCAGAAGACCCTGGCTGGTGAAGGCAAATGAGGAATTGGAGACCAACAGGCACAAGTGTCTCGGCTCTGAAGGGGAATGGAGAATTGGGGGCAGATGGCAAGAGGAGTGGGTGGGGGTCCTAGGGATGCTTTTTCAGCTATGGCCCAAAAGAGAAACAGACCCAGCTGTAACAGATCTGGAGGAGGTGGGAGAAGGTGGATTAAAGTCGGAGGGGGGGGGGGAAGGTGCCCCCCCCCCCCATGGGGATAAGCCCAGACATGGTGCTTGCCTATCATCGCAGCTCTCTGGAGGTGGAGGCGGGAGGATTGTGAAGACATAGCAAGGAGAGAGGTGAGGCCAGAGTTAGAGCCTTAGAAGGCTGAGTGGGTTTATAGGTGTCATCCTAACGGTGGCTTGGAGCTGTGGAGGGGTTTTAGGAGAGTGGTCCAGTTACTTCGGGTACAGGTACGGTCCTCCCTGCTGTTCAGAGACTGGATTCAAAGGCCAGACTGGAGAGAGGAGACTGGGAGGGAAGACAGGTGAGGGGATGGAGCCTTTGACCAGGCTAGTGGGAGGAACTGAGGCTGGCTGCCTGGAGAGGGGGAGGGGAGCAGGTGGCTAAGGTGAGTGGCGCCTGGCACTAGGGAGTGGGGCAGGAGTGGAGGTGGTTAGAAGGGTTAGGATGCAGCTGCTGACAGGTTATGGCAGCTGTGGGAGGGGGCTGGAGCTGTCGGCTGAGGCCCTGGGGAACTAAAGCTGGTCCAGGGTCATGCCTTCTAAAGGACAGGGCAGGAAGCTCTGAAGCCCAGATACAGGCTAGGGCAGAATAGGACTCTGCAGAGGAGGGCAGAGTTTAGGGCAGGGTGGGGCTGCTAGAAGGGAGGGAAGTTAATGGGTGTGAGAGATCCTATCTGGACGGTAAGCCTGGCTTGCAAGGTTGGAGGCCGCCAGCACCAGATGACCAGGCCCAGCTCTATGTGTTGGTTAGAAGGCACAGCCATCTTTCCTTGGGTCCTGAAAAGATCATCCAGAAACTGGGCTACTGCTGCTGAGGAAGGGTAGGGGAAGGAGTTAGCCATCAGGAGGGACCCTTCACCCTCACCCCTGCCTCCCAGGTCCTGAGGTTCGGGCTCTCAGGAACCTAGGGCTGGGCAGACAGCCAGAGGGGCCTGGCCTGGAGCTGACTTGAAGGAGCACCCTTCCTGATCCAAGCCTCCCGCTGCTGTGGGCAGGCAGTGGCAAGCACAGAACCGCAGGCTTAGACTGTAAGTAAGGATACCAATAAAAAGAATAATTGCAGCTAGCTTTCATTAAACCCCTGTGGTGGCCAGGCACCCCTGAGCTGAACCCTGCCTGGGGCATTGGGGGTGGCAGGGAGCAGCCACTTTGGTTTATAGAGGAAGCCACCTCAGAGTGAAACTTCTTGCCCCCAGGGTCAAAGTGTGTGAGCAGAAGGCGGATATCCCCTTCCTCCCCACGTGCTTGGCGCAGCTCTCCCTGGTCTCAGCGGGGAGAAGGGAGCCCTGTGGAGGAAAGGGGGATCTCAGGGACTCAGAAGACCCCCACCCCCAGACATAGAGGGTTCCTCTGTAAACTCAACCCCACTGTAAGGGTTCTGGGGACAGAGCCTAGTGCTGAGCTCAGTCAAAGTCCACGTGAAGCAAGCCAGCCTCTGCTCTTTCTCCTCCCTGAGGAAGAAGGCTGTGCTCTCCAAGGGTCTTCATGGTCAGAGAGTTGAGGGTGAGGAGTACTGCATCATGATTCAGGGGTCTCCTCTGTGAGCACAGATACATGGTTGAACCCCACTGTACCTAGAAGGTGAGTGATACTACTGCAGCTGAAGGATGGTACCAGGCTGGAGTGCGACAGCCAGTCAGTGCCTTCATGGTTTCATGGTGGAGACCTCCTCTTCCCTGTACTCTCCTTCCCTCCTCTGTTTGGTGTGGATGAGGCTGAGCCCATCCTGGTTCTCAGGTGCAGCCTGAGGGTCCGAGGCTCCAGGGAGAGGTTCTCCAGCTGCACTTAAGTGCCTGCTGCATGCCCTTGTCCTCTTAATGAAGTCTCACTTCACTAGTTGGAGTACTAACCAGCAACCTCTGGGGCCCAACCAAGGGAGCAAAGCCCTCAGGGCACTGACATTTGGGGAGGCTTCTAAGCTACACTGCCTGCTGGGAAGTTCTAGATCCTGCCATCTTAAGGTTCACAGGCCTGGGAGACCACCAGCATGGCAGAGCTGGGACAGGGAAGCTGGGGGAGGTCAAATAGGTCTTCCTGAGAGGGGACATTTCTACCTTATGGAAGTCCAGGAAGGACTACTGAGCTGCGCCCCTAGGACCAGCTGTTCTACCTCTGGTCTCGGTGTCTACACTTCCCCTTCATTTATTCTTCCTTCCTCTATCCTCCCTTGGCCACTTCCTTCCTTCCTAGTTATGAAGCCTATTACTTCAAGCTCACATTTCTACCCCAGGGCTTGACTCAGGCTCCTGGGCTGTCTGAGCCCAGAGCACTTGTCACTGTTATCTGGGGTCAGATATCACTCCTGGAAAGACCAGCAGTCCCTGGAGGGCAGGACTATGTCCCCAGACAAGGCAGGAGCTTGGAGAAGGGAGACAGATGCCATCCTTCGGAAGTGTGTGGGTTCAGCAAACAGGACACAAAGGTCACTGCAAGTGCTGTACAGAGCAGGGAAGTGGGGTCAGGGCAGGAACCTGAGTGCTAGGGTGTTTTAAGTCCTTCAAGTTACCTAGCCTAAAAGAAGCAGAGCCAGGCTCCTCTCTCAGTATCTCAGCCCGCACTGTGCCAGCTTCCTACCAAGACACACAGGGGCGGGAGTGAAGGGATTGGGAATGGAGGCACTGCCACTTCTGCCTGCCTAGGAACCCCACCTGCCACTGGACATGACATCAAGCTCAGGTCTTTGAACTTGAACACCATCCCCAGCCCCCACCTGGAGTTGAGGAAATATGGCTTTCTCCCTCAGGATGCTATGTGGCCCTGGCACATGGTCCTCCAGCCTGGGCAGGTCTCAGAGGCAGCTCAGGCCTTTGTTCTGTTTGTTTAATGAATCCTTGTGGGGAGAGGTCAGACCTACCTCTGCCGGTACAGACTGGGATCTGACCTTGAACTAGCCCTCTGGCTTGTGTTAGGTAAGTACCAGATGGTACAATGTTGAGGAGACAGGAGGATCCCACAGGTTGATGGAGAACTCAGGGCCCTGCTGTGGCATGGTTCACATAAAGCCTGACCTTTTGCCCTTGTCTGGGTGTTACCTTTGGCCCCTCCACACTTAGAGCCCCAGTGTCTAGGCCTGCTGTAGTATCCTGCTCTCCTACCCCAGTGGGTCTTGGTCCTCCGAAGCTGCTGTACCTCTTCCTTGTAGCCTATGGAGCTTCCTCCCTTTATCCTCTTGGTCTTCCCTGCTCTGAACTGGTCTGCCTTCCCTGAACATCTGGACAGCCTCAGGCTCAGGCAGTCTCATCTTGCCTGGCTCAGATCACAGCCCTAGCACTCACTCCCTGGCACATCCCTCTGATAATGGGGAGTCTTGGGGACTGCCTGAGCCTAGGCTGTAGAATTGATTCAGGTGCTGGAGACTGTGGTCTGAGCCATAAGACCTGGGCTGTGGTCAGACATCTGGGACAGGTTTCCATGCTGAATCCCAGTCTCCTGATCTGTAAGAAGGAACCCAGCCTAGGGTAGATTTCTGCCTGCAGCAGTAGAACTTCATGCCTCTTCTCCTCCTCCACAGCCAAGGACTACGAGAACGCCATCAAGTTCTACAGTCAGGCCATCGAGTTGAACCCCAGCAATGCCATCTACTATGGCAACCGCAGCCTGGCCTACCTGCGCACTGAGTGCTATGGCTATGCACTGGGCGACGCCACACGGGCCATCGAGCTTGACAAGAAGTACATCAAAGGCTACTACCGCCGGGCGGCCAGCAACATGGCACTGGGCAAGTTCCGGGCTGCCCTGCGTGACTACGAGACGGTGAGCCGGGCCTTGGGCATGGGCCAGCTCCCGGCACCCTAGCCAGGTGGACGTGGAGGGATGGCACCAGAGGTGGGGAGAAGCCATTCTGTCTCTCCTCTATACAAGGGCCCATCCAAGTAATGGCCATGAGACCTCTGGCCAGTTCCTGTTCTGTGTCTTGACCATCATGTGCTCTGTGGCCCTGGGCAAGTCACCTGGCCTCACTGCCTTCCTGTGTACCTCTGAATGTTGAGAACTGGCCCAGCGTCAGTGATTGTAGGAGTTTCTGCTGTGTGCATGCTTTGAGCAGCATCGGCACATAGTCTGTGGTCAATAATAGCTCAGCCTTGTGACTGCTTTGGCTGTTATTAGTGATGGTGATTAGTAACGATAGCAGTTATTAGCAGAGACTGCACAGACCATTGACAGCTTGAGATTCTGGAGCAGGTGGGAGTCCCATGTCACTGAGCAGGCAAGGAAAATGACTGTAGTAGGTGCAGAGTAGTGCTTCCAAGAATATAGAGCAGGGCAATACATTGTACAGGGGCAGCCCCCAGGGACATGCTCCCCTGTGGAGGTGAGAAAGGGGACCAGAGAACAGTTCTTCATCCCCCACTATCTATGGGTGACATGCTGTGACAGCCTTGATGACTACTGATAGGAACTACCAGAGCATCCACTTGGGACAGGTGTGCTCTGTGCCCCCTTACAGAGACTGGCTGGCTGAGTCACAGTGGCCACCCAGAGAAGGGGATGAGATTGCCCTGGCATACAGGGGAGGAGGCTGAGGCTCCTCAGTACTGGCATTGGAGCCAGTGTGGCCCCTGACTGCATGTCTTCTCCAGACAGTTAGCTGTCTGCGCAGGGGACTCTGAGTACAGAATGGATTACTGCTTTCTTTGCTGTCCGTAGCCCTTTCTGTCATGTGCACAGGGCCCCAAGAGAGCTGAGGAGCCATGTCTGCAGCAGGAGAGAGCTGGTCACTCAGCCTGGCCTAGGATCAAACCAAATGAAGGCTTAGCAAAGGATGGGAGTGGGAAGAGACAGGAACTGACTGACAAAAGGGGTGGGTAGGGGCAGCAAAGCCTATTCCCTGCCCTTGTCCCTTAATGTCCTAATCTGGAATATGGTGATGAGCAGTGGCCCCCTCCTGAGCAGCTATGGCTCTGGTGTAGGGTCTCTGCCACTCTGGGCTGAGGTTGGCATCTTAACTGCATTCTCTCTGAGGCTGGGAGATGGCAGATACACTGCATCTGAGCTGGACTCCAGTCTTTGTGGGTCAGTGGTGAATGAGAAAAGTCCAGAGCCCTTTGCAGAATCTGCTTGAGGTTGAGCCACACCCAGTCTCTAAATTATCAGACCTGTGAAGGCCAGCAAAAACCTGCGTTCTCTAAGCCTGGGGCTTATGGCAGCTCCCAGCCCAAGACGTCCTCCTGGAAGATGTTGGAGTTCATGGAGGATGTGCTCAGGCCCTGGCCTCTGGGTCAGGAACTGTGTGTGGCCTTGGTTAGAGCAAATGAGCCCGTGACTCTGCCTCCTGTCTCTTCCAGCCTCGGTTTCCTCATCTGTATGCACATGGGCTCAACACTGCTGCGAGCATTGTGCATGTGTGAATGTATCTCCTGTATAGAAAGGAGACACCGCCTGCAAGATCACTCTGGAGGAAGCCCGCTCCATAGTTGGGCTGTGTGAGCAGCACTCTATCTTCAGCTGGAGGAAAGACAGCTTAAATCACCATGTGTACTATGTGTGTGTGCATGAGCATAGATGCTGTCCACTGCCACCAGCATATCTCTTCCTATGGGCTAGAATCAGGTGTACAGCCACCAGCTCCAAGTTCTGGATGTCTAGGTTAGTGGCCAGCTCAGCTCAGACCTCGGTCTATGTGTGCCTTCGACACCTCAGGCCTCTCCTGCAAACAAGGGAAGACATAGGCCTACCTTGAAGTGTCATTGTGAGGGTTGAGTGAATGGGTGCATTTGGAGAGGGCCTGCCTTTCACTCTGCATCAGTCATGGCCTCCAGATTTCCTCCAAAGCCAGGTTATGGTGAAGTGGGCCTCTGGCCCCTAGTTTATGCTGGTGCCAGAACATTGCAAAAGGCACGAGGACCTGGGCATGTCTCTATTTGCTCTCCCACTTGGGGGCCATGCGTTGGACTCTTAGTAGTAGCCAGTCTTCCTTCCCATGGGGCCATGTTACACCCGTTCACACACTTACTCCTTGCAAGTGGGCCCACCCCCTTCCTGGGTCATATCTCAGTTGGGATTCCTTATGTTTTTTCCTATGCATTTGGAACACAAGGCAGCCAGGCAAGCCCAGGCAAGCCCTGGGACACCATCCTATACTCTACCCTGCCTTAGAGTCCTGTTTGTTTGCTTATGATACACTAGACCTTTATGGTTCTTAGGCATACATTGTGACACACCTGATAGAGTGATACAGACAAAACGAGGACAATCACACGTGGTCTCTATCTAAGCACTCACATGCTGGCAACCATGCTGCAACAGCCATTTTATCACCAGGGTCCCCTGCACACAGGGGCCACTCTGATCCCTGATTTACAGTAAGGAAACTGAAGTTCAGACGTAAGAAAGGTCACTCTCCTGCTGTCTCACAGGAACCCCAGGAGGTAGTGTCTGTTCCCAGAGTCAGGCTCCTAACCATACCATCTGTGTCACGTAAATTCCTGGCACTGTCCATACCCCTAGGCAGGTAGCTGATGGTATCCTGCCTGATTTATCCTGCGGCCGCTGTGTATGTCCTGGTAGATTCACTTACTAGAGAAAGGGTATATTGTGTAAGGTTGCCCCTTCTGGGCTACCTGCTGGAAGCCTGGCTTTCCTCTGCTATGTGATGCACTGTCTGGTCCCTTTGGGCCAAACCTCTGTTGGTTCTTGCTGGTCTACATCCCATACACCAGTTCTGATGAATGGGGTGCTTTGGCACCCACAGCAGGCCTGAGTGATGGAAGTGCTCTGGTGGTCTGCATTGCTCCCAGATGGAGGAAATGCAGTTCTTGTTGCCAACAGAGCTGGGCAGCTGTTAGTGGAACTGCCTTGGGTCTGCTGCAGGTGTCTTGATGGAGGAGCATGCCCTGAATGGCCTCTGCAATCCCAGTGAATCCAAGTTCCCAAACACATGTCCCAGGACTTATAGTAGTGACTACCAGTGAACCCTGACAGCTGACAATACCATTTGTTGGTTTTTTTTTGTTTGTTTGTTTGGTTTGTTTTTGTTTTTTGAGACAAGCTTTCTCTGTATAGCCCTGGCTGTCCTGGAACTCACTTTGTAGACCAGGCTGGCCTCAAACTCAGAAATCTACCTGCCTCTGCCTCCCGAGTGCTGGGATTAAAGGCGTGCGCCACTACGCCCAGACAGTATTTTTTTAATGCTAAGGATGAAACTTGGGGTTGTGAAAGCATTTTACAGCTGAGCCACACCTCCAGCCCCTCACTGGGGGGTTCTAGGCAGAGGCTTACCACCGAGCCACACCCCCATTCTGATCTTTATGTTTTTATAAAGCCCTCAATCAAGGGGACCTAACCTCAGAACCTCAGTCCTATTTACCTTCCAGATATTAAGTATGTGCCATAGAGCTCTACTTACTGTTCCTAGAGATATCAGGTTTTAAAAACATCTCATTTCTTTAAAAGTATGGTACATCACGTGCACCTTGCCCAGATCCAGTTTCACCCAATGAAGTGTCTGCATTAACCATATGGATATCACAGAACACTGCCATAGATGATGCAGTCCACATAGAGTGTTTTCTTTTCTCTTTCTTTCTTCCTTTCTTTCTTTCTTTCTTTCTTTCTTTCTTTCTTTTCTTTCTTTCTTTCTTTCTTTCTTTCTTTCACATCAGTACACTGTTGTGAGCCACCATGTAGTTTCTGGGAATTGAACTCAGGACCTCTAGAAGAGCAGTCAGTGTTCTTAATTGCTGAGCCATCTCTCTGGCCCCTTTATTTTGTTTTTTGAGAGCCTTGCTTACCATGTTACCCAAGCTGGCCTTGAACTCCTAGGCCATTCTCCTGCCTGGGCTTCCAGAATCACAGGAATATTGGATTACTGCGCCTGGCTTCAGATGCCGCTTTTTAAAACATGTCTGTGGGCCAGGTGTGGTGGTGCATGCCTTTAGTCCCAGAACTTGTGAGACAGAAGTTATAGGCTAACAAGTCACTATGAGTTCCAAGCCTGCCTGGGCTAGGTTGTGAGACCCTGACTCAAGCAAAAGAGAGAGAAGATGTTTGGTGCTGGCGCTAAGTTCTGATGCAGTGGGCCTCTGAAGAGCCCTGTAGTGTGAAACAAATTCCCTTCTCCAGGAGAGGAGCTTGATAGGGCCGTCTTTCTGCCAGTCAGACCTCGTCCTCCTCAACATTGGCCTAGCAGGCCTGGGAATTGAGAGTGCTTGCTTGCTGCAGCTGGGTCAACCTCAGACCAACCTTCTATGGGGTACTAGCACTGCTCCCTATTTTCTAGAAACTGGGGGTCCTAAGTGAGCAGAACACGTGTCCTGGAAGGCAGGAACCCAGAACCTGGAGAACTTTTAGCTCTGCCTCTGTCCTGGGGGTGAGAGGCAGCAGGAGGGGAGGTGGCAGGAGGGAGGCATTGTCCTACGTGAGTGCTGCCATCCAGGAGTGCACAGAACCCTGGCTTTGGGGTTAATAACTCTACCACTCTGTCCAGTGGAGATGGTGCTGCCACGCCATAAAGATGTATGGAGAATCCAGTGAGTAGGGGTCACTCACCATGGGGGCAGCACCCAGCTCAGTCTTCTGAAGACACATCTCCTAGGAATTGCTTGCTACCCTTTCTGCCTTTAGGAGGCATTCATTCTCTGCTAAGAAAGCAGCCTGTCCCTAGCCTTGGGGCTTCCTGGGAGAGAGGAGCAGAAAGGTTAGATTTAACAATGAAATGTGTGGGCAAAGGCAGCATGACCAAAAGGCCTCAGCTACAGGAGACCTGGCATCCTGGGGACTGTGAGAGGCAGTACCAGGCTACAGAGAAAGATAGGGTGGGCCGTGAGGGCCAGGCCTGGAGCCATGTGGACTTTATCCTGGGAAGTAGAGAGAGCCTGGCCTGCCTGCCTCTCCCTGGGAAGGACTCCAGGAGCTGCCTAAAGCTGGCAGCCCTGGAGCTTGATACCACACCCACACCCCAGTTGAGCTGTCTGGCAGATGGCCCAGCCTAGGCTTGCCTAGCCTGCTGCTGGCCAAGCACCTGCAGGGAGTAGCAGTTGTCTTTGCCCAGACTCTGACTCACTCAGCCAGCTAGCTTTGGGGGTAGGGGAGCATTCTGAGGACCAGCCCTAGGATTTCCTTCTCTATCTAATAGCACAGAAGCTGTGGGGAACCCAATCTTAGGGTGGCTGTGTAGGTCCTCAGGTGAGTGACAAGGGGGGGGGGGGAGAGAGGGTGCAACACACATGTGTACTTCAAACCCACAACAGACCAAAGTACAGATATCACCAAAGGCCAACATGGTAAAGCAGTAGGTTTTATTGGGGTTACTTACAGGAGTATGGGTGAGGGGTTACTTACAGTAGGAGCAGAAATAACTCAAAGTCAAGTCATATCACCAAAGCCCAATCTAGCATGGGTGACAGCTCACAAAGCCGGGAGCCTGGAATATACTGCACAGCATACAGGCAGCCCAGCATGTTGGAGAATGCCCTCTCCAAGTGACTCAGTTGGTCTGAACATCTTCCAGGCACCTCAACTAGTTTTTGTTTCTTCTAGGTTTGGTCTTGGTCCTCGTTTTATAGTTTGGATACTCCTCATGATCTTCATTGTTTACTCTGGCAGGGAAAGGCTTAGTGAATCCATTCAGTTTCAGGGACTTCCTGAAAGCTATTTTGAGTTGTTTACCTCTCTGCTTGAAGACGGCCCTGTAGGATGGAATGTTTCAATCTCAGCGGAGTCAGCTAAACATCAGACTATCAGTCAGGTCTAGTTAAAGATATGGTAACCGAGCAGAGGCCTCAGCAAAGTCTGCTGCCCAGGCTCCCACCCCATAGCCCAGAAGAGCCTGCTGTTCACAGTCCTCCTGCTTTCATCTCCCAAGTGCTGAGACTGCAGACATGCTCCACCAGGCCCAGCTCTGTCTTCTGTGCGCTCCTGGGATTCGGGTTTGCAGAAAGCAGGCAGGGCTCTTTTAACTACTGTGGCCCAAAGCTGCACACCCACAACTGACTATTGGATATTTTAAAAGTGGTTCCTAATTTACTCTTAAAGCTCTCAGAGGGGATTCTGTTGCCAGTGTCTCCTCCTAGAGGAGAAATTGATGTCAGCTGAGATAACCCAGGTTCCCCCATCATCACTGGCTAAGCTGGGACTTGAGTTGTGTCTCTTCTCTCCATTACCAGAGGAAACCGGAAAATTGGAGCCCCAGAGAAAGCAAGCTCCTGACTGCCGCCTACAGAGTCCCTCTTGTATACCAAGTAGTCCTCAGTCCTTCCAGCAGGCCCCCACTTCCTAGATGGGGCACTAAGGTGCAAAGAGTCCAGGCTGTTCTAAGACTCTGGCCTCACTCACCAGCTGCACTGGGAACCCGAGACCTGTGTGTTCAGCTGGACACCTGTTTGGTTTTAACAGGATCCGAGTTGTTTAGAGAGGGCACCTGCTTAGGCTAAAGCCCTGGTCTCTAAAACCACCCTATGGGGCAGCTCTGTTATGTCAGTGTGGGGATGTAAAAACAGTCCTGGGTGACACAAGTCCAGGGTTGCCCTGCTAGATGTGGTAGTCCCTGGGTGGTCTGACTCAGCCCAAGGCGGTGTCGACCAATGAGATCACAGTGCCCCTGATGGCTCCTCTGGGATAAAAGACTGGTCCTCCAGAGTGACACCTCCCTCCCTCTTCCTGGCCAGGTGGTGAAAGTGAAGCCTAATGACAAGGACGCCAAGATGAAGTACCAGGAGTGCAGCAAGATTGTGAAGCAGAAGGCCTTTGAGAGGGCCATTGCAGGTGACGAGCACAGACGCTCGGTCGTGGACTCTCTGGACATTGAAAGCATGAGTGAGTAGGCCTGGCCTCTCCATCTCAGTCCTCCCACTCCATCCCAGTCCTCCCCCTCCATTCAGTCCTCCCCCTCCATTCAGTCCTCCCCCTCCATCTTAATCATAAGAGTGGGAACCCCTGTAACTAAGCTCAGGCTGTCAGGATTTTTCCTTTGTAGCATCCTAACCGGTGCCTTGCCTTGGCCCATTCCCTTCTGGTTAGGCTCAGGGTGCATGGTGCCAATCGTGTTGGTTCCATTTCCCCGCCATGTCTTATGAGTGAGGCAGCCATATTATTCACTGTCACCCTTGATTTTGCCTGATGGGGTGTGGACATTACCTGCCCTCATCAGGTCTTGAAGAATTCAGGCAAAAGGTTTGTAGTGCCATGCCTAAGACTCCCCTGGGCTCCAGTACTCTATGACAGTGCTTCACGGTTAGGAAGGGGGAAGGGGAGCTGAGATGCAGAAGAAGAAACAACAG
Organism: Mus minutoides; assembly: GCA_902729485.2. NCBI lineage: Eukaryota > Metazoa > Chordata > Mammalia > Rodentia > Muridae > Mus > Mus minutoides. Next base: position 134,677 of record LR753341.1, read on the forward strand.
TGGGGTCATTGTGGCAGCTGTTTCTCTTAACAAGAGCAGTGTCCTCTCTACCCTGTCTTCCAGGTGACAGGTGGATCCGGGCACATACCCCTTTAGATTTTCTCAGGTGTGCAAGTCCAGGGTTTCTGTGTATTGGGGCAGAGACATAAAAAATCGTATTCTAGTCTAGGCTGGCCTGAAACTCATGATGGTACTCCTGCCTCGAGTGCGGGGCTCACAAAGCAGAGTCATCATGCCCCGTATCTCCCCTCATCGTGGGCAGCCAGTCCTGTGGGTGCCTGTTCCTCTTCTCTGCTGACCTGGCTCTGAGGAGCATGGTTCCCTGCCACAGTCAGATATTAAGAGCAATCTCTGGAAGCAGTGTTGAGTCTTGTCACAACCCATTTGTAGTCCCCTGAGGCCACCAGCATCATCCTGACTCACCAGCTCTTCAGGGAGTTCACCCACAGGACTATCCCATGGCAACCATCAGTCAGGCTGTACCTGAGGACGTGTCTAGACTCGGCTCTCTGCAGTGCTGCAGCTCTGGCCATTCATTTCGTGCAGCCTGGGCCTTCTAGCGTGTGTGCCGGAGATACCTAGAAACTACCGACGGTCATTGACCACTCCTGCTTTAGTGAGCCTCTCCAGCCTCCCGAAGTCCCCAAGCACACATCCTTTACCAGGCCCGTTTGCATTGCCCTTCTCCTTGACATGGGCCTCAACGCCATCCAGTTTGTTGTGCTGCTTAGCAGAGCTGTTCCCCAATCAGTACCGAGCTTCTTAGAGTCAACCTTGAAGAGAGTTCCCCTGCTCCTGAGGGTTCCTCCCTGCTTTCCCAGGGACCGTGTGAGAAGCTTACAAGCACTGTCCCTCGAATGACTTACCTAGTCATCGTGGAATCTCAGGTTGTGCCCATCAACACAGGGACAGCTTCAGTCAGTGTCCTACAGCAAGGTAGAGAAAGCCACCACATTGAATTGCTGTGGCCCAAGCCCCAATCAAGGCTGTGCCTGGGACTGCTGCACAGAAATGTGCCCAGGCCAGCCCTTCCGTCCCTGCCACACATGACGTGGGCTTGGGTGGCTCGGGCAGCATGCTCAGTTGCAGTTTTACATGTTCACTTAGCCCTAGCAGGAAGAGGACTGACGCCACAGCCTACTGCGATACACTGTACATCCCACAGTGCGGCCAGCTGGAAGGGTCTGTCCATCACCTGTGTTGAGATACATCAGCCCCTATGAACCTTTAAGACACCTGCTACCCCTCCTACTTGCAGCCCTGCCTGCCAGTTTTCGAAGCCTTTTATTAATTTTATTTCAATGTGTATGGGTTATTTTGCCAGTGTGTATGTATATCTGTACATCATTTGTATGTCTGGTGCCCTCGGAGATCAGAGGAGGGTTATTGATCCTCTGGGCTTGGAGTCACAGGTAGTTAGAGCCACTATGTAGATGCTTAGAATTGAGCCTGGGCATCTGCAAGAGCAACAAGTGCTCTTAACTGCTGCTGAGCCATCTCTCCAACTCCAACCTTTATATTCTCTGTTTTGTTTTGTTTTGTTTGGGGGGGTCCGAGACAGGGTTTCTCTGTGTAGCCCTGGCTGTCCTGGAACTCACTTTGTAGACCAGGCTGGCCTCGAACTCAGAAATCCACCTGCCTCTGCCTCCCGAGTGCTGGGATTAAAAGTGTGCGCCACCACAGCTGGCCAACCTTTATATTCTTTAGGCACCACAGTATATATGAAGGGGTCTTGGGAATTTTTCTTCCGCTCTAACCCTTTGACCTACTGCTTGTGGTCTCCAGGGTAGGGTGGGGTCAGTGAGCCAGAGCACCTACTCTTTATTCTAAAATCTCAGTTCTTATTATTTTTCTGTTATTGGTATGTCTGTTGCTCCAAGCAATTTCTGACCAGATTTCTCACTGTGACCTCTTAGAAATGTCAGACATGTCCAAAAAGGGGTAAATAGAGCAAACGTTGTGGACTCTCTTAATGTTCAGGCTCTGGTGGGGGTTCCCTGGCCCCATCCCAGCTGTGAAGGCATGTTATGCTTAGACCCTTTTCCTTTTGGCTTTGATTGTGCATGTATGTGGGATGGGATGAGTGTGGGGGTGTGTTTATATGTGCATGATGAAGGCACACACCATGGCTTGTGGGTGGAAGCCCAGCTCTCCAGTTTTCTCCTTCCACTACATGGGTACTGGGGACCAAACTCAGTTGCCAGGTTTGGTGACAAGAGCCTTTCTTTTCCTGCTGAGCCATCTCGCCAGTCCCTCCTCTTCATTTTCTTTATTCATCTTTTTTGTCTATAAAGCTCAAGAAGCCCTCAGACTCAAGATCCACCTGCCTCGGCCTTCCATTTTTAGGATTACATGCATGTATCAGTACACCTTGTCTTATTTTCTTAATAACCCTAAGTATAGGGTTATTCCTGAGATGAACTCTTCCTTCTTTGTGTTCTTGCTCATTTGCTTAATGTTTTTAGTGGCATCTCTCAGACCTATAAGGGAAATGGGGACCCCCAAATCTTGCAGAGCTTCTGAATTGATTTTGGTTTTGTGGCGGTTAAGTTCCATGGGGCAGGAAGGGTCCACAACCCCATATGGCTTGCACAAGAAACAAATCAGCTGATCCTCTGGGGTCTCCTTCCTCTCAGCACTGATAGCAGAGGCTGGCACCCCATATAAAGTGAGCAGACATTACAGAAGCTGGTGGTCAGTCTGCCAGGCAAGCTGTTCCTGGAGAGTAAGCCTGCCATGTGCCATAGAAGTCTTAGTTTCTTTTCCTGTTGCTATGATAAAATACAGGGATGCAAGGGAAAGGGGGTGTTGGCACACAGTTTTAATAGTACAGTCCATGCAGGGAAGCTAGGGCTACAGCAGCTAAAAGCACTGATCATGTTGCCGCCATAATTAGGAAGCAGAAAGATGAATGTGTGCAGCCACTGCTGTTGAGCTCCTTTTTCTTAACATGGTCAAGGGCTCCAGCCAGGGAATGGTGCCACCCTCAGTGGGCTGGTCTTCCCACCTCATTTAATCAAGAGAATCCTACAGACATATCCAGCTGCCCATCTCCTGGGTGATTCTGGACTCTGTCCGGTTGACAGTAACTAACACTAACCATCGCACAGCCTGGTGTGTCCCTCTGCTCTGCGCCATTCTGAGCCAAAGCCTTTAGAACACACTACAGTAAGGCTCCTTGGAAAGCTGATAGTGGGGTCACAGACGACCCCTTAACCCCAGGCCCTCTGCTCTCAGACATGCTTTTTAGTCTTCCCTCTGGCCCTTTCTTTCACTTTTGGTGACCAGAGGTGTGCTGGAGATGCTGTCTGTTATCCCTGTGTGACTTTCCCCTGGCTGCTATTGAAGGCTAAAACGTTGGTCTCAGGCTAGCATCAGCCCCTACACTCTTTCTGCTGCAGTTTTAGCCATCTTAAGAAACTTTGGCCAAGAGATTGAGTAGTTCACGTTTTCTTAGTAGAGTGTAAAGCTGGGGCTTTTAGTGAGAGCACAGCACAGCTCTAGCCCTGTATAGTGGGTGACCACATGGCCACCCAGAAGTCATAGCCCTTACTTTCCCCTCTTACCTTGTTCCTTCCTCTACCACATTTCTGTGAGGCACAGCCGTCCAGCAGATCCCACTTGTAACACTAGCGCTGACGATGTATCGGCAGAGCACGTGGGCTTTCCCCATCTCTTAGCAGTCAGCACTGACTCCTGATCACCAAGACTGTATCCAGATTTCTCCCACCAATACAGACCCCCAGTCTGCACATTGCTCTGATTCAAATCAGTTCTGACAAACTGAGGCACAGCCCCAAGCCACCACTCCCAACTTTTGAAAAACACTCATTGATTATCATGTTGTGTGAGTATGTATTATATATGTGTGTGTGTGTGTGTGCATGCGTGTGTGCTGTGGTGCTTGTGCAGAACCTGCCCCCTCCACAATGATACTTGTTCAAAGTTCCAAATTTGTTCTGACCATCCTCTGACCCACTGGATGTGAATCAGGGCTCCCACAATCTGCTCTTAAGATTCGTTTGTTGAGTGACTCACAGAACTCACAGGGTTCCTTACCAGTCTGTTACACTATCTACAGAGGAAAAGCTGCAGAGAGAAGGCACATGGGCATGAGAACTGCCCTCCAGGAACCTCTATGGATTCTGCTGCCTAGATCCTAGACTCTAGGAGCTCCCTGAGACCTGCCTTTGCCTCAGAGTTTTTCTAGAGACTTCATTACGTAGGCATAGACACTGGGTTAAACCACTAGCCATTGCTTAACATGGAGGAGCCAGTTAGTTACCTGGGAGCCAGGACTTGATAGAGAAACCATATTTGAAGACCTGCCACCTGAGAATGTGGCAGGAGCTAGCATGTCTGTCTCCCTCCCAGACACATGCACTTGGGGAACTTGGGTTTACAAGGGGTTTATCTAGGAGAGCACACCACGTGTAGAATTGGGTCTTCATCATTCAGGGTGTGTGCTGTCATCTTTTTTCCAGCCACAGTGGACCTTGACTTGGTGGAACATGGTGCCCACCATTCTTTAGATGGGCACATGACTGCAGTGCAGCCTAGCCTAACGTTCCCCTCGCTGTGTGCTGCTGATGCACTAGACTAGGGAGGAGGGGTGGCTCATATCCGATCTCACCTGAAGGTTAGCAGGTGCTCTGGGCTCTGAATCTGAAGAGATTACTTAGCAGTCACTCCTTAGCCACTGCTAATTGAGTTTAGAATGTGGAGCAAAGGGAGGGGAACAACTCCCCAAAGGACAGTTGCCAAAGCAGGAAGCCACTTATTAGAACTGGCCAGAGTCCAGGGATTGCGGGAGTTGTGGCTGATCCTAAGATCCAGGAGCACCACAGTACCATGGGAAACTTCATTGCCCAATCTCTTACCCCATCCCTGGGGACCAGGTCCCCTTCCTGCCCCTCCACGGCTGAAGCCCCTCACTAACCCCCTTGTCCATACACTAGCCATTGAAGATGAATACAGCGGGCCCAAGCTTGAGGACGGCAAAGTGACAATCACCTTCATGAAAGACCTCATGCAGTGGTACAAGGAGCAGAAAAAACTGCACCGGAAGTGCGCCTACCAGGTAACACCCACTCCTGTGCCACACACACCTAGGACCTGGGAATGGGCCTGCCACTGCCAACCCTCCTAGGCCAGGACAGTGTGCTGGGCACCATGCTGAGAGCTACACTGACCTCATCTGACACCACAGCACTTGAGCGGAGTGTCGGGCAGGGCTCAAAGCTTCAGGAAGCAGAAGACAGGAATTCTTGAAGAGTGTGGTTGGCTTAAGTTGGGGACAGGAGTGAGAGAGGACGCGCATGGTCTGGACAGGCCTCAGATTATAGTAGTCATTGCTGTGACAGAACTAGACACATGTGTTGCCTCTCCTGTGATGAGGTCACAGCCTGCCGGTGGTCACTACCTTCCCCTGGTGCCTAGCCCTAACAGAAGCCGCTTTCTGTGCTACCAGCCTGAGCAGCCATAACCCCACTGCCCACAGAGGGGCTGCTTGTCACTCTGGTGTGATTTCTTCTTCCTTCAGGATTTTTTTTTTTTTAAGATTTATTTATTTTATATATGTGAGTACACTGTCGCTGTCTTCAGACACACCAGAAGAGGCTATCAGATCCCATTATAGGTGGTTGTGTGATGTTTAAATGACACATGGGCCAGATCAGATCACTACTTGTGGGCCACCTCTCTTGTCCCTGGGTAGCACCCAGTAGTCCAGGCCTTCCCAGTAGCTCCAGGGCAGCTGAGGCTTTCTGTGGGCCTCTGAAGGGTAGCAGCTTGTACTCCCGCCCCAGCCAGCCACACTTACAGTCTGACCTGTCTTCCAGATCCTAGTACAGGTGAAAGAAGTCCTCTGCAAGCTGAGCACGCTGGTGGAGACGACGCTGAAAGAGGTGCGCCTTGGGCTGTAGGTGCAGAGTGGAGGGGTGCATGTGGTCCTGGCAGGGCAGCAGTCGGGAGGTCCCCCAGCTCAGGACCTCAGAAACCTACCTGAGCGTCCTTCCCTCCTCTCTGTACCTGACACCCCTCCCACTGGTCTGCCTTCCTCATTATGTCCCTCCCATTGTGTCTTGCATGAATTTTCTTGGTCTGTTGTGACCTCTCACCCCTCATTCCCCTCTGCCCCCTCCCCACATCTCTCTCTGGGCCCCTCCCTCTCCGGTGGCCTCTTTTCTTTCAGACAGAGAAGATTACAGTGTGCGGGGACACCCATGGCCAGTTCTATGACCTCCTCAACATATTTGAGCTCAACGGTTTACCCTCAGAGACCAACCCCTATGTATCCTCAGCTCTACCCCATGTTGACAGGGGGACCCCGCCAGGGAAGAACATAGGGACCTCATCTTACTGATACCAAGTCACCTGTAGGCACCACCCCGCTTCTCTCTCACTTGCTACAAGGTACCACACACCTGTCCACCCAGCAGGCCATCTCTCCTGTCTTTCATCTATACCATGGGATGATAGGGTCTTCCTCACAGGGTTGTTGGGGGGTGGTGAGCAGGGTGCTGTTTTTCTGTTTTGATTTGTTTTGGGCTCTCCTGCTGGTCTTGAGCTTCCGGCCTCCCATCTCCTTCATGCTAGGATTGTAGACATGGGCCACTACACCCAGTTGATTCAATGCTGGACATGAAACCCAAGGTTTTGTTGTGTTCAGCATCCTCTCCACCCACTGAGCCACACCCCAGCCTTTTCTCACATGTTTAACATGGGATAGTTTCTGTGTAGGGTTCCTAGGCTCTGTGCTTTTGGGAGGTAGGACCTGTCCCCTGTAGTTTGAGGACTGCTCTTAGGGAACAGCTAGCTGCCTAGGCTCTGCCATCAGCTTCCCCAAGACAGGTGAGGTTGTGTCCTTGGGGCCATCCTGGGGAGGGAGCTTCAGTTCAAAGGCAGACCAGGGATACACCCTCTTTGGAGATACTGACAGGAGCCTTGGAGCCAAGGGAACAGGACTGACTGCCCTCCTGGCCCATCTGCCATCTGAACCAGTTTCCTTAACAAGAAAGATATTTAATGGCGATTTTGTGGACCGTGGTTCCTTCTCCGTTGAAGTGATCCTCACCCTCTTCGGCTTTAAGCTCCTGTATCCAGATCATTTCCATCTACTTCGAGGTGAGGAGGGTTTCTCTTTCTCTCCTGGGCTTCTGTCTTCATCTGTAAAGCCTAGAGTAGTATAGCCATGCCCTTGGTGAATTCAGCAATCCTGTACACCGTGGGCCACCACGTAAGGTTGAGCCCCAGCAGCACCACAAGAGGTGCAACACTTGCCATAGGCTGCTCAGTGTGGCGTTCACTGCCCTTTGCTGGCAGATGCAAACAGAAGGTTCAAGGACGAAAGGTACCTTTCTCTAGTGCACACACAGCAGTGTGAACAGCCCCCTGGGGACACTAATCTAAGCACAAAGGTCCATCTGAGTAGTGAGCTGGGCACTTATTATCAAGGTTCAGTGCCAGCCAGCTATAATTGAGCAATGCCATTTTGTCCCCAGGTCTGTACCTGAGATTACCAGATTTATTATTATAAATAAACTGGAGGCTGAGGGTCCTCTCTTGTTCCTCTGTTATGGCCAGGCAACCACGAGACAGACAACATGAACCAGATCTATGGGTTCGAGGGCGAGGTGAAGGCCAAGTACACAGCCCAGATGTATGAGCTCTTCAGCGAGGTGTTCGAGTGGCTTCCACTGGCACAGTGTATCAATGGCAAAGTGCTGGTGAGGAGTCTGGGCCTCTCACACCATGCAGGCAACACGCTGGGGCGGAGGGCAATGGGGGGCTAGAGGGGGTTCCTTCCCTCACAGAAGCACGTGCTTCCCCTAGATCATGCATGGAGGCCTGTTCAGCGAAGATGGTGTCACTCTGGATGACATCCGAAAGATTGAGCGGAATCGGCAGCCCCCAGACTCAGGTGAGTGGGCCCAGCACAGAGAGGAGTGCCTGGACCCACACCACACCAGGATTTCCCACCTGCAACCTGAATGCGTGGGATTGTAGGCTGGGGACATCGCAGTCTTTGACTCACACTTGTCATTCAATCACTGACTTCTCACCCTAGAACGAGGAATTAAGGCACCTGTTAAAGTCCTAAAGACTGTGTCATTGAGGACATGGATGATGTGGGAGAAATGAACTCTGGGGGGTGGTAACATTGGAGCTGACACTAGAGAGGCAGTGGTGTGGCCAGTTCAGGGGACAGTAGGGATTGATGGGGTGGGGTGACTAGGGCTGGCCCTCAGAGGGTCCTACTAGAAATAATGCCTGAGGCCATGTCCTGAGAGCCACAGACCTTGGTAGGAACATGGGGTTTGCTGCTGGGGCAGTGGAAAGCCATAGGAGGTTTTGGACGAGAAGAAGTCCTGCTCTTAGATTGGAGTGGTGAATGTTCCATCCAGCCGCAGGCTTATAATGGATAGATTGAGAGATACAGGAAAACTGGGCCCAGCTCAGCACCCCACTGTGTGACCCTGCTGTTCTTCTCACCAAGCTGTACTGTGGGGTAGGCACGTGTCTGATGAAGCTTGGGAAACGGGTAAATCTGACATTCTTCCCTTCTCCTGTAGGTCCCATGTGTGACCTGCTGTGGTCAGATCCCCAACCACAGGTGAGCTGGGTGGCTGACTGTGGGTTTGGACTGAGATGGGGTGGAGCCAGGCCCTCATTTACCCAGAGTCTCCTGTTCGCTTGCTCCTACCAGAATGGGCGCTCCGTCAGCAAACGTGGCGTCAGTTGCCAGTTCGGGCCTGATGTCACCAAGGCCTTCCTGGAGGAGAATCAACTGGACTATATCATCCGCAGCCATGAAGTCAAAGCCGAGGGCTACGAGGTGGCCCATGGTGGCCGCTGTGTCACTGTCTTCTCTGCCCCCAACTATTGGTGCGTCTACCTCTCCCACTTTTTGCCCAAGCCTCAGGGTTTAATCTGTGTGGATTATGAATGTATGACTTTTAAGACAGGGTCTTACTCTAGTCCAGTCTGGTGTCAAACTAGCAGCATGTGTGTTGTCTTGGCCTCCCTAGTAGTGCGATTGCAGGCATGAGCCACCATGGCAGGTTTTGGCTTTAGCAGGAAACTTCCACCATAGGAAGGACACCTGTGGGCCTTCTGCTGCTCCCCAACCCAAGGTGTTAGGTGTTCGGTGTTCCCCTGGAGCAAAGTCTTTCTCTCCTCTCAGCATCTATAGAGGAAGCCAGGACTCAGGGCTGTATGGGCTTGTGTTCTTGGATAGGCTGTGACCTGATGGTGTCATGTCACTCTGTCCCTGTACTATATACATACCTCTAGTGCTAGGGTAGTGTGAGGTCAGGTCTCCAGGCTCTCCCACTGCCTCTTCCTGCCTCTGCTTCCCTCACCTTTCCGTGGCTTTCCTCCAGCCCTTCAGTGTGGTTTCTTTGGCACCACCATCTCTCCATGGCAAGTGTGTCTCCCTCTTCTCTGCATCCCCTTCCTGTCTCAGACCTCTCTCCCTCCCTGTTTCCCACCTTCTCATAATTTCCAGCCCCAACCACACAAGCCCCTCTGCTCCTGTTCCTACAGTGACCAGATGGGAAACAAAGCGTCCTACATCCACCTCCAGGGCTCCGACCTGCGGCCCCAGTTCCACCAATTCACAGCAGTGGTAAGTGACCTGGGACAGGGCACTGCCTGAGCGGGTGCTTTGTATAAGCAAGTCCCCTGACTGTCCCTCTCCCTCTGTCCCTGCTGCAGCCTCACCCCAATGTCAAGCCCATGGCATACGCCAACACGCTTCTGCAGCTAGGAATGATGTGAGGCTGTCCGCAGCAGTGAGCCGGGCTTGCCCAGCTGGATGGCCCCGCCCTCGGCCTGCTGCCCCGCCCCAGGGCAACGTTGGACCCCCTTTTACTTTGTAAAGTTTGTATTTATTCCCCTTTAGGTTGCAGAGGGGGTGGGGGCAGCGTGGGGCAGCAGACGACAGGCTCCTGGTCAGAGAAAGGAGTTGAGAATGGAGGGAGAGCACAGCCTGGGCATTTGGAGGAAGGCCGGCCTGGGTAAGGGTGGGGCCAAGAGGAAGTCTTGCCCCTTCACCTGCATGGCTCCTCCCCCGGTAAAGCAATAGGACCCTGCCATAGGAAGACCCCAAAAGAGGGTCATCAGGGAGGCCTCCTCCTGGTAGCCTCAGGGCGGGGCAAGGCTGGGGCCCACCCCCCAGCTATTTTTTGTTCTGTAATTATGTTAAAATAAAATAAAGTCATTATTGTAAGTCAAACCTCATCTCAAACCCACATCAACATGTGTCCACCACATACGAGCCCCTCCAGGGTGGGAACAGTTTGGTTCTGGATGCCCCTCAGTGATGTGGACATCACGGGACAAGAGTCACCACAGAAGCATCATCGGACCCCTGAGACCTGTGCAGGCTCCAGTCTGACCCCAGACCCCTTCAGAAGCCTCTGTTGGAGCTAAGCTTTGCAAGGAAACAGCATAGTGGGTGGAGCATGCGGAGCCTTCTGAACCCTCCTCTCCCAACAGTGTTGCAAAGCCTTCATGCTCAGTGCTCTGGGCTCCCAGAGCTGTTCTCAGCAGGGACAGTGCCCAGCAACTGTTCTGCTGTGCTGTGTGCTAATTGGGCAAACAAGGCTTGGGCTGCCCAGGGAGCTAGTCTGCCTGAGATGCTGCTGTTTCTCCGTTGCTACTGTTGGTTGAGAGGCCCAGAGCTTTCAGTTCAGTAGTGCTTGAGGAATTTCAGAATCCTATAACTGAGAATGTGGCCGGCAGGTGTGGCTGGTGTTTATTTCCAAGCTGGAGGGTGGATTATACTCAGCCTCTCACTCAGAAAATTCCATAGCCCCCAGTGCTCTGTGCAAACCCCTAGCAACCTGTAGGACTGCCCCTCTCTAGCAGGTTCTTTTCTCCACACTGCAGGACATCTGACAGAAGCAGCTCCAAGGATGGCTGCTAGTCACGGGTGAGAAGAGTGCTCCATCATTCAGGAAAGGCAGTGGTTGTACTGGGTCAAGACTGCGAGGGGTGGAGGATCTCAGGCAGGGCCAGCTAGTTCAAGGCCCGCTCCTTAGTGCCCTGCGTCCAAGTTGGATCCCTGACAAAAACTGGAGAACTGACCCCATAAAGTTGCTCTCTGACCCTCACACAAGCTGTGGCAGACATGCCCCACCCCCAGTAATAACATAAATCTTTTTTTAGTTGGGCTATGAAGTTTCTCCGTATGTTTGTTCAGACCATGAGTTTCCCATGATTTACTGATATAGAAACAGTGCATGCTGTGTCAGCATCCTCTCAAGGCACAGAACAGGACATATGTCACACAGTAGGGGCTGTGTAGTCCAACAGAGGCCATCTGTGCATGCTGGAGAGCCAGAGAACATGGCCTCAACAGTGTGGGCTAGTGAGTCAGCTCAGATGGCAAAGGTACTTGCTTGCACCAAGACTAATAGCCTCGGTTTGCTCCTGGTGAGGAAGGAGAGCCAACACTTCTCCCACACACACACAGTTGTCCTCCACCCCTACCTCCACACACTTGTTTTGTTTTTTTAAATGGAGGTAGGCAATGTTTTCCTCTGAAAAAAGCTTGCTGTTTTATATCTGGATAAGCCACCTGCTGCCAGGGTCTTCAATCCTTAATTGATTTTTCCTGAAAATCATCACATGCCCAGCAAAGGCGTCCCAGACAGTATGAAGAGCTAGGGATGTGGCTCAGCCATAAAGCACTTACCCAGAATTAATCAGTAAGGGCCTGAGAGGACAACAAAGTCCAGTGCCAAGACCGGTAAGAACTCTACCTGCAGCTCCTGCCTGTCCTCTGCCTTTCCCACATTCAACCCTGGGAGCAGAACAAAGGCGGACTTCACCATCCGCCAGATGAAAGAGCAAGTTCAGAATGGGGGTTAGGGTGGGAATGTGGGGAACACAGACTCTTGAAGAGGCAGAAGCAGGAAAATCAGAAGTTAAAGGTCATCCTCAGCTACACAGAGTTCAGGCCAGCCTGATTTAAGGAGACTCTACAAAGCAAAAGTTGGGAAGGTGCCGCTCAGGCCTGGGACTCCAGGTCTGGCTCACTAACACCCCCTACTGTTGCTGGCAGAGTGAATAATTTCTAGACTGAAACCAAGTTGCAGGGAATGGACCTGGCTCTGCCCATCCATGCACAGTGGTTAAATGTGCCAGGGCCCCTGGGTCACTCAGGCAGAGAAACAGTTCTTCCCAGGTGTGTAACATGGCCCTAGAACGACTTGAAAAAGGAAGGTAGGTCCTGGGGACAAAAGGTGACCTGCCTACCTAAGTCCCTGCCAAACAAGACTAGAATCCACCACCAGGTGGTGCTCCAGGACCACAGCTAAAAACCCTCCAGAGATGGATGGCACTTCTTGGGGCACAAGCATGCAGGGTGGAGGTGGAGTAGCGAGTCCAGGCCCATCCACCTTTGAGATGGGAGGAGAGGAGTTTATACCTGTTACAAAACCCATAGAAGCTAATGTTTCTGTCTCACTAGTGATGTTCTATTCTGTTTAAAGCTCTAGCCCAGCTAGCCAGGGTATCATGTAACCCAGGCTGCTCAAAAACTTCCCATGTAGTGGAGGATGACTTTGACCTTTTGATCCTACTATGTCTACCTCCAGTGTGCTGGTGTTTCAGGCATGTGCCACTAAGCCTGGGTTTAGGGTAGCAAGATAGCAACAATTAGGCTATATCCCAGTCCTAGATGCTTTTACAGTGAGCATTTTTCCAGATGGGGAAATTGGCTCAGAGAGGGTAGATGACTCGCCAAGAGTCACACAGCCCTGAAATAGGAACCCAGTTTGACTCATCTGATGATGGACCTCTCTTGCTGCTCCTAAACTTGAGATAAGGAAATGTGGTTATGGGGAATAAGAACCAGAAAGCAGTCGGGTGAGTATAGATGCTTCCTGCCTGGTCTTGACATGGTCCCTGCACACACCCTCCCCCTATGGTGGTCATGGTCAAGGGTAATGAGGTAAGAAAAAAAAGCTGCTGGTTAATCTTGCCTGGTCAGGGACAGCAAAGAATAGGAGAGCGCAAGGGACTCCACGGGACTTCTCATAGCATCTCCATCTTTAAGGATGGCTAAGAGACTGATTCCAGATGTGTACAGGCCTCAGAAAGAGGATGGAGTAGGGATAGATGGCAGGAGTGAAGCCAGGAAGTTCCTCCAAAGACCCTTCACCACCACCTCCTGACTCCTATTTCCCCAGCCTGGGCCTGGGAGCCTGAGCTCTCTCACTTGATTCTTGTGACAGAGAGTGGCAGCCAAACTGGTTCAGGTGGAAACTGAAAAGCTTGGAACTATACCTCTGAGATGGATCCCCTGCCTAGAATCCCCCAATGAGGGGGCTGGGGGCGTGGCTCAGTGATAGAGCCCCTGCCTAGAATCCTCCAGTGAGGGGCAGAGGTGTGGCTCAGTGATAGAGGCCCTGCCTAGAATCCCCCAGTGAGGGGCTGGGGGTGTGGCTCAGTGGTAGAGCCCCTGCCTAGAATCCCCCAGTGAGGGGCAGAGGGTGTGGCTCAGTAGTAGAGCCCCTGCCTAGAATACCCCAGCATCTGGTGAGGCCCTAATGTGTGGTTTCATGGTAGATCACTTGCCTGACAGGCATAATACGCTGGGTTCCACTTTGAAGTCAATAGCTTCATCTTTTAAAAGGCAAGGGAGGTCAGGACCACAGGGAAATGGGCAATATTAATGTACTCTTAGTGCAGGATTTTCTGTCATTTTTGTATTATTTATTTATTATTTTAACAGTGTCTCATATAGCCCAAGCTGGCCTCAAACTCACTCTGTATCCTCCCTTGCAATCCTGATCCTCCTGCATCACTTGTTACCATACCAGACTATGCCCTTGGATGGCAAAAGTGTCCCCCATCATGCTCTTGGCTGGGCCCACATGAGAGCCAGTGGTTTCAATCAGTCTGATAGACGTTATGCAGATAGACTGCATAAAGCACATAGGATGCCCTAGAGCTGGAGTTACAGATGGTTGTAAACCTCTAGATAGACACTTAGGAGCTGAACTTAGATCCTCTGCAGGAGCAGCACAACACTCAACGACTCAGCCTCCCAGGTGCCAGAATCACAGATCTGCTTCATGGACCAAGTTTTATTTGCTTACTTATCTGTTTGTCTATGTATTTATCCATGCAGGATATAGATATATCCATACTTTATCACCTAGGTAAGGCTGGCCTCAAACTCTTAAGCTCAAGTAATTCTCCTGCCTCAGTCCCTGGAGTAGCTGGGTACCTACTATGTTATGTTAGCTAAAATCAAGCAATAGGTAGTTCAGGTTCTGAGTTGCTTCCTTGCCGGTCTTCATTTTGCTCCATAGGGAAGAGGAGAGATAGCACGAGGGAAGGGAGTTTCACCCCATTTTCCACGTGACAAAGCTTGGAGAGGCCGGGAGTTCAAGCTCCACAGTGTCCTACTCCAGGGCTCTTGGCATAACTGTCCCAGCCAGAAAGAGGATTTGAGTGGTACCTGCTACGCCCAGTCCCCAAATTCACAGTTTGAGATCATGGCTTCAAATTCATCTATCAGGAATCTTCCCAATTTGATCATGACTGCTGGTCACAGGACTTTCTGATATGTCCCTCGGTGTGTCCATGTTGTAAAGATGTTTAGAATGGCAGCCCTCAATCCCAAACCAGCCACAACCAAGAAGCCTGAGCTGCAGTTCTGACTATGGCCACCAGGTGGCGATTCAATCTGACAGGTCCCAATTACTCAGGTGACTGAGCTGCTTGACTGGACTGGGTGCCCAGGGCATGCTCAACATCTAACAGTACCAAAGCTATGCCTGGCCTCTCTACATGCCAGGCTGAATTCAGGAATCTGCCTAGCAGAAGTCCCTTGTGAGCCTGAGGATCTGGCTCAGTTGGTAGAGTGTTTGTCTCCCATCCTTGAAGCCTGATCCCCATCACCATATGACCCTGGCATGGTGGTGCACACCTGCTATCTCAGCATATAGTAGGCAAAGACTGGAGGATCCAGAGCTAAAGGTCATTCTCCACAGCATAGGGAGCGCCAGGCAAGCCAGGACTGTGTAAGACCCTGTCTTTTTTGTTTTGTTTTGTTTTTTTGAGACAGGGTTTCTCTGTATAGCCCTGGCTGTCCTGGAACTCACTTTGTAGACCAGGCTGGCCTCGAACTCAGAAATCTGCCTGCCTCTGCCTCCCGAGTACTGGGATTAAAGGCAACCACCACCACGCCCAGCAGACCCTGTCTTTAAAACAACAAAAACCTTGGGTTAACAATTTTAAGAGATAATAATATCCTTATCCAGTTGGTCCAGGGCAGTGTAAGAGTTCTCCTCTCACATCTGGTCCTCTCCAGATGTTCCTGCTAGATAAGGAAGGGAAGAGAATGTCATATCCACTCAAGGGAGAAACAAGGCGAAGGTCACACTGACCCAGGTTTGTCCAAGTTTCAAGGCTATTCAGAAAGGCTATTATGAAAATAACACCCAGGAAAAGGGGTGGAATTTTTTGTTTTGAGTGTTATTCCAGTCTGTGGCTGTCTTCTGGGTTTTGGTAGCATATCTACAGTGTGTCTGACAGCATGGCTGCCAGTGCTAACATTTGTAAGTATGGTGGAGTGTGTGTGGCAGGGAACAGAGGGTTTCCTGGCATGTGCAGGAACCTAGCAGGTCTGAGCCAGAGTGTGAATGAATACTGCATGTGTCCACAAACTTATGGACATTTCTGGGGGGCTACCAGTGCGTTTGTATAGGGGCTTGCCATTTGTGCCTGTACCTGGATCTGTGTGGGTTCAATGTGTGTGTGTGTGTGTGTGTGTGTGTGTGTGTGTGTCTGTGTGTGTGTGTGTGTGTGTGTGTGTGTGTGTGTGTAAAAGCCGTGTCACAAAGTCCCTCCTTGGGACTCCAATATTATCCCTGAAGCCCACTGAGCTGCAGGCCCTGTGAAGGAAGCTGAACAGACACTCGGTGGCACTATCTTTTGATGCTTTTCCTTTTACCTTCTAGTGGCAGTGAACAGCTGCAAGGACCACCCCTGACCTCTACCCCTAACCTGGTCATCCCAGATAACTCCAGCCTCTACCAAATCCACTCTTCCAGGTGGGGTCCATATTCTGGACAGGCTGAGCTGTAAGGAAACAAGCCTTGTCCATGAACAACAGCAAAAGGGGCTATAGAAAGGCCACACTGAACCGTGTCAAACAGCAGTGAAGGAAAAAGTGGATAGACAAGGGTGCATAATAGAGCATCTATCTAGAATCCCCCAGTGAGGGGCTGGGGGCATGGCTCAGTGGCAGAGCATCTTCCTAGCATGGGAAAACCTCTTATCTCCCCAGATATCTTCCCACTGGGGTGGGGGTGGGGGAATTAGGGCCGCTGGGACATAATTCTTCAGTTAATGAACACTGGACTGCTCCTTTCTACTAATGCTCGTTGCCCCTGCTGACTTCTACAGAGACTGTGTGTGTACATTTATCCTCTTTCTCTGCTGCCAAGCATCACAGACACGTCCACCTTCCTTCCCTGAGGACCTTAGCAGCCCAGGATCTGGTTCTAAGAAGCAGGTGTGCACACTATTTCCCTCTTTTAGCACGCTTCTTGTCTAACAGCTTTTTAACACATCCAGTGGCAAGAGCATGGCAGATGTCTGTGGGCTCACACAGACTGAAGGGAGTGGTGAGGTGGCTCACAGGCAGAGGCGATTGCTGCTAAGCCTGATGACCTGAGTTTGATCCCCAGAATCCACATGGTAGGAGAGAACTGTTTCCTGTGGGAAGCCGCACGCTCAAGCTGCCCTGCGCTCCCCGGAACGGGTTACCTAGGAACCGGTCGCCTGAAAATGTAAACAAACTCAGTACACAGGCGTGGTGACGTAATCACGTAAGTTACCGCCCACGGCGGCTCCCGAGTCCGCGTCAGCACCAGTTGCCTAGAGACGTATGCAAGTTCAAGTGCGGCTGTGCCTTGACAACCACAAGTCACCGCCCAGGCCCGGGGCATATGAGAGTAGCCAACCAATCCAAGCAAACATGCGTCACACTGAGGTGTGCTTGAACGGGGTATATCTAGAAGCGGGCTGCCCCACGCTCTCTCTCTTTCTCCACATGGATTTAATAAAGTGATACTCGCAGAAGAACTCTGGAGACCCACTTATTCCTCTCCTGCGGGCAGGCGGGGGAAGTGGGAGGATATGTTTTTTATTGTTTGTTACAGTTTCCAGCAAGTTGTCTTCTAACTTACACACAGGGGCGGGGTGTGTGTGTGTGTGTGCGTGCGCGCGCATGCGCACACGCATGCACTGGAGGCTGAGCAAGGTGGCACACACTTACAATCCCAGCATTCAGAAAGCAGAATACATTTGAGGTTATATAAGAGACCCTCTCTCAGAAAATAAGACAACAAAAAGACTTCACGTTCAAGGGGGCCACACAGCCACCTCAGACTAAACTACATCTAACATCAGGGGTCCCCAGTGCAACACCCTGTATGCATTTCCCTGCTGGCTCATCTTTCTTCTTTTTCTTTTTTTCAGATTGTTTTTCAATTATGTTTGTGTCTGTGTTCAGGCTGCATGTATGTCTGCGCATCATGTGTGTGCCCAGTGAGTGAAGACCAGAGAAGGGCATCAGATCTTCTAGAACTAGAGCTATACGTGGCTGTGAGCCACCACATAGGTGCTGGGAATCAAACCCAGGTCCTCTGCAAGATCAGCCCCTTACCCGCCAAGCCATCCCTCCTGCACCTCACTCCTTGTGGGTTTTCTGTGCCTTCTCACCGAGATCAGGATGGTCTGTGAAGCCTACAGGCTCAGTATCCTCAGATCCTCCAGCCCTTAGCAGCCTAAACATGGCAGGCAAAGTAACAAGGTGAAACACAGGGTCATCGTCGTTGAGCCTGACAAGTCACCCAGCACTGTCCATTGCCACCTCGGAAACGAGAAACCACCGTGTACACATTTTTATTTGCATATCAACTTGAGTTTTCTCTTTAAGTGCAAAAAGACCATCAATCAAAGTTAGTTACAGACAGAAGAAAAAGGACAGACTGAACCCCCTCCTCCCTCCTCTACCCATTTCCCGTTGCCAGGCTCTGAGCACTTAAAATACATAAGAAGTTAAAATACCACCCAGGCTGGCAGGCTCCAGGGGCTTATGTCTTTCATTCTTTAAGATGCTATATTTAGTATTTTTTTAAAAATCAACGTATAGCCGGGCGTGGTGGCGCACGCCTTTAATCCCAGCACTTGGGAGGCAGAGGCAGGCGGATTTCTGAGTTCGAGGCCAGCCTGGTCTACAAAGTGAGTTCCAGGACAGCCAGGACTATACAGAGAAACCCTGTCTCAAAAAACCAAAAAAATAAAAAATTAAAAAAATTTAAAAAATAAAATAAAATAAAATAAAAAATAGAGACAGAAGAAAATAAAAAGAGAGAGGAAAGGGAGAGGAAGAGGAGAGGGTAGAGAATGAGGGTGGGAAGGGGAGAAAAGGTGTGGGCGGTGCTGCCTGCGTCCCCCCCCCCGCCCCCCTCCGCAGCCTCCATTTTCAAACATGGAGAGAGGAAGAGCCTGAAAAGGAGAGAGGCATCCTAGCAGCTCACAAAGGCAGGTAGGGGCAGGGGCACCGGGCTTCCCTTACAGCTGTTCTTCTTGCTCTCTGTGTTCCACTTCTGCTCTGATGTCAGCCCTTAGCACCCGGAGGCTCCTGGCCTCACCTGCCCTGGGGACTCTCTTGGGCAGGGTTGGCAACCTGGGAGTGTGCCAGAAGACTCTCCTGCGCATGCGAAACCATGAGAAGCGCCCTGGGGTCTGGAACCTCACTGTCTTTACCTGTTTCCGGGCCCTAGATCCCGAACCAGCTGAGGCTTCCTGTATAGCCTGAGGTCCAGCCTCCTCCCCCTGATCATGGAGAACCCCTGCTCTCTGGTCAGCTAGGACCTCCACCCTCTGATTTTCTGTAGCACCAGTTCTTTGGTTAGCCGTGCCCTTTGCCCTCTGACTTTCTATGGCTTCCAGCCTCTGGTCGGGTGGGACTCCTGCCCTGAGATTAGCTGCAGCCTCTACCTTTGGATTAGCTTCAGCCTCTGCCTTTGGACTAGGTGCAGCCTCTGCCTTTGGACTAGCTGCAGCCTCTGCTCTTGGACTAGGTGCAGCCTCTGCCCTTGGTCTAGCAACAGCCTCTGCCCTTGGACTAGCTACAGCCTCTGCTCTTGGATCAGCTGCAGCCTCTGCTCTTGGACTAGCTGCAGCCTCTGCCCTTGGACTAGCAACAGCCTCTGCCCTTAGATTAGCTGCAGCCTCTGCTCTTGGATCAGCTGCAGACTCTGCCCTTAGACTAGCAACAGCCTCTGCCCTTGGACTATCTACAGGCTCTGCCTTCTGGTTAGCAGCAGCCTCTGCCCTTGGACTAGCTGCAGCCTCTGCCCTTGGACTAGCTGCAGCCTCTGCCCTTGGATTAGCTGCAGCCTCTGCCCTTGGACTAGCTGCAGCCTCTGCCCTTGGACTAGCTGCAGCCTCTGCCCTTGGATCAGCTGCAGCCTCTGCCCTTGGATTAGCTGCCATCTCTGCCCTTGGACTAGCTACAGCCTCTGGCCCCTGGTTAGCTGCAGCCTCTGCCCTCTGGTTATCTGCAGCCACTGCCCCCTGGTTATCTGCAGCCTCTGCTCCCTGATTCTCTGCAGCCTCTGGGTGCTCCTCAGCTGGCATGCCTGTCCCCTGAGCGGAGGGTGGCACCTGCTCCTTCCTGCATCGTCTCAGGGAAACCCACTTGATTTTGGGCTTCCAGCGTCTGGTACCCAGCATCTGGTCGCTCTGGTCTCCTGTGTTTCTGGAGCTATCATCGTCCGGGCTGGCTTGGCTGTGTCTCATTTCTCCAGCCCTCTCAGCTGCTGTGGAGGCCTGTTGGGCCTGGCCCACCTCGGAGCCTGATCTGGGTGCCCAGCCCTTCACCCTCTGCTTCAGCTTCCCCCAAGACACCTGGCTAACATACTCCCGCCATCTGTCGGCCTTGGATGGCTGGGGCCCTAGGTTGTTCTCAAACATGGGCACTGGAAGATTGATTCGGCGTCGTGGAGGAGGCGCGCTGGGCTTCTCCCCACGGCGGAGGAAAGCCTCCACCAGCTCCTGATCATCCTCGCTCTCCACATCGCTGCCCAGGAATTTGCTGCCCAAGTAACTGACAGGCATTTTGCGCACCTTCCTGGTCCTCCCAGAGGAGCTCCTGTTGCCTTTGACTTTAGAGGTATCGAAGTCACTCAACTCACTGTCGCTGCCATTGCTGCTGTCATAGGTGCCTACAACCAGGCGAAGTGGAGGAGTGACCATCTGCGGGACTCTCCTCACTCTCAGCTCCTTGGTTCTTTTGCGGGGCTGGGGTGGATGTGGAGTGCTCTTTTCGATGATACGGGCCACGTCTTCCAGGGTGCGGCCCTCCTCCTGCAAAAACTGGATTAGCCGCTCCCGAAACTCAGCTTCCTTAGTTGCAGGCTTGGAGATGACTCTCCACACGCCCCCAGCCAGGCGGACCTCCCGGGGGATGAGAAGATAGTCAACATCCTCCCCAATCTGCAGCATCCCCACCGTGGAGTCCTCTTCTTTGCGGAACACCTTCCCGATTTTCTTAAAGGTGCCCACAGGCCTTAAGGCCTCCACTAACACGTCCAGATCGACATCTTTGCAGACGTCGGGGACACTCCAGAGGATCAGGCAATCGGGAGACGGAAGGAAGCCCCAGGGGAACCATCCCCCTACGTGGCTTTTCTCGAGAGTCTTTAAGATCTCCAGCGTGGACTCTCGGGTAGGGGGGCAAAAAGCCCAGACTCTTGGCTGTTAGTCTTGGGGAGGAGGCGGTGGACAGTCCTAGCAACTCTGCTCACACAGTGTCTCCTCCCTGCAATTTTCTCTTCAGGCGACAAGTCCAAGTTGGCTCCCCCAAACCCCTCGGAGTTGTAGCAAGCAGTTTTCCAGGATGCTTACATGAACTGAGAAACTCAGTCCCGAGACTCAAAGCTCAGTCCAAACTGGAATCGCCAGTGTCCCGGCTCCAAGTTGGGGTCCCACGAGCTCCGATCGCTTCTTCCTTGCCCCAGACACCAAGATATAACTGAAAGTTCGTGGAAGGACTCTGCAGACAAAGACGGCTCAGCGTGGCCTTTCAATATGGCGAGGTGCTTAAAGGCCTCCGCCCAGCCCCGAGGAGGGTCTCCCGTCCCCAGGCAGGCTGCCACCCGCTCCAAACTGGCCTTGCGCTCGCTTGCGCTTGCGGTGGAGCTGAGAGGCGCAGGGAAGTTTCTGGGAGCCCTCCCCTCCTGGGTGAGGCCCACCTTCTCCTTCTCATCTTACACTCTAAGCCTGGGAAGACTGGCAGCGAGGCTGTCCACTCCCCTTCAGGGCAGCCTCCCTCTCCTCCCCCACAGAGGTGTGGCCGCCCCCCAGAACCTCACTGGGGCCAGGTCTTCCCTTAGCTGCAGCCAACACCCACGTCATCATCCTTCCCAAAAGGCAACGGGTCCCCCAACCTACCATCCTAGACGTGCAAGCCCAAAAGGTGCAAATGCCGATGTCTCAGATCCTTTGAAGGCTATTGCAATTATGAACGTGCGTTTAAAATTAAGGGGGTGGGACCAGAGGTGGATCAGTGGTTAGGAGCATGGGCTGCCTTTATGTAGGATCTGGGTTTGACTCCCAGAACCCATACGACGGCTCAAAACCCTCTGTGTTTACAGTTCCAGGGGATCCCACACCCTCTTCTGATCTCTGTAAGCACTACACATACGAAAGTACACACACACACACACACACACACGGAGAAGACATTCATGCACACAAAAAGGGGGCACACAAGATAACCCAGTGGGTAAAAACATTTGCCCTATAGCCTGAATTCAATCCCAAAACCCACATAAAACCAATTCTGCAAAGTTATTGTTCAATCTCCACATGTGCACCCCTATACACAGATTGTACATATATAAATTCACACACGATAAACATGTTTTTAAAGTAAAATATTTTCTTGGAGCTGGAGAGATGGCTCCATGGTTAAGAGCACGGGCTGCTCTTTCAGAGGACCTGGGTTCAACTCCCAGCACCCACATAACACAACTGTCTGTAACTCCAGCTCTAGGGGATTTAATACCCTTCCGCTGATATACATCAAAACACCAGTACACATAAAATAAATATATTTTTTAAATAAAAAAATTTCTTTAAAATAGTCTTTAAGATCACAGAGATGTTGTACCTTCAGTTCTTAGTTTATGTATCCTACATGGCCTCAAACTTTCAGGGATCCTCCTGCCTCTGTCTACTAGGCTTTACATAGGCCACCATATCAGGCTTAAGCAACAACAACAGCCAGGTAAGGAAGTGACTTTAATATCAATATAAGGGGGCTGGTGAGATGGCTCAGCGGGTAAGAGCACCCGACTGCTCTTCCGAAGGTGATAAGTTCAAATTCCAGCAACCACATGGTGGCTCACAACCATCCTTAATGAGATCTGGCGCCCTCTTCTGGAATGCCTGAAGACAGCTACAGTGTACTTACATATAATAAATAAAATAAATCTTTAAAAAAAACATATCAATATAAGAACATCTATCAGGCATGGGGTGCACACTGTGACCCCAGTAATTGGAGAGGTAGGAGGATCAGGAGGGTAAGTCACTCTCAACTTCAAAGAGAGCTCACACCAGCCTGAGCTACAAGAGACCTGGGGGCTGGAGAGATGTCTCTGTGATTAAGAGCACTTGCAGCTCTTACAGAGGATTCAGTTCCCAGCACCCACGTGGTGGCTTACAGTCACCCAGAACTCCAGTTGACGGGGATCTGATACCTTCTAACCTTCACAAGAAGCACGCCTGTACAAGTTATGAGGGCAGCGAGCACACACACAATCATAAAAAAAATAATAATAATAAAGTAAAATAAACATTTGTGATTTTATTTAACCCAGGAAGTCCTTGGAGGCAAATCACGAGCAATGAAGGAAAGGGAAAGGGAAAGGGAAAGGGACGGAGAAAAAGAAGGTGCAGGAGAATTTTCGGGTTCAGGTTTGGAGTCGGGGTGGGTGCTTTGTATGGGTCCTGTCCTGGCTGCAGTGTCCCCGTTACGGGTAGGAGGGGGGACGATTTTGCTCATTCTGCTTAGGTGAACTTTCCTCCTCTTCACAAGACGGAATTCTAGCTGCTCAGCCCAAGGCCTTGAACGGTGACTAGTGGTCTCCAAGGCAACGAGGCATGCAAGGGGCCCTGCTTTGCTTAGGGGAGAAGCTGGGGACTTGCACGCAGCAGGCACAGAGGCAGCCAGCCCCTCCTCTGGCCCCTCTAGCCTTCCTTAGGCCTCTTCCCCAAAGCAGAGGTGCTTTGAAGAGAAACCAAGACACCCCCACCCCACCCCCCAAGGGCTTTAAAGTGGTGGCTTGTGAATTCTAAGTCTTGAGGTTTGGGATTTAGCTTTGTGGGGGAGCATTTGCCTAGCAAGCATTCGGTGGGGGTTCTAAAGAACCCTAAATCATGGGGCTGGAGGGGTGTGTGTCTGTGTGTGTGTGTGTGTGTGTGTGTGTGTGTGTGTTTTGGTTTGGTTTGGGGGGGTTGTTTTTTTGTTTGTTTGTTTGTTTGTTTGTTTTTCAAGACAGGGTTTCTCTGTGTATCCCTGGCTGTCCTGGAACTCACTTTGTAGACCAGGCTGGCCTGGAACTCAGAAATCCTCCTACCTCTGCCTCCCGAGTGCTGGGATTAAAGGAGTGCGTCACCACGCCCTGGCTTTAAAAATCTTAACCTGGGTCTATTCGTGTGATCCAGGCTTCTCTGGAGGCTGAGACAAGAAGATCAAAAGTTCAAGGACTCAATTTCTCACACCCCTCCCCCGGCCCCACTCACTCTGGCCATATTTTTATTTCATATATGTGGGCACACTGTCACAGCAGAAGACAGCATCGGGTGCCCATTAGAGATGGTTGTGAGCTACCATGTAGTTGCTGAGAATTGAACTCAGGACCTCTGCAAGAGCAGTAGGTACTCTTAACTGCTGAACCATCTCTCCAGCCCAAGGATTCAATTTCTAACTATAATTCCCAGTCGTGTGTGTGTGTGTGTGTGTGTGTGTGTGTGTGTGTGTGTATGTGTGTGTATGTGTGTGTGTGTGTGTGTACATATACAATGCACATACATCTTAAAAGTGAAAATCCCAGATGTTTGATATTCTTATAATTACCAGCCCCTGGTCATTTCTGCTGGGTGTTTTAAATCATCCAGTCTGAGGTAGAACTATAATATAATTTATAACTTTATAGTGTTTTAAAGAAATTTTTTTTGTGTGTGGCTGAGTGATAGCGCCCCTGCCTAGAACTTCCCAGTAAGAGGATCCCCCCAGGGAGAGTGTGGCTCATGATAGAGTGCTGGGTTTGGGTGGCAAGGCTCTAGGTTGGGTTTCCATCGATCCAATAATAATAATAATAATAATAATAATAATAATAATAATAATTTTAATAATTTTAATAATTTTAATAACATTAAAGCTGATATCTGAACCAGCCCATTATGGGCCTAGCCAGTAGTTTGCAGAGGAAGGAATCTGAAGTAGTTAGTCTTTCTCTCTTCAGTCCTGAGGGTCACTGAGCTGAAGGTTAGTAGCAGATTCTCACTGTTGGGGTCCCTCTGTCTGCCTCGAGGGAGGCGGGACACAAATCTTCTGCTGTCAGGACAACTGGGATGTCCTGGGGAGAGCTCCCGAGGACGCAGCCAGAAACCCAGCCTCCTTATTGGCATTCCACATTCCACTGTTTCCCCGCCTTTACTCCATGCCTGCCTTGTCTTGCTTATTGTTCTGGGGCCCAGGTCTAGATGGTGGCAGAGCTCTTGCCTGAGGAAGAGACCCTGGGCTCCACAAGCAAAAACAAAGACCGCAGGGTTCTTTGTTTCCTAAGATCACAGAGCATCTGTATCTTGCTTTGCTCACTGCCTTCAGACTTCCGGTTTCTCAGGAAGATCCCCAGACAGATAGCTTTAAGAGAAAACCATTCTTATCTTGGCTCTTTCTTGTTAATTTGGTTTTGTAATAATTATAATCATAGAGCCAGAATCCTCACAAGAACGAGAGGCGTGGCTCAACGGGATTCCAGTTCTTGGAAGGCAAAGAAAATCGATTGGGAGTTTAGGATCTGATGAATTTAGGTCTCAGATATCAAAGGGGGGTGGGAGGATGGGTTCAATCCCAGGGACCCACATCACAGAGGAAGAGAACCAGTTCCCAGCTGTACTCTGACCCCCATCCCAATACACACACAGAAATAAATGCAATGATGTTTTTAAAGTGTGGGAAGGGGCTACTCCCTCCATCCCCAGACCCTTCGGGCACTGGAAAGGATGGTTTGAGTACCAGAAGAGGTTGTTTTGTTTTGTTTTGTTTCGTTTTGCTTTTTTTTTTTTTTCTGACTGCCCTTGATCTCCCTGTGGAGACCAGGCTGGTCTTGAACGCACAGAGCTCCTCCTGCCTCTGCTTTCCAAGTGCTGGGATTAAAAGTATGTACCACCATGCTTAGCCTGAAGCATGAGACCTGTCATTGCTTTGTTTGCCAAGCGCAAGCGCGCACACACATGCGTGTGTGTGTGTGTGTGTGTGTGTGTGTGTGTGTGTGTGTGTGTTTGTGTCTGTGTGTTTTATTTTAATTTTTTTTAGATTTATTTATTTATCCATTATATGTAAGTACACCGTAGCTGTCTTCAGACACCCCAGAAGAGAGCATCAGATCCCATTACGATGGCTGTGAGCCACCATGTGGTTGCTGGGATCTGAACTTATGACCTTCAGAAGAGCAGTCGACACTCTTAACCGCTGAGCCATCTCTTCAGCCCCTTTATTTCAATTTTATTTATTTATTTATTTATTTGTTTATTTATTTATTTAGTTTTTCCGAGACAGAGTTTCTCTGTGTAGCCCTGGCTGTCCTGGAGCTCACTCTGTAGACCAGGCTGGCCTCGAACTCAGAAATCCGCCTGCCTCTGCCTCCTGAGTGCTGGGATTAAAGGCATGTGCCACCACGCCGGCTCTCAATTTTTAAACAAAATTATTTCACACTTATGGGTGTTCTGCCTGCATGAACGTGTTTGTGTACCTCTTACCTACAGAGAACAGAAGAGGGAAGTGAGTCTCCTGGACACAGAGTTATAGACCGTACAAAATCGTTATGTGGGTGCTGGGAACCGAACTCGGGTTCTCTGGAAGAGGGATCAGTGAGTGCTCTTAATTGCTGAGCCGTGTGTACCTCCTACCCAGGGCCTTTCTGCATGCCAGCTGGGCAAGGAGCCACTCTACAACCCAACTCCAGAAACAGCCCTGCTTTTTTGTTTTGTTTTGTTTGTTTTGAGGGAGTTTTTTGTTTGTTTGCTTGTTTGTTTTTCTTTGGCTTTTAAACATTTATCTATCTATCTATCTATCTATCTATCTATCTATCTATCTATCTATTTATTTAATGTGAGTCTGCTGTCACTGACCAGAAGAGAGCATTGGATCCTATTACAGATGGTTGTGAGCCACCATGTGGTTGCTGAGAATTGAACTCAGGACCTCTGGAAGAGCAGGCAGGGCTCTTAACTGCTGAGCCTTCTCTCCAGTCCCCTTTTAAGTTTTTTTTTTTTTTAAGATTTTATTTTTATTATATGTGAGTACACTGTAGCTGTCTTCAGACACTCCAGAAGAGGGAGCCAGATCTTGTTATGGATGGTTGTGAGCCACCATGTGGTTGCTGGGATTTGAACTTATCACCTTCGGAAGAGCAATCGGGTGCTCTTCCCCGCTGAGCCATCTCACCAGCCCCCGCTTTTAAGTTTTTTGAGACAGGATTTCACGTAGCCAAGACTAGCCCTTAGGTAGCCCTGTGTATCCTTTTGCCTCCTCCTCCCAAGAGTGGGAATCACAGCTGAGCACACCTGTCTCTCCACCATCTGTTCTTATTCTAAACAAATTGTCTGGCCTCTCACCCCAGCATTGGAGAACAGCCTGGGGTCCCTGGAAGCCAGCCAGACAGAAGAAAGAGGTGTGTTCCAAGTTCTTTCAGCCAGTGGCATCAAATAACAGCTCTTAAAAAAAAAAAAAAAAAAAAAAAAAAAGTATAAGGCAACTCGTCCAAGAAGGTTTTGGAATTTTAAAAATAGTGTGTGTGTGTCTGTGTGTGTGTGTCTCTGTGTGTGTCTCTGTGTGTGTCTGTGTGTCTGTGTGTGTGTGTAGACAGAGATAGACAGAGACAGACACACACACAGAGTCAGAGAGACAGAGAGACAGAGAGACAGAGAGAGACAGAGGTGTGCACACATGCATGTGTAGAGGTCAGAGGACACCTTATGAGAGTCTGCTTGCTGCTCTTGCCTTTGGCTAAAAGCATCTTCATCTGCTCAACCATTTTCCTGGCCCACTTTTTTTTTTTTTTTTTTTTTTTAATGCAAGGAGATCATTTTCCCAAAGGAAGTCTTACTCATCTCCCCCACCTCCCAACATGCTCAGGACACATTGTGGCTTCATTAGCATTCATTTATTCATCAGCTCATATTTATACAGTAGAATATCAACCACAGAGAACAAAGAAGGGGAAACTCACTTCTTAAGTGGAGTTATGGGGAGGGTTGCTGTAATTTATTTGGGGATTTCTGTCAGACAACTGCCGCATGGATGCAGGTAAGTACCTCAAATTGTTCATGTCACACAACAGCCTGCAGTACAGTGTCAGGAAATGTCACCTGGTTCCAACAATCTCCTGAGGGAAAGGTTTCATGGATTCTGGATTTGTGGACAGCATTTAATAACGATCCATGCCGCCTGTCACGAATACAGTGGCCACAGGAGAAATACCCGAAAACACGTGCACATCTCAGGCTGCAAAATGATGGCAAGAAATGTCACACTGTCCTTTATTATCCAGCCATTGTGCCTTAATGTTAAGCAGAGTGCATGGGGCAGGGGTGCTGCAGGCTGTGCAGCAGCATCTGCATAGGAGCAGACTAATGCAGTAATGAGCACATGAGCACAGATGCACAGTGTTCTAGAGAGTGGGACATGCGGGCTAGGACAGGAAAGTTAAACCTAGAGCCAAGAACCTCTCCTTATCTAAAATTATACTCTGTGTGTGTGTGTGTGTGTGTGTGTGTGTGTGTGTGTGTGTGTGCGCGCGTGATGTGTATATGTAATGTGGTGTGTGTGAGTGTGTGATGTGTATATGTAATGTGGTGTGTGTGTGTATGTGTGTATGTGGTGTGGTGTGTATGGAGTGTGTGTGATATGGTGTGTGTGTGTGTGTGTGTGTGTGTGTGTGTGATGTGTATATGTAATGTGGTGTGTGTATGTGTGTGTGCACGTGTGCATGTGTGTGTGTGTGATATTTAATGTGGTATGTGTGTGTGTGTATGTGGTATGGTGTGTATGGAGTATGTGTGATGTGGTGTGTGTGTGTGTATTTGGTGTGGTGTGTATGGAGTGTGTGTGATGTGGTGTGTGTGTGTGTGTGTGTCTATGTGTGGTATGTGTGTGTGTGTGTCTGTGTTGGGGTGGTTGCCCATCGCATGACTTTCATATGGAGGCCCTTCAACTACAGAGACCTGGTGATCAAACTCATGTAGTCAGGCTCCGAAGCCCCAAGGACTAAACTGACTTCATCATCTCTCCAGCCTATAGAGCTACAGGCTTCTTGACCACAGATCTGAGGTGGAAGGATTGAGTTTGTTGCTTGCAGGGCTACAGTGTCTGAAAACAAAAAGATACATGGGGTTCTCCATGTTATCAAACAGTAGAAAAATCACATAGGCATAGGTGGTGCAAGCCTGTGATTACTATCTGAGAGGTACTGAGGCAGGAGAATCATGAGCTAAATAAAGGCCAGCCTTGGGTACACACTAAATTCCAGACCAACATAGGCTGCATAGCAAGAATCGCTCTCAAAACATTAAATTTTGTATGTACACAAATTACAGTTATGAAATGCAATTCACATGGAGCCCTCACAGATCCCGAAAGTTGTAGAAGTTTGCAGGTGCCCCAAAGAGAGACTTCTCCACCCATCCACAACTGGATTTCATGGTAACTGTTTTTCAGAAGGGACAGGTACCATACATGGAAGGGAAAAAAGATAACAGAAAGAACACAGTACACATTGACTTCCTCAACCTGGATCAGACTTTAGGGAGTCTAATAACAGATGGTTTATTCCCGATGTATTTAAGCCCAGTATCACCTAGAAAAAGGTTTCTTGGTGTAATATAAGCCCCATTGCTCAAGGAAACAATTACACTGAAACTCAACTCAGGGTGCATGTCATACCTTCTAAGAAGATGGATTCTAGAAATGTGCTACCTGCACTAGCTTAAGGGCCTATGTAAAGGTC
Organism: Mus minutoides; assembly: GCA_902729485.2. Classification (NCBI taxonomy): domain Eukaryota; kingdom Metazoa; phylum Chordata; class Mammalia; order Rodentia; family Muridae; genus Mus; species Mus minutoides. The sequence continues at coordinate 164,013 of LR753341.1, forward strand.
TGGCCCGGTCTTGGTCCTCTGGGCTATTAGCCAGCTCTAGTCCTGGTTGTGGAAGCTTGTTATGGCCTGGAGCAACAGATAACACAGAGCACAGCTTCAGTTCTCAGCTTTCTGGATAGAAGAACAGGTTTATCGGTTTTATCATCTTTCCCATTGGACAGACATCCCTGTGTGCTTAACATTCCTGGTTTCCCTGGAGCTCTGTGGGCTCTAGACCTTCGTACAATGCTCCCGACACTTTCCCTCCTTCTCACCTCACACCATTATCAGTTTATAGACTTGAGGACTCCTTATTTATTGGGACAGACTACCATGTAACCCAAACTGACCTCAAACTTGCTATACAGTCAAGGCTGGCCTGAAACTCCTGATCTCCTGCTTCAACAACACCCTCTCCCTTCCAAGTCATGCTTCCTGGGACTTAACTTGGGGAGACCTACATGCTTACCCAAGGTGCCAATTAAAGTTAAGGGTGTCACCCCTGACCTTCCTTTCAGTAAGGGAGAAGTCATCATGTACTGAACAGGCACAGCCTTTTAGGGACACAAACAGAACAGCAGGGTTCTCGGTGGAGACAATGGGCAGCCTGTGTGTCAACTGTGGTTTATGAACTCTTAAATTGAAGTCTCTGGCGATGGTGCCTGAAGAAGAGTGACCCGTTCGCTGCAGGATTTTTCTTCAGGACAGGTTCTTCCGGGTCAGCTCCAGTTTTAGCAGGTCTAGTAAAACACTTTCGAAAGCTTGCCATAGTGGACCTTCTGTTCAGGCAGTGGCTAGCAGGCACCTGTCCCCTCTGTGGTCTCTATGGCAACAGTCTTGTATTTGTCTCCCTTTGTGGGGCTGGTCCTGCTGGCCTCAAAGTTGCTAGAAGTCTTCTACAAGTCTCTGGGACCCTTCTCAGTCAGAAGTTACTCTCCTTGGCTGAAGCAACACACACACACACACACACACACACACACACACACACACACACACTTCCATGTTCCTTGCACAGTCTCAAACATTACCCACAATTCCTCAAATATAGACAATTTAGAGCCATGAAGGCAAGGCTAAGAATAATTGACGGTATGTTGTGTACGTGGCACATTGTACATGCTCAGGAGATTTTTGTTGGTTTAATGAATATATCCACATTCGATCACATACAATCCCTCAACTTTCTCTAAATTTACTTAAATAGAAACTTCACTCACTTATAGATGTATCTGAGTAACACCACTATCATCATGAATGTCACAGGCAGGGATTTTTGTTGGATTTTTCCTCCATTTTTAATTCCAATATCCAAGTACCATTCTGGAATATAGTGGGTGTGAAATAGACATATACAGAGTGAACAAAAAAAAAAAAAAAAAAACGCTCACCCAGACGTAGGCCACACCCACTCAGCTGTAGCCCGTGAGTTAGGAAGTACTGGGCTCAGACTGTGGATATAGCTCACTAACACAGAGTTTGCCTAGAATCTTCCAGTGAGGGGCCAGGTGCGTGGTTCAGTGATAGAGCGCTTGTGTAGCATGCTTAAGGCCCCCTAGCTCAGTCCCCAGGATTGAGCAGAATAAACAGGCTTTCCTGACAAGGTCAAAACAATGTGCCACACTCAGGTGACAATCTTTCTGGCTCTAAAGCCACCCATTCATGGTCTATCACCTCCTATCCACAGTCACTCAGTCCCAAAATGCTATGTACCTTCCCACAGTCACCTCAACCCATTCAGATGAAGCCTACCCTCCCTTAGCGCACCCCCCTCCCCATACACAATCATCAAAACTCACAGCTTCTTATCAGAAGCCTGCTGTCGGCGACGATTTTTCTTGTTTTTCTTCTTGCCCTTCTTTCCTTCCTCAGGCTTGTCCTCTTTCTCTGGGTCCTCCAGAGGGGGCACCCCATTCCCCTTGGTGGTGACCCCCTTGTCTTCATTCTCCCCTTGCGGAGACAGGCAGCACTTCCTGGGAGGTAGCTCTCCGAGACCTAGTGTAGTAGGACACAGCTCCTGCCTGAGGATTCGGGCCACATCCTCTACTGTCCTGCCCTCTCTCCGCAGGAACAAATTGAGTTTGGTGAGGAATTCGATGTCCTGCCATTTGGGCATGTAGACCACTCTCCACACACCGCCTTTGCCTTTGATCTCCCGGGGGACCACATCGTAATTGAGGTCTTCTGCCAACCTAATGATAGCTGCCTTGGATCTGTCCTCCTCCAGAAAGGCCCTCCCAGCAACTTCGAACTTGCCCAGCGGTTTGAGGGGAACCCGTATGGTGTCTTCAAATTCTTGATGGCTACAGTCCTCTGGGATCCCCAGGATCATCAAGGACTTGTAACTGTCTACCTCCAAGGCCTTGCAACCATGTTCTAACAATGCAATATCCTGGACTCCAAATACCATCTTGCCCAACTCCTTGAGGCAGCTGTAGGCGCGCTGCTGCGCTGTGGAGCTGCCTGGAGAAACCACAGAAGGATCCAGGATGCCGAGATCTCTTTCCAAGGGTGATGAGAAAACAAGGCCTCACAGGTGAGGCTATTGATAGTCCCAATTGGTCCAACTCAGTCAAGAGGACCCCCGCCCAGCCCTCTGCAGCCTACCCCCTGCGAGCTCACTCTTGCTAGCGACTCACGTCAGCCACGGAATTGGAGCTGGGTAGTCGTGGCTCCCAAGTCTTAGGCAAGGTTGCTCCAAGGAGAGAGTTTGAAGACGCAGACTCCCCCTGCACTGCCGGTGGCCTTTGGCAATCTCTGTAGACCCGAGGCCACTAGTCTCCCCACCTGCTGCTGCTGCCCTTGTGAGTGTTGGGGTGGCGACTCGCAGGTGAAGTAGGTCGCTTCTTACTGCTGGCCCAGAGGTCGCCCTGTGCCCTGTGACAGAGTTAAAGACCAGGATGTGGCAGTGGCTGCTGCACTTGCTCCGGCAGTGACGTCATAGCTTCCCCGTGCGCCGAAGCCCTGCGATCACCATGGCAACCGCCAGAGCATCACCTCCGCCATTGGCAGATCCTGCTGCTTTGAAATCAGAGACTAAGGCAAAGAGGGGTCATTAGGAAGTGAAGGGGTCAGCGCCTCATGCCTTTCTCATTTGAGAAAGGAGAGGATTCCAGGCAGGGTGTGGGCAGGGGTACAAAGAAGATACAAAGTAAGTCTGTCGTTTGGGTTCAGAAAGTTAGGGTATAGTCAAAGAATAAGACAAAACCGGTAAGGACACAGAAGTCAGCTTGAAGGGTACCCACGAGTCAATTCAGAGAATTTGAGCATCACTACAAGTTTCTTTCTTTCATTCTTTTTACCCTTGAGATCTTATCTCCTAGTCTGGTTTTGAATTTGCTATATAACCAGAACTTTGGACTTCTGATCCTCCTGCCTCCACTTCTCAAGATCCAGGGCTACTACATGCCTGAAGCGCGGTGCCTGGTCTATTGTAGCTCTGAAGATGGAAACCAGGCTCCTAGCATGCCAGGAAAGCATCTACCAAATGGGAAACACTCCTGTCTGAGCATTATGTTAAAATCAACAGATTGTAACAGACAGTAACAAACATTAATACTTCCTGAATAAACTAAGAACAGGTGAAGCCACGTAAATACATACACAGGTGGAAAGTTATTTTTAAAAATCTTTCCTTTTTAAATGCTTTTTATATATTATGTCTGAGTGTTTTGTCTGCTTGTATGTCTATGTACCACATTCATGCCTGATGCCATGCAGGTCAGATGAGGACATAGGATCCTCTGGAACTGAAATTACAGTTGTGAGCATGAAACCTTCCAACTGAACTCAAATCCTGGGAGAAATTAGGAGGTGGACCTGGAGAGATGGCTCAGTGGTTTAGAACACTGACTGCTCTTGCATAGGACCTGGGTTTGTTTCTGAGCACCCACATGGTAGCTTGTAAGTACCTGTAGCCAAGGGCAGGGCCAAACACCTTTATCCCTAGCATTCAGAAGGAAAGAAGGTTGATCTTTGTGAGTTCAAAGCTGCCTAGTTTACATAGCCAGATTCACAAAGCAAGTTCCATCCAGTGAAGGCTGTGTGGTGAGATTGGCACTAAATAAATAAATATTCAAAACCTAACTACTTGTGCTGGGCAGTGATTGCATGTGCCTTTAATCCCAGCACTTGAGAGGCAAGTGCAGGTGGATCTCTGTGAGTTAGAGGCCAGCATGGTCTACAAAGAGAGCTCTTGGATAGCTAAGACTGTTACACAGAGAAATCTTGTCTGGGAAAAACATAATAATAATAATATTATTATTATTATTATTATTATTATTATTATTATAAATTAGTTAATTAATTAATTAATCTAACTACTTGTAACTCCACTTTCAGAGATCTGATGCCTTCTCTGGTCTCTTCTGGCACCTACATAGGTAGATACACATGTATACATATACAATCATTCAAGTAAAAATAAATATTAAAACTTTAAATAAGTAATTATACTGAATATAAATTGACTGTTTATGCAGCATAGAAAACACAGTGTGCATCCATTCCTGTGAATACACTTCCCTCTCAAGTTTCAAAGACACAGGGCTGGGGGCGGAGCTCAGCAGTAGGAGGGGCTGGGGGCGGAGCTCAGCAGTAGGAGGGGCTGGGGGCGGAGCTCAGCAGTAGGGCATTTGCTTAGTACCTTTCAAGCCCTGGCTTCCATACAACATTCACACAAAAAGAGCATGGGAAGGGACTGGAGAGATGGTTTAGCGGTTAAGAGCACTTCCTCTTTCTTGCAGAGGACCCAGGTTCAGTTCTCAGCACCCACGTGGCATCTCACAATCACCAGAAACTCACATAAAACAAAATACATAAAACCTTTTTACATTAAGTTAAAAAAAAAAAAAAACTAACAGCACATGTACTTAGAAGAGAGGTGGAGAAAAAAGAATCACCTTCAATTCTATTCAAACTTTATTTTTATATTTATGTCTGTGTGTGAGCCACGCATGTGCAGGTACACTCAGAGACCAGAAGGCAGCGTTGGAGGCCCAGAAGCTGCAGTTGTGGGAGGTTGTGAGCTGACTGACATGGTACGCGGAACCGAACTTGGGTCCTGGGAAGGAGCAGGGGTGGTTCTTTGCTGGTGAGCCATGTCTCCAGCCCCACTCAGCTTCATTTCTATGCATAGTGTTGTAACCAAGAGATATGTTCCTATTCAAAAATTAAAAAATAAAAAATAAATAAATGCTGGCCCATAATATGTACCATTGGTTTTTTGAATCCTTGGCACTTGGCTGCATGTCCCTGGTTTTATTAGGCACATTCCAAACTGAGGAGCCAGCAACAGAACGGTCCATTCATTTGACAGACCAATGCTTACTGAGAAGTTAGTTACCTTTCATCAGGCTGAGGGTGCCATGCAAACAGGAACATTCAGATTCAGGACAAACTATGCATTTAGTAGCCCAGTCTCGTGGTTATGGCAGGCTTGCTCTGTTTACAGGGCGGGGAGAGGAGAGTGTGTATAGGAGAAATATGTGGCCCTGGTGTGGAGAGAATATAACATACTGGTCGGGCTCAGTGAGCTGAGCCTGGAACACATTTTGTTGTTCTTTATAGGCGCAGGAAGTGCTGGGGGAGGGGAAAAGGGGGGGCAGCAGCTACTGCCGTCTGGGGCTGGAGGCGGGGGGGGGGGGGTTTTGGGCAGTTATTCTGGAGGAGTTAGTGTGCAGGACTTTATTCTTATTCTTCCTGGTGGTTGATGGGTTGTCTTTCCAGGTGTACAATCCTTTCACCTCTAGTCGTCACAGTCACATCTCCTCCTTGCTAATTCTTATGCTGCTCTTTCTCAGATCTAATTATGAACCACGCTTTTTGAATCTTTTACCATAAGGTCCAAGGTTGGGGTCTGGTCATCCTGGGAATGTGCAGCCTACTGTACTACAGACCACAATCACAGATAATGATGCTATATTTGTTCAGTCTATATTGCTATAGCAAAGTATCTGAGGGTGTATCTTATGGAGGAAAGAGGTTATGTTGTTGATTGAGACAGAGACTCATTGTACAGCCTGTGATAGACTGAATCTTGGGATCTGATTGCCTCCACGATATTTGGCAGGAAATGTTTTTTTTTTTTTGCTTGTTTGTTTGTTTGTTTTGGTTTTTATTTTTTGTTGACTTGTGGTTTGGCTTACTTAGAGAGCCTCTACCTAGAATCCCCCAGTGAGGGGCTGGGGGCATGGCTCAGTGGTAGAGCCCCTGCCTAGAATCCCCCAGTGAGGGGCTGGGGGCGTGGCTCAGTGGTAGCGCCCCCTGCCTAGAATCCCCCAGTGAAGGGTTGGGGGTGTGGTTCAATGGTCAAATTCTTGTTTGTTTGTTTGTTTGTTTGTTTTTCGAGACAAGGTTTCTCTGTATAGCCCTGGCTGTCCTGGAACTCACTCTGTAGACTAGGCTGGCCTAGAACTCAGAAATCTGCCTGTCTCTGCCTTCCAAGTGCTGGGATTAAAGGTGTGTGCCACCATGCCCAGCAAGTGGTCAAATTCTTGAACATATGCAAGACCCTAGGTTCCATCCTCAGAAACAAAAGAAAAAAAAAAGTGAGAAGAGGACTGGAGAGATGGCTCAGCTTGCTGCAGTTCCAAAGAACCTGAATGTAGTTCCCAGCTCCTACATCAGATGGCTCACTACCACCTATAATGAGATTTGACACCCTCCTCTGGTGCGTCTGAAGTCAGCTACAGTGTACTTATGTATAATAATAAATAAATCTTTTAAAAAAAAAGAAGGCAGATTAACTTTACTTTGAATAATTCAAGACTTATAAAGTTTGGGGGGGGGGGGGGGGGGGGGGGGGGGAACTGAGTAGGAACATCCAGGATGAGCAAAGGTCATCAGCTGGGGGCAGAGGGCACTGAAATGCCTCATTAGCATGGGGAAGCATTTCAGGAATCTCAGTGCTGTCTGAACAGGTGCTATCAAGAGAAAGGAAATTGATCCTGTAATCTAAGTAAGGCCACATGACATTCTTCAGGTGGAGGTGTGTGTGTATGTGGACTTTGAATTCTCCAGATATGGTCAGAGAAGAAAAGGCCCACACCAGTTGTTAACGTTCTGTCTAAGCTCCGCCCCACAGTTACCTGGCAACAGCCAAGTAGACCTGACCCACTATGAAAGGGGCTGCTTGCCCGTCCTTGCTCTCTTGGCCTCTAGCTCCTCCCTTGCTTTCTCCCTGTTTCCGCTTCCCCTTCTCTCTCCATGAGCTCTCCTCTCTCTCTCTCTCTCTCTCTCTCTCTTTCTTTCTCTCTCTCTCTCTGCCTTTCTCTGCCCTACTACCCTCTAAACTTCCCACCCCATGCCCTGAATAAACTCTATTCTATACTATACCATCGTGTGACTGGTCCCTCATGGGGAAGGATATCTAGGCATAGGCACATCACGGCACCCCCTCCCCGTACCTCACCACACCTCCATAGAATGTCTCTCCCCTCTCTGGCTTTTTATAAACACATCACTGTAAAGGGAGGAGTCCCCCATGTTGCTTAGAGGCTTTCAGGTCATAGTGGACTTCCACCTTAATTAGATTTTTCCCACATACATGGTGAGTCACAGGATGGCCCAGGCTATCTAGAGACACCCTGCCTCAAAGAAAACAAAATCTTGTTCAGCAGGAGCATGGGCTTGGTGCTCCTTACTCCGGGGTGGGGTGGGGTGTTATAACAATATGTAGCATGTCTTTTATAAGGTCTGTTTTTTACTTGAGCTCCAGTGAATTAGTGCAGGTTGAAATTGTTAGAAAGGGAGCGGCTAGGGGATGAAGAATTCCATTGGGGGGGGGCTCATGAAACTAAATGGAGTGAGGCTTATGAACTTTGGTCTCAGAGGCAGCAGGTTTGAAGTTAGGAGTCATTGGCACATGATAGGTGCTTTACAACCTGCCATTGGATGAGATCGTGAAGGGAGAGGGAGTGGGGAGAAGGGTGGAAATGGTCCAGGCCCACAGACTGAGGCCTGGCCTGTCAGACAGAGGGAGAAGAATCAAGACAGATGGCAGAAGAGGAAGGGAGAGAAAGAATCATTTTTCTATATTTATTTATTTTATGTATGTGAATACACTGTCATTGTACTCAGACACACCAGAGAGAGCATCGGATCCCATTATGAATGGTTGTGGGCCATCATGTGGTTGCTGGGAATTGAACTCAGGACCTCTGGAAGAGCAGTCAGTGCTTGTTACCACTGAACCATCTCTCCAGCTCAAAAAGAAGAACCTTAGGTTTGTTTGAAAAACAAAGTTGGGGCTTGGGAAATGACTTTTTGGTTAGAGCGAATGCCCTGCCAGCATCCTTAAAACCCACATACATGTGGACAGGTGTGGTGATCTGCCTGGAATTCTGGTCTTGGACGGCAGAGACAGAGGATCCGTGGAGCAAGCTGATTACAGTGACTATCGGTCAGCTCTGGGTTTGATTGAGAGGCAGCAGCAGCTCGATCCATTTGCAAACACTTCCTGAGTACACCAGCAGTCAGTCCAGTTCAGGAGTGTCAGGAGAGCAGCAGCAATGGCACGATCTAACAGAGACAGCCAGGCCTCAGTCGCATTGCTGAGTCAGCAGGAGGGTTTGGACCAGCAGGGACAGTAGGAGCAGTTCTCAGCTGTGCCTCTCTCAACAAGGTGAGGCTCAGCAACATGAAACCAAGAAGCATCGCCCAGCTAGCTCTCCAAGCAATCCAAGGCCCTCTCACAGTTCACTGAGTCCTATTTACACTCTCCCTCTAAACATCACATGTCCTCAACGAGCTGTGTCTCACCACGTGTCTTGCCTCAGCAAGTGACTCTATCTTAGCAAAACTCCACCTGAGTCTTTATCTGCTGACATCTCTCTGCTAATCAGTCCGAGTCCACAGGAGTGGCAAGAAGCTACAAGAAGCTGCCAGCACACCACCAGAAGTTTTTTGGTTTTGGTTTTGGTTTTGGTTTTGGTTTTGGTGCATTGGTACATTTCTCTCTCTGGAGTCTCAACGAATGCAGCTCAATGTAAGGCAGACCAATATGTTTGTGTCGTTAGCAAAGAATCCTTCATCACGTGTCTGTTCATGTGCTTGCTTTAGCAGAACATCCTTTCACCTGTGTTCACTTCAGCAAAGTCTTGTTTCACATGTCTGCTTTAGCAAAACACCATCCAACACACCTAATTTTCCAAAGAACCCCTAAGTTTACACTTCAGATAAACACTGGCATGGTTGAGATGACCATCAAACAGCAGACTCTCCACTTGGACAGGTTCTTCCTCCACTTCTCTGAACCTCTTCCTTCCTTCCTTCCTTCCTTCCTTCCTTCCTTCCTTCCTTCCTTCCTATTTATTTATTTATTTATTTGGTTTTTCAAGACAGAGTTTCTCTGTGTAGCCCTGGCCTGGCTGTCCTGGAATTCACTCTGTAGACCAGGTTGGCTTCAAACTCAGAAATCCTGCTGCCTCTGCCTCCCAAGTGCTGGGATTAAAGGTATGCACCACCAGCCTGCCCAGCTCTGAACTCCTTTCTTGACAAGCAAAACTTCAGAAAAATCCTTAGCGGTGGTGCTGACAGAGGCATGTGTAGGTACAGAGAGAAGAGAGCCCAAAGCTTAGTAGAAGGAAAAGTATTTGAGATTTGAGGTCTGAGGCTCCCAGAGACTCCAAGATTCAGCACAGGACAGCAAACGGCCTTTGTGAGGAGGAGTCCCAGAGGCGCTAGCGGTGAGTTTGGGCTCAACTGCTTTGTGCTCCGGTCGATGGCACCTACCCAGGGTCTATCTTTGGATCCTCAAATGTTAGACACACATACATTAGCTTATTTTTTAAATGTTTTGGATAACTCAAAGCCTGGGCATTTCTAAACCTTCCCCTGCTACCCCAGGCCCAATCAGGGAAGTGGCCAGTGAGTGGCCTCTTACTGGAAATCTCACATGGCTGGTTGGCTTTATCTCATGCCATTTCCGTGTCCCATCCTTCCTCCCCAGGTCATGGTGATCCTGCCTCTCCTCTCCACTGTGTCCTAGCCTGTTGGGAACAAAATAAAAGGGGTGGGGGCTGGTGGCCCTGGGAAAAGTAGGGGAGGAAAAGAAGCCCACTGCCCCGCCAGAGTTTCCCTATTTCCCTGGTCAGTCAGGCATGGGAAGGCTGCTACTTACCCTATCCACTCATCCCCGGGTGGGCATTCCTCTATCCCACTCTTCAGCGGGTGGTCAAGGGGCAGCCCTGCCTGGGAACCCCCCCTGGAGCTACTTAGCTAAAGCCACCAGGGTTGTAGGAGAGAGGGAATAGGGGAAGAAGTTCCCAACAATAACCAGAGTGTGCAGCGGAACTTGAAGGTCAGAGACTGTCTATGGTTTAAGAGCTTTATTATAGAAATGCAGGGGAAAGAGAGAAGATAGGAGAGAGAGAGAGAGAGAGAGAGAGAGAGAGAAGAGAAGACAAAGAGAAAGGGAGAGGAGAGAGAAGTGAGAGGACAAAGGAAGAAGGGTAAGAGAGCAAGAGTAAGAGAGCGAGGTGTGGGCTGAGCACCCCTTTTTATGGTCTTCACTGTTGCAAGGTAACTGGGGAGGAGTTTAGCCTGAAGGTCAGAAGCTTAGGCCATTGCTTACGTGACCACTGACCATGCTTCTCTTGTGGGGGCCTTGGGAGGTGGTACCTTAGGCAGGGGCTGGAGTTCCAGGAGCATGAGGGAACGCCTACCGTGTCATGTAGGTGAATTATGACCATCGGGGTTCAGACCTCAGCTCGACTGGAGACCAGCCTGCAATTCCCCACACTAGCCTGCCCAACTCTAAGGGTCTCACCCTGTCTCCCTTGTATAGCCATTAGCCACTGGCATCTTTATTGATCAATCAAAAACCAATCGGGGACAAGGACCTTCAGCATTTGGATAGGCAGATTCCTAATGGAATCAAAGCATTAGAACCAATTTCCAACAGGAAGTTGACAGTCCTGGGCCTTCCCCAGCCTCAGCTGCAGCAAATAAAGAGTTATGCAGGCCTCTCATTGTCCCAGGAGCCCCACACTCTGCTGCTGAATGACTCACAAGGCCCTACCCACCAGGCACATGGTGAGTCTGGTCCTCAGATGCAGGCTGGGTATGGGAAAGCAGCACCTGGAAGTGTCCAAAGGAAACTAGTTACTCACAAGGAACTGCACCCAGAGCCCCCCAGAACCCCAATGAGGAACAGCCTTTCCAAAGTCCTGGGCCTCTGAAGCTGCTGAGAGCTAAGTTTCTTCAGAGCAGGCAGGGTTGCCCAGGCTAAGGGGGTCTCCACAGACTGGATGCAGCTAAGAGTTTGGCAAGGAAAGGTGATGCTGGGTCCCCCGCCCCACACACACATACCAACAATGTTACCACAAACATCCCTGGAAAGACTTAAGGCAAGAGGGTTGGGCTTAGGGTAAACCTATTGGAATTTGCCCCTGAGAGAGAGAGACAGAGAGACAGAGATACAGAGAGACAGACAGAGACAGACAGAGAAAGAGAGGAAGCAGGAATAAGAGGAGGAAGGAAGCTGTGGTCCAGTTGGTAGAGGGCTTGCCTAGCATGCAGGAAGCCCTAAGTTCTATCTGCCTCGGTGCATTACCTTTGTGTGGTGGTGCACTTCTGTAACTCCAGCCCTCAGGATGGGGAGGCAGGGACATTAAGAGTTCAAGGCCATCTACAGAGTCAAAGGGAGTTTGAGGCCAGCCCCAGCTGGAGACTCATCTCAAAATGGAGAGGAAGAACAAAAGCAAGAAAAGAAGAACAGAGGGAAATAAGGAAGGGAAGGAAGAGAAGATGGGAGGAGACAGTATTGGTGAGGAGAGATGATTCTGTATTCCCACCCAATAATATTCACATATGCACAAGCATGCATAGACACTCAGGTACATAGGAAGGGAAAGAAGAGAAGGGAGAGGGGAGGAAAGGATCTGTGGTGGTTTGAATGAGAATGTCCTGCCTCCATAGGCTCATACATTTGAATGCTTGGTCCCCAGCCAGTGGAACTGTTTGGGAAGGATTAGGGCATGTGGCTTTGTTGGAGGAGGTGTGTCATTGGGAGTGGGCTTTGGAGTTTCAAAAACCCATGTCATTCCTAGTCAGCGCTCGCTCGCTCTCTCTCTCTCTCTCTCTCTCTCTCTCTCTCTCTCTCTCTCTCCCTCTCTCTCTCTGCCTTGTGCTTGCAGATCAGATGGACATTCCAAGCTTCTTCTCCAGCATCATGGATGCATGCCTGCTGCCATGCCCCACCACCATGATGGTCAAGACCTAACCCTCTGAAACTGTAAGCCCCCAAATAAATGCTGCGGCCTTCTTCTTCTCCTCCTCCTCGTCCTCCTCGTCCTCCTTCTTTTGCTTTCATTCTTAATTTTAGAGACAGGGTTTCTCTGTGTAGCCCAGGCTATCCTAGAGCTCACTCTATAGATCAAGCTGGCCTTGAACTCAGAGCTATCACCTGCTTCTGACTCCCAAATGCTTGGATTAAAGGTGTGCACCACCACTTCTCAGCAAATGCTTTCATCTTTAAATTTCCACGGTCACAGCAGTAGAAAAATAACTATGAGTCAGACCTGGAGAAGGAATGGTGGGTGCCCATGTCAACAAGAGTTCTGAGTAGTGCTCAAAGGAGTGATGAGCAAGGGACTCCAACATTTGGAAAGGCAAGAGAATAGATGTGTGAAGCCCAAGGGAAGCAGCCAGCCTCCCCTAAAAATTCTACACTGCAACCTCCTTAACTGTGAGATGATAACTGTGTGTCCCTTTAACCCAATAAGCTTGTGGTAATTTGTTACAGCAATGGACGTGTGACCAGCAGAAATTTGGACCAGGAAGTTTACCTCTAAATTTGTTTCTCAACCTGTAAATTGGGAGTGATTGTGCCGTAATGAGAAGTTGATACACAGTTACATCTAGAAGGCTGACTGTGGTGAGAGGTGCACTGTGGGTGCTTGATAACATAAGCTGTAGTCATTTTCAAAATGGAGATAAATTATGGTGCAATCCAACAAATACTTATTTTACATCTGCTATGCTCTAGGCAGTATTTTGAGTGCCACATATGCAACATGAAAAAAGACAGCATCTGTGAATGTAGAGCCCCTGCCTAGGCCCCAATGAGGGGGCTGGGAGCATGGCTCAGTGGTAGAGCATTTACATAGCTTTCAGAAGAGCCTGAGTTCTAGCTCTAACACCATACATATAAAAAAGAACTATACTCAGCCGGGCGTAGTGGCACACACCTTTAATCCCAGCACTCGAGAGGCAGAGGCAGGCAGATTTCTGAGTTCGAGGCCAGCCTGGTCTACAAAGTGAGTTCCAGGACAGCCAGGGCTATACCCTGTCTCGAAAAATAAAAAAAAATTTTAAAAAAAGAACTATACTTAATACTTCATTATTTTATTAAACCTTTAGTATTCACATATACACAAGCATGCATAGACACATGCATACATGAAAACAAACATGTTTATACTTATGAATCTATACCCCAAACATATATAGTCACATAGGTGCAGACATGTATTTATGTAATACATGCATATGTACATGCATGCACATACATATATGAACAGAGAGAGATGCATGCTGGTATATACATAAACATTTTTTCTCTTTTGGAAAGAAAATGAGGACTATTATGGTCACTTGGATTTGAGGGTAGATAGGGGACAAGCAGAGGGGTCACCCTGTAATTTTAGTTCTGTACTGTTCAAATGTCTAACACCCCATGTTTCTTATTTTAAAATATCTACATGTGCTATTTCAGTAATGAGCTTGTGGGTCACTTCTTGTGTTTGTCTTTATATGGCTTCTTTTAAAACAAAGACCAAACTGCATAACCTAAAAATAAAACGTATTAGAAGTCAAGTCCACATTATATGTCACAGTCACAGCGAATCTGTCTCTCATGTCTGTCCTTCCTCTTTCTTCAAGTCCAACATAAAACATTTCTTTCATGTGATTTGTTCTTGGATATCTGTCATCAAATAAGTCACAGAGGGCCTGGCTGGCCCCACCCCCATCCCCCTGCAGGAGCCTGTGTCTGTGCAGCTGTCACTCGGTAGACATTTCTCACCATCTAAGAATGGACCGGGGATCTGCCAAGGGTGTCCTCACCCTCGATGATGTAAGACCACTAAAACAGCATGACATTGTGCAATGGCCATGAACAGCTTGCTGTTCTAGAAGAGCTGGACATACCCTCACCAGGATGATTTCCTTTGTAAATAGGAGGGAGGTTGGTACTTCTCCTCAGAAATACACATTTTTTTCTTTTAATTCCCAGCCACACCACTCTGAATTCTTCAAGATCTGTGGGAGCAAGCTAAGAGCCAGCACCTGTCTGAACGCTGGAGCAAGAAAGGAATTTACTTAACTTACAGGACATCCTGAAATTTAATTTTTTAAATTGTAATATTTAATTTAATTTAATTTATTTAGTTTATTTATTTACTTTTTATTGATCAACTATTTATATTATTTTATTTATTATTTATTTTTTAATTATTTAATTTAACAAATTTAATTAGTCTTTCATTTAAAATTACACTTTTCTTATTGAAGACAGGGTCTCCAGGCTGGAAAAATGACTGTGCAGTTAAGAATGCATAGGCTGCTCTAGCAGAGGACTGTAACAGTCTAATCAGACCCAATTTCCCGCCCCGCCTAGGAGAGAGAAAATGGGGTCCAGAGTCCTCCTGCGTGCAACTCTTTATTTAATCCATGTGGGAAAGAGAGAGAGGGGGGCAACCCGCTTCTAGATATATGTCGTTCAAGCACACCTCAGCATGACGCATGTTCGCTTGGATTGGTTGGCGGCTCTCATATGCCCCGGGCCTGGGCGGTGACTTGTGGTTGTCAAGGCGCAGCCGCACTTGAACTTACATACGTCTCTAGGCAACCGGTGCCGACGCGGACTCGGGAGCCGCCGTGGGCGGTAACTTACGTGATTACGTCACCACGCCTGCGTACTGAGTTTGTTTACAACTGGCCAGCTGCTCCCGCTCGGGATGCGCGGGATGCGCGGGATGCGCGCAGCGGCTCGAACTGGGGAGGGAGCTTATGGCTCTCTACAGAGGACCTGAAATTCCCAGAACCCACCTGGAGCTCAGAGCCGTCTGTGCTGAGGCCTCACCCCTGGGCACAGCTGCAGCCACTTTGTTCCATCCCCACCAGCTATTTCATACTGGAATATGCCTGCTAGTCATTTTCACAGAAAAATAACTTTACTCAGATCAGGGTCATGCTGACCACATGGTACTATTATGTTCTGTGTTTGTTAATCTTAAGAAATGCCCTAACTGTAAGTTTCACTTAGAAACCCATCAAATTAAAGGTCAATATGAACTGTTAGGTGTACAATGGCTTGAGTCAGAGCTGACCACTGGACAATAATTCCAGCACCTGCGTATGAGGTCATTATGGGTTTTGAGGGTTTAACCTTTATAAGCTGGCCCTGAGAAATGTTCAGGGTCGTAGCTTTCAGCTGCCAAAGTCTGAGCTATGTCCCTGATCTATCAATCTTAGAGTGTGTGTTCAATAAACTCTCTGTCTGACTGAGATTGGCGTCTGTATGGTTTGGAAGACTACTCCTGAACCGCAATCTGTAACTGCAATCCCGGCAGATTCAATGTTCTCTTCCGGCCTCTACAGGGACCAAGCATGCACGGAGATGCTTGCATATTTATTATTGATCTGGCTCTTTGGACTTCAGGTGTGTTTCCATGATCTCTTTCGGGACCTCTTCCTCATGCCTCAAAAAACCTCCACCTTCCTCACTGATCTCTGCCTCAGATCCCATGCCTGGGAACCCAAGCCCCGCCTCCCTTCCGCCCAGCAACAGGCTACCCGGCATCTTTATGGACCAGTCAGAGATAACTTGGGGGGCACAGTTACATAGCTTCA
>LR753341.1:182343-184058 GCA_902729485.2 Mus minutoides
ATCTGCAGCAGGCTCCATTCAAGGCACAAGAAGGAGGCATGGCTCTCACCTATAACATAGAAGTGTGGTTCTGTGATTTTTTATTTTCGTGTGTGTGTGTGTGTGTGTGTGTGTGTGTGTGTTTTAATTTATTCACTTTACATTTTGATTACAACTTGAGTGTGTCTAATATGAGAGTGTTTTTAATTTTTGTTCATGCATGCAGTGCCTTTTGAGATCAGAAGAGGGCGTCAGATGCCCTGAAACTGGAGTTACAGATGGTTTTAAGCCATAATGTGGGGCTGGGAACCCAGTCCAGGTCCTCAGGAAGAGTAGCTGTTGAGAGCCATCTTTCCAGCCATAGGTGATTTTTTAAAAGATTTATTTATTTACTTTATTTATATGAATACACTGTAGCTGTTGTCAGAGACACCAGAAGAGAGCATCAGATCCCATTACAGATAGTTAGCCAGGCGTGCAGCATGGTGGTGCACGCCTTTAATCCCAGCACTCAGGAGGCAGAGGTGGGCAGATTTCTGAGTTCAAGGCCAGCCCGGTCTACAAAGTGAGTTCCAGGACAGCCAGGGCTACACAGAGAAACCCTGTCTCGAAAAACCATTACAGATGGTTGTGAGCCAACATGAGGTTGTTGGGAATTAAACTCGGGGCCTCTGGAAGAGCAGTCAGTGCTCTTAACACTGAGCCATCTCTCTAGTTGCCCTCCCCCGGGGTGGTGGTGGTGGGGGGAGTTAACATTAACACACCTTTAATCCCAGCACTAGAGAGGCAGAGACAGGTGGATCTCTGTGAGTCATAAGCCAACCTGGCCTACAGAGTGAGTTCCAGAACAGCCAGTTACACAAAGAAACTCTATCTGGAAAAACCAAAACAAACAAACAAACAAAAAAGGTTTCAATCTGGGCCTGGTGGTGCAGGTATGAACTTCCATCCACTCTGGAAGCTAAGAGAGGAGACTCACAAGTTCGAGACCAGCTCAGGCCACTCCGTGACCAGGATGTAGAGCTCAGAAGTACAGCACCTGCCCAGGATCCACGTGAAGAGCTGGGGAAGGAGTTTAGCAACAGCATGTGCCTCGTATGCATGAGGTGGTGCGTTCCATTCCAGTACTTCAGAAAATACATAAAATAAACGAATAGAAGTGTGGGGGTGGGGGGCTGGTGAGATGGCTCAGCGGGTAAGAGCACCCGACTGCTCTTCCGAAGGTGATAAGTTCAAATCCCAGCATCCACATGGTGGCTCACAACCATCCGTAACGAGATCTGGCGCCCTCTTCTGGAGTGTCTGAAGACAGCTACAGTGTACTTACATATAATAAATAAAATAAATTAAAAAAAAAAAAAAGAAGTGTGGGGGTGGTCTCAGCCCTCAGGGGTGTCGGGGGCTCAAGCAGAAGGATCCCAAGTCCAAATTTAGTCTTGATTACACAATGATACTGTTTCCTTTGTGTGTGTGTGTGTGTGTGTGTGTGTGTGCGTGCGTGTGTGTGTGTGTGTGTGAATGTGTGTGTGTGTGCATGTGAAAGATCCTAAGAAAATGTAACAGGCCTCAAAGACCCTGAAACTGGAAAGAGATTTCATTATTAGTAGAAAGCCTTTACATAGCTAAACATAATAGCCTGAACATTTCTTGAATCTGTGTGCTTGTCCCTACTGTTCTTTGAATGCATGTATTTGCCAACTGCTATAGCTCACTGCCAAGAGTTTGTGGGTTAGTTG
>LR753341.1:184158-413797 GCA_902729485.2 Mus minutoides
TGTGTGAATGCATGTGTGTGTGTGTCCTCTAACCAGGGCCATTCATTCATGTGAGTGACATTTGTTGAAGTTCAGCATTGGGAGGTTAGAGAGATGGCAGTTACAGGTACTTGTTCAGCTCCCAGTGGCTGGGAGATGATGGCTCAGAACCATCCACAACTCCAGTTCTCAGAGATCTGACTCCTTCTTCAACCACCTACACACATGCAAGCAAAACATTAAATGATATATATGTAAATAATATACCATAAGCCTTAATATTTTAGCTTAATATTAAAAGACACTGTTTTGGGGCTAGTGAGATGGCTTAGCGGGTAAGAGCACCTGACTGCTCTTCCGAAGGTGATGAGTTCAAATCCCAGCAACCACATGGTGGCTTACAACCACCCATAATAAGATCTGACGGCCTCCTCTGGTACGTCTGAAGTCAGCTATAGTGTACTTATGAATAATAATAAATGAATCCTTGGACCGGAGAGAGCAGGGACTGAGCAAGTGGGACTGACCGGAGAGAGCGGGGCAAAAAGACACAGTTTTGCATGCATCTTAAGATTTGCAAAAGATTAAAATTAAAAAGTGTGGTGTTTCAGTGAATGTGGTTGTTTGATGACAATGGCTCCCATAGAGTCATATTTGGATGTTTGGTTAGTTAGTGGATTATTTAGGAAAGATTAGGAGGTTGGCTTTGTTGGAGGAGGTGTGTCACTGCGGGTGGGACTTGAGGTTTCAAAAGCCCTTGTCAGTGAGGCTCTTCCTGTCCCTCTTCCTCTCTCTCCCCTCCTCTCCCCTCCCTCTTCCCCAGCACCCCACCATGATAATGATGAGCTCACCCTCTAAAACTGTAAGCAAGCCTCCAACTGAAAGCTTTCTTCTAAAACTTGCCCTGGTGATAGTGTCTCACCACAGCAATAGAACAGTAACTAAGACGTGAAATTGCTTATGTTAAAAAAAAATTAAAAAAAAAAAAGGGGGCTGGTGAGATGGCTCAACGGGTAAGAGCACCCGACTGCTCTTCCGAAGGTGATAAGTTCAAATCCCAGCAACCACATGGTGGCTCACAACCATCTGTAACAAGATCTGGCTCCCTCTTCTGGAGTGTCTGAGGACAGACAGCTACAGTGTACTTACATATAATAAATAAAATAAATCTTTAAAAAAAAAATTAAAAAAAAAGAAATTGCTTATGTTGTGTGACAGTACTCCAGGGGAAATGCAAACAAATTCTACTCGTCCCAGATATGGATTTCACAATGGTAGGAATACCACCAAAGTCCAACGTCCAATTTGGTGAACCAATGATTTTATTGGGGTTACTTACAGGAATTATGGGTGAGAGGTTACTTTCAAGAGCAGAAGTGATTCAGTCAGCTGCATCACCGAAGCCCACCCAGCATGTGTGAAAGCTCACAAAGATGGAAACCCGGAGCACCCTGCACAGCCTGGAGGCAGCTCAGCAGGTTGGAGAGTCTCCTCCAGGCAGTTGGGCAGGTTAAAAAAGTGTCTTTCAAGAAGTCCTTACTGCTTATGTAACCTTGGAGAGGGAGGGGTCTAGTGCATCTGGCCAGTTTCAGGGACTTCCTGAAACTCTTGAATTGTTTCCTTCCTCAATCTCAAGGAGCTACCCTCAGAGATAAACATTTCTATCTCTGGGAAAACTGTCACAAGAGATTTTGCTTCCATGACTGAAAATCTTGAGTTTAATCCTCAGAATCCGTGTAGTAGAAGGGAAGGACTGACTGCCACAGTTGTCCTCTGGCCTCCATGTACACGAAGTGGCACACCATATATACAGCTTTAATCTTAGCACTCAGAAGAGGACAGTTAGCCAGGCATGGTGGCGCAAGCTGTTGCTCCCAGCACTCAGGAGGCAAAGGCAGGCGGATTTCTGAGTTCGAGGCCAGCCTGGTCTACAAAGTGAGTTCCAGGACAGCCAGGGCTATACAGAGAAACCCTGTCTCAAAAAAACCAAAAAAAAAAAAAGGACAGTTATCCTTAGCTACACATATCCTTGGCTACATAGCATGTTCAAGGCTAGCCTGAGCTACATGAGCTCTTATTTTCTTATTTCAGTTTTTAAAAATCAGACC
The DNA here is from genome assembly GCA_902729485.2 of Mus minutoides. NCBI lineage: Eukaryota > Metazoa > Chordata > Mammalia > Rodentia > Muridae > Mus > Mus minutoides. Next base: position 186,246 of record LR753341.1, read on the forward strand.
AACCAACAGAAACTGAACAGCAGCTCTTTCTGTCTTACCATCAGGATTCCCATTCTAGAAACTGCGGGAGACAGCCTGAGGCAAGGAATTACAAGTCTGATGTATCTTCATCTCAAAGTGTTTGAGTTTCTTTTTTTTTTTAAGGAGAAAATTGAATTTGTTTATTCTTATATCAAGATTTTAGTTCCAGCCAGTGGGAACTGAATTACAGATAGTTTTTTATTGAACTTGGCATTGATTCTGTGTGGATTTTGCAATTGTGCACTCTAGTCCCATTCATCTCCCCGTCCTTTCATACCTGCCCTCTACCCTTTGACATTCCCCAACCCCCTCACCCTCCCCAAAATCTCATTATGAAAGCTGTTGACATTTTTAATCCCAAACTGGGGTTTCTACCCCACCTTTGACCTTTTAGTTCCTGACTAAAAGACACACCCAACCTTCTTTATATTTACAATGAGCCTTAAACAGCACAGGAGCGGGCAGATACCTACCCTCTATATCGTTAGAATCTTCCATAACCCCGAGTTGGTGCTTACTATGTCTCATTGGGGCTGCGCCTTGTAACTCCAGTTGGACAGCTCACCTCTCTCTCTCTCTCTCTCTCTCTTTCTCTTTCTCTCGCTCTTCTCCAACCTCTAGCCTGGGAATCCTGAACCCCACCTGTGTCTCTCCTGCCCAGCTATTGGCTGTCAGCATCTTTATTTATTAATTTTGGGGACAAAGTCACTGGGGTCTCTCCTCTCTGGGGCAACAAGGTCTTGGGGAACCAGTATTTAGCATTAGAATACAAGCAGCACTGGGCCAACCCACACCAGGAAGCTGTAGTGTGTCCCACAGTGTGTCCCTCTGTGTACACTTTTATCCACACTTCTTTACTTGCAAATGTTTATTACAATGAGTCCTTGGTCTGGTTTGAGGCCTCTGGCTCCTGCTACACTGTCAATACTGGATCCTCAGTGGGACTCCTCTCGGATATCCTGTTGTTGCTCTGTGTCATGGAGAAACTGCAGCTTTGGATCTGCAGGACTGGACCCTTCCCATGCTCCAGGGGTGCATACATGGGGTAGATGTTGGGGTGGACCAACTCAAAGCCCTGGATGGGGCCTGGGTGGTTATTATTATTTTTATTTTAAATTTTTATTGCATTTTACCTATTTATTTTGTGTGTGAAAGAGGCAAGGAAAGTGTGCATGCCCCAACCTGCTAGCGGAGTTCAGTGGACATCCTGGGGGAATCAGGTCTCTGCTTCCATCATGCGGGTGCCAGGAATTGAACTCAGGTCTTCAGGCTTGGCAGCAAGTGCCTTTAACCACTGAGCCATTTCATGAGCCCAATTTATTTGTGGGCTTTGGGAGTTTTTCTTGGGGCGGGGGAGATGAGGAGGTTCTGAGTCAGGGTTTCTTTGTGTAGCCTTAGCTACACAAATGTCCTGGGTAGTGGTGTCACACGCCTTTAATCCCACCACTGGGGAGGCAGAGGCAAGCAGATTTCGGTGATAGCCTGGTCTACATAGTAAGACTGTTTCTACACACACACACACACACACACACACACACACACACACATACACACTCACACACCCCTCCCCTCCAAGAAAAGCTTCTGCCTTAGGGCAAGTAAAATGGCTCAGCAGGTGAAAGATGCTAGCCTGGAAAGCCAGACAACCTGCTTTCAATTCCTATAAAGCAGGAAAGAGAAAACTGTCCCACAAAGCTGTCCCCAGACCACCATAGAGGGCATAGGCATGTGTGCCCACACACATCAGGGCACAGAGCCACTTACAATAAGTTTTTTTGTTTGTTTGTTTGTTTGTTTCGAGACAGGGTTTCTCTGTGTAGCCTTGGCTGTCCTGGAACTCACTCTGTAGACCAGGCTGGCCTCGAACTCAGAAATCCGCCTGCCTCTGCCTCCCGAGTAAACCTCTGCCAAGGGGTGAGAGGGAAGAGTTCTACTTGGGAGATTGAAGCAGGAAGGCCACAAGTTCAAAGCCAGCCAGAGCTATACTGAGCACACTGAAATCTAAAACTTTAAAAAAAGGGCTACTTATGTAGCTCAGTGGTGGAGCCCCTGCCTAGAATCCCCCAGTGAGGGGCTGGGGGTGTGGCTTAGTGGTGGAGCCCCTGCCTAGAATCCCCCAGTGAGGGGCTGGGGGTGTGGCACAGTGGTGGAGCCCCTGCCTAGAATCCCCCAGTGAGGGGCTGGTCTATGGCTCAGCAGTAGGGTACTTACCTAGCGTGAGGCCCTAGGTTCAATCCCTCATCCCAAACATAAGTTAACACAACAAAATCCCTAGTACCTTCATATCATCCAGCATTATTTATTACCTGTTTTAGAAGCTGCAAGGTCACTGGGGGCACATGTCAGGCCACAACCAAGAGCAAACGGTTTCTTCTATGCTGGGAAACTCACAACGGTCATGCCTCTTACGGCTCAGCGAGAGATCCTCTCAGCTGTTCTCCTCACGCCCTCCGCAAATAACACAGACCACACAGACTTCATCTACACTGCTTTATTTTACACTCACACATTTCCATTCATTGATAGTTGTATCGATGTACTACTTCAACAAAGATGTAATCGAGTCTCAAGGTTTACCACACGAAACGTGTCTGGTGGTTGACTGACTCACTGACAAGTTTTCAGATCAAGAAAACTGGAGGTGGGAGTATGAAATCTCGCAAGGGCTGGAAATCCAGGCCAGAAATCCCCGATGTACCAGGTTAGCCCAGATTAGCTAGTGACCCTGATGTCAATCACAGCTGAACAGGAGACAGAAACACACAGATGCACGCTCTCACTTAGGACATTGTTACAGGACATGCAGGGGATCCAATCCCTTCCACCGCCTTCCGACCTTTCTCCTCAAAGTTCACATTTACAAGAAACTTGAAGCAGGAAGGCTATGCCTCCAGAAGAAAAAGCAGGGGTAGAGGAGAATAAAGGCTGAATGTGGGTGTGCAATACTGTGAGCCCCCTTGTGGGCAAAGAGAAAGAACATTCTAGAATTTTCCAAAGCTATTTATTACTTTGTCCACCTTTGAGGCTATGCAAAGACAAAAAGTAGCCTTCCTGCTTCAATCTCCCAAGTAGAACTCTTCCCTCTCACCCCTTGGCAGAGGTTTACTCGGGAGGCAGAGGCAGGCGGATTTCTGAGTTCGAGGCCAGCCTGGTCTACAGAGTGAGTTCCAGGACAGCCAGGGCTACACAGAGAAACCCTGTCTCAAAAAACAAACAAAAAAAAACTTATTGTAAGTGGCTCTGTGCCCTGATGTGTGTGGGCACACATGCCTATGCCCTCTATGGTGGTCTGGGGACAGCTTTGTGGGATAGTTTTCTCTTTCCTGCTTTACAGGAATTGAAAGCAGGTTGCCTGGCTTTCCAGGCTAGCATCTTTCACCTGCTGAGCCATTTTACTTGCCCTAAGGCAGAAGCTTTTCTTGGAGGGGAGGGGTGTGTGTGTGTATGTAGAAACAGTCTTATGACACAGAGAGAGTCTCCCCCTGACAGTATACCCCACCTAAGACCTTATATCTGTGTGGTCAGACCCACACAGGCACACTGGGCCCCCAGCAGTACACAGTCAGGTTTTATTCAACCACAAAGACAAAGTTCTCTTCCAACTTGAGTCTTCTTCCCTGATGCTCTTCTACCTCTGTGTGTACAGGGTTCCCCAAATCATAGCTTCCTGGAATCTATGGATAGATCAGAACACACCAAGGGAAACAAGAAGAACCATAATTAGATATTCACTGCCTGGGAATCTCCTGAGACCAGCTCGGTGGCCACCCCCACCCCCACCCCACCCCCACCCAGCCAGGCCCTAGAAACATTAGCCTTAGGGCCCTACACCCTAGCAGACTACAGAATCTCAAATTGTAAATTTTTATGTAGCCCAGATGACCTTAAACTCTCAACCCTCACAGGGTGTGGTGGCACACGCCTTTAATCCCAGCACTCAGGAGGCAGAGGCAGGCGGATGTCTGAGTTCGAGGCCAGCCTGGTCTACAAAGTGAGTTCCAAGACAGCCAGGGTTATACAGAGAAACCCTGTTTCGGGGGGAAAAAAAAAAAACAAACAAACTTTCAACCCTCTGCTTTGCCTCCCAAGTGCTAGGGTTACAAGCATGTGACACCATGTCCTTATGCCCAAACCACTATATTGTTATGGAGGGAAATAGGTCAGATGGTCATGGGTCAGCCTTGACCCCAATGATGCCTAGTAAGGGCTCTAGGAGGGTAGTTTGTTTTTACCTCCCCCAATACCCTGAGGTCCTCCTGGTTACCCTGTTGTGGACCCTCTGCACCCCACTGTACCCCACCTTAACTAACCAAGTCATCTCCATGTGCATTCACCTTTGGAGACACGGGGGGAGCCTCCCAGCTTGGTCTTCTGAGCTCTGGATGTTGATGTGGGTACACCATCAGGTTGGGTTCCCTGAGGAACTGACACAGCCCTTCTAGCACCCAGTCCTTTTTTCAGAATCGCTGTTTTATTCTTGGTGGCTTCAGAATCAACCAGGACATAGGAGAGAGCACCCAAGCTCATCATCTTCTTCTTCCTCATGGGGGCAGGGATCTTGTTAGAGGCCCAGGTCATGGCTTTCTTCTTTGGGGGGTTCTCTGGTTCACCATCATGATCTGAATCCTCTAGATTCCCGGGGCTGTCAGCTGCGGGCAGCGCAGTCCGAGGAAGATCGCTGGGATCCCTCCAGACTCTTTTCTTCTTCCATACTGTCTCCTCCTGCTTCACAAAGGGTTTTTTGTTGCCCTTGACAGACGCTGGGCTCTCTCAGCTTTGGGCAGCCGCAGATTCCCCAGCTTCCAAATTAACCTTACTGTAACTCTTGTTGTAATTACTGCCTTGGGGTTTCCTCCAGCATATTGGTTCTTGCTTGAGATTTCTTTTCTGCTTCCTTTTCCTGGAGTGCATCTTACCTCCAGGCCTGCAAACTACAGGTTTTGGAGGGTCACCATGGTCCTCTGTGTTCCTCCAATAGTTTCAGTCCTCCATCTTGAAAGCTGAGCCCACTTCGACGCCCAGCCCGGGTTCCTTCTTTACTCTCTTCCTCGCTGTGGAAGCCCAAGCCGCCATCAACTCAGCCTCAGGAGCCTCCTCAGCCCTCACTTCTTCCTCCCGATTACGGATTGCAGCATCCATGTAGAATATGACCTGTACTACTGCGCCCAGGAGCAACCCCAAGGCTTCTGCCCAGTTCGGTGGAGGCTGGTTTGAATTCGGTAGCGGTGGGTTGGGGTTAAACTTCAAGAGACGCACCACATCCTCCCAAGTGCGTCCTTCGGCATCCAGGAAATTGTTCAGATTTTTTAAAAAGTCGTCGTCCTGGGTGGGGTCCCTGCAGACCACTCCCCAGACACGGCCCCTCCCTCGGAACTCCCGGGGTATAGAGCTCAGATTCACACCCTCGCTAACCTCAACTAGAGCAGCCTTCACGTTCTCTTGCCTCAAAAAAAATTTTGTTGAGCACACGGTATGTGCCCATTGGCAAGAGTACCCCATTCAAGGTCTCCTCAATTTCTGCATGGCTACAGTGCTCAGGGATACCAGTGACCAACAGGGATCTGTGGATGTCCATTCTCATGCCCCTGCACCAATCCTCCAGCAGGTTCAAGGCCTCAGGCTCCGACATCTTCTTGCTCTACCTTGCGTGAAAGGAAGGGGGTGGAGGTAAGGTAAGGCTCCCCAAATATGAATCCTGCAAGGTGACAAGACAGTGAGGTCAGATCCCCTGAAAGATGGACAGGAATATAGGTCTCCTGTGACTCCTCCACTGCTTTGGCCTTACAAAAAGCCTCGTCCATAGCACTCCCTTCCCCACCCCACCCCCCAGGATACTCTTTCCCAGCCTGGGCCCCTGGTGCTCACGTGTCCGAATATGGTTCCTGGAGCCTGGAGCTCCACAGGTTCACAGGGATATTCTGGCCTCCCCCGCTTCTGACAATTCACCCAGGTCAAGGCTAGGAGTCTGGAGCACAGCTGTTTTCCCAAACGCAGGCTCTGGCCCCAAAGAGGCTAGGACTCCATCCCTATGCTTCGGCTCCAGTCAGCAGGTCACACAGCCTTGATCCCCTGAGCTACGCCGAGCTGGCTAACTGGCATTGAAGATTGCTCATGCGCACTTGCTTCCTGCACAAGGTCCTCAGATCCGCAAACCTGGCGGTCTCCATGCCAACAATCCATTGGTTGCTAAGCATCATCCTGGCCTGCTGTGGGCTCTGCAATCAAACTTAATATGGAAGACAGACAAAAGACTCGACTGCTGAGACTGCTCAGGTGTCCATTGGCTTAAAAGTCCACATTGTGCATCCCTCCAGAGCCGTTTCTCCACCACGGACTACTTTTTCTCTTTACACACACACACACACACACACACACACACACACACACACACATATCCCATCCTCACCCCCAAGGCAGGGTCCTACTGTGTAGTCCTGCCTGGCCTGGAACTCACAGAAACCTACCTTTCTCTACTTCCTGAGTGCTAGAATTAAAGGCTTGTGCCGCCATGTCTGGCAACTTTTATAATTTGTGGTTGTTATTGTTTTATAATTTGTTGTTGTGGTGGTGATGAAGATGAAGAGGAGGAAGATGATGATAGAATACAAAGTAATCAGGGCTAGAAAGATAACTCAGTGGTCAGCACTAAAAACTTCCAGAGATGTGTTGTGCACAGATATACATGTAGACAAAATACCCCACACACATAAAATAAATAAGTACATTTAAACCTCTGGGTACTTCAATGGCAAAATACTTTTGAGCTCCTGGAGTCAATCCCAGGACTGCTGAAGAAATAAGAAGCAAACAAAGGAGTAAGAAAGAAAACGATTTACCTTACATTTCCTAAAGTTGAAGTAGCTTAGAGGAAATTTCCTGTGACTAGGGTTATATCTGAATTTAACTAACCATATCACAAATAACTACAAAAAAGGAAATTTCTGTGGCCCAGAAACTGAGATTTCTCCAGTGGACTGTGAATGTTTGGAAGACTGTCATGAAAAATGAAACTGGAGGGCTAAGAAGATGGCTCAGTGGGTAAAGTACTTGCTGTGCAAGCATGAATTCATGAGTTCAAATCCCCAGCACCCATGAAAGAAGTAAGGTGTGGCATCCTGGGCCTTTAATACTAGTGCTGGAGACAGAGACAAGAAGAACAGCAGATGGGGCTGGTGAGATGGCTCAGCGGGTAAGAGCACCCGACTGCTCTTCCGAAGGTGATAAGTTCAAATCCCAGCATCCACATGGTGACTCACAACCATCCGTAGCGAGATCTGGCGCCCTCTTCTGGGGTGTCTGAAGACAGCTACAATGTACTTACATATAATAAATAAATCTTTAAAAAAAAAAAAAAAGAAGAACAGCAGAACCCCCCCCCCAACCACAGCCCTCCAATCAGCCAATTTCCCAGAAACAGCAAGACCCAGACCAGTGAGAGGCCCTGCCTCAAGAATTCATGGTGAGCTGGGTAGTGGTGGCGCACGCCTTTAATCCCAGCACTTGGGAGGCAGAGGCAGGCAGATTTCTGAGTTCGAGGCCAGCCTGGTGTACAAAGTGAGTTCCAGGACAGCCATGGCTACACAGAGAAACCCTGTCTCAAAAAAAAAAAAAAAAAAAAAAAAAAAAAAAAAAAAAAAAAAAAANAAACAAACAAACAAAAAAAAAGTCAGTGTGGGGCAGGGCAGTGGTGGCACACACCTTTAATCCCAGCACTTGGGAGGCAGAGGCAGGCAGATTTTTGAGTTCTAGGCCAGCTGGTCTACAGAGTGAGTTCCAGGACAGCCAGGGCTACACAGAGAAACCCTGTCTTGAAAAAAACCAAATAACAAAAACAAAAACAAAAAGTCAGTGTAGTTGTGCACACCTGTATCCTCTTGGCAGGTGGGTTAAAAGTTCAAGGCTGTCCTTGGATGCATTTCAAATTTGAGGCCAGCCTATGCTTTGGGAAACTATCTCAATAAATAAATAAATAAATAAATAAATAAATAAATAAATAAATAAATAAATATTTTTCATGTAGAAAAATAAGCCGGGCATGGTGATGCATGCCTTTAATCCCAGCACTCGGGAGGCAGAGGCAGGTGGATTTCTGAGTTCGAGGCCAGCCTGGTCTACAAAGTGAGTTCCAGGACAGCCAGGGCTATACAGAGAAACCCTGTCTCAAAAAAAACAAAAAAAAAAAAAAGAAAAAAAAAGAATATATAAATATACATAGAAACTTTATGTGTGTGTGTGTTTATATACTATACAAGTGTGATTAGTGGAATCAGTTGCTGGGTAATCTCACATTAAGGAGCTACACTGATTGCCGGAGGATTTAAAAATAGTTCTAAAGCGGGGGCTGGTGAGATGGCTCAGCGGGTAAGAGCACTCGACTGCTCTTCCGAAGGTGATAAGTTCAAATCCCAGCAACCACATGGTGGCTCACAACCATCCGTAACGAGATCTGGCTCCCTCTTCTGGAGTGTCTGAAGACAGCTACAGTGTACTCACATATAATAAATAAAATAAATCTTTAAAAAAAAAAAAAATAGTTCTAAAGCATCCCTAATAGGAGTGGTTTCTATGACAACAAATGGCCCTGTGGTTTCTATGACAACACTGCAGAACGGTTTCCAAGACAACACATCTCTGCAACTCCAACGTTTCCATCATTCTCTACTTTGTATTTAGGGTTATTTTTCCATAGTCTTCCTGTCCATTTGGGTTTGGGGTTGTTTTGTTTTAGGTTTTGCTTGGAGAGCTGTCCTCTTGCCCAGACTGGCCTCATATTTACTACTTACCCAAAGATAGCCCTGAGCTCCTGATTCTCCTGACCGACCTCCCCAGTGCGGAGTGCGTCAGCAAGCCCAGCTCAATTTTTTTGGCTTTGAGACAAGTTGCAACTGTGTAGAACAGGCTGGCTTCGAATGCAAGGTCCTCCTGTGTCACCACTTTGAAAGCTGGGGTGGCGAACATGTTCTGCCATATCTGATAGACAGGGTTTTTCTCTTTTACCCTGCTGTGTTTTTGTTGTTGCTGAGAAATCATCAAATTTCCAGAAACACCAACTCCAGAGAAGGTTTAGCAGCGCCTTAGTTTGCTTCCTAGTACTGTGGTAAACTCCATGACCAAAAAGCAACTTCAGGAGAAAGGGGTTTATTTCAGCTTGCAGCTGTAACCCTCACTGAGGAAAATCAGGCCCGGAACCTAGAGCAAGCACTCAAGCAGAGGCCATGGAAGAAGGAGCACTGCTTACTGGCCTGCTCAGGTTCCTTTCTCATACACCCCACAGCTACCTGTCCAGTGGTGGCGCCGCCCACAGTGGACTGAGCCCACATCAATCACCAATCAAGAAAACGTGCCACAGGCTTGCCTACAGGCCAATCTGATAGAGGCGTTTTCTCAGTGAAGGTTTAAACTTCTCAGGTGACACCAACTTGTTTCAAGTCAATAACAACAAATATTAATCATAATCATATGAAAACTAACCAAGGGCTGGTGAGATGGTTCAGCGGGTAAGAGCACCCGACTGCTCTTCCGAAGGTCCTGAGTTCAAATCCCAGCAACCACATGGTGGCTCACAACCACCCATAATGAGATCTGATGCCCCCCTCTGGTGCGTCTGAAGTCAGCTATAGTGTACTTATGAATAATAATAAATGAATCCTTGGACCGGAGAAAGCAGGGACTGAGCAAGCGGGACCAACCAGAGCGAGCAGGGCCGGCCGGAGCGAGCGGGGCAGACAGGAGCGAGCAGGGCCGACCAGAGCGAGCAGGGTTGACTGGAGGGAGGAAAAAAAAAAAAAGAAAAAAAGAAAACTAACCAAAATGGGAGTGTACGGGTTCCTCTTAGATCCCTTTCCCAGATTGCCAGCCCACCTCGAGGACTGAGTTCTCGTACACAGTTCTGTCAGGGTTCCTCTTGCGCTCAAATCTTCAACTTGATTCTTCCCAAACCTAGTGTCCTCAGCTGCTTTCTGCAGCTGCAATAAAACACTCAGACCGAGAGCAACTTGGGGAGGAAAGGGTTTATTCCATCTTCCACTTCCAGGTCGCCGTCCACCACAGAGGTCAGCACAGGAACAAGCAAGAACCCAGAGGCAAGAACCACAGAAGAATCCTGCTTTCTGGCTTGCTCTCTGGAACTATGCAGTCCTGTGTAGACCAAGCTACTCTTGAGCTCAAAAGAAGTGCACCTGCCTAGGCCTCTGGCTGGGATTAAAGACATGCATGCCACCACACCTATCAGCAAATGGCACCGCCCACAATGGGCTAGGCCCTCCCAGACACTCCCACAGGCCAGTCTGATCTAGGCAACTCCTCAATTAAAGATTCTCTTTTTACACTGGGTGTGGTGATGCACGCCTTTAATCCCAGCACTGGGGAGGCAGAGGCACGCGGATTTCTGAGTTCGAGGGCAGCCTGGTCTACAGAGTGAGTTCCAGGACAGCCAGGTCTATACAGAGAAACCCTGTCTCGAAAAAAACAAAACAACAACAACAAAAGAAACGGAGCACACCTGGTGTCCTGGGCTTAATCCCTGGCACATGGGTGCCCAAGCTCATAAACACAACAATAAATAACAATTTTTCTTTTTAAAAAAAAATGTACCGGGCTGGTAAGATGACTCAGCCATTAAGAGGACTGGTTGCTCTTCCAGAGGTCCCGAGTTCAATTCCCAGCCACCACATGGTGGCTCAGAACCATCTGTAATTCCAGTTCTAGGGGAACCAACATGCTCTTGAACTTTCCCAAGGCGCTGCACACATGTGGTGCGCATACACACACGTAGACAATACAGCCATACACATAAACTAGAGAAAGTATTTTTAGTTGCCCTTAAGTGGGGCTAGAGTGCTAGTTCAGAAGTTAAGAGCATATACTGCTCTTGCAGAAGGCCTGAGTTTGGTTCTCGGCACCCATATCAGGTAGATCATGACTGCCTGTAACTCTACTTCTAGGGGATGAAGTACCCTCAGACTCCATGGGCGCCTGCCATCACATGCTCAGACACACACAAATGCATATAAATAAAAATAAATAAATAGAATGAATCTTTTAAGTTATTTGAGTTAATGATGAGTTTCATAACAGATAAATTTCCCTGACTTTGGAACAGAATTTCCAAAATGATCATAACATACTTACTGTTTTAAAATTTTTATTATTATTTGTGTGTGTGTCCAAGTACCTGTGCATGCACATAATGTATGACTTAAGAATATTTATTTTGCCTTTAATCCCAGCACTCGGGAGGCAGAGGCAGGTGGATTTCTGAGTTCGAGGCCAGCCTGGTCTACAGAGTGAGTTCCAGGACAGCCAGGACTATACAGAGAAACCCTGTCTCGAAAAACAAACAAACAAACAAACAAAAAAGAATATTTATTTTATGTATATAAGTAAACGCTCACTGTCTTCAGACACACCAGAAGAGGACATCAAATCCCATTACCGATGTATGTGAGCCACCATGTAGTTGCTGGGAATTGAACTCAGGACCTCTAGAAGAGCAGTCAGTGTTCTTAACCATCTCTCCAGCCCCACAACTTGGTTTTTTATTAAAATCATTCATGTATTTATTGTTTATTTTGTGTTATGTGTCTATGTATGGGGTCAACCATAGGTTCCACACACACATGCAGGGGTCAGGGGACAACCTTAAAGGATCTGTTCTCTTCTGCCATATTAAGAGCTAGAAATCAAACTCAGGTCATTAGGCCTGCACAGCAAGCACTTTTATCTCCTGAGCCATCTCAGCAGCCTGGTCCTGTTATTTTGTGCTGCATATTTCTGCAGAAATACCATCCTCAGCACAATGTTTATAAAGTCAAAATATAAATTAACTTTGAAAACTGTTGGCAAATCTCTATATCCTACAGATGAAATATTCAACTGAGATTTTAAGTCTTTAAGTTAAAGTGAGAGACCAATCATCCCACTGGTTTTTATTTAATAATAAAAAAACATTACATACATGGGCTGGAGAGATGGCTCAGCAGTTAAGAGCACTGGCTGCTCTTCCAGAGGTCCTGAGTTCAATCCCCAGCAACCACATGGTGGCTCACAACCATCTGTAATGAGATCTGACGCCCTCTTCTGGTGTTACTCATGTACATATAATAAATAAATCTATCTTTAAAAAATATATATATATTACATACATAATCAAAGAACTGTTTTAAAATACATTTCATGATTCATTAACAGAAAAGGTTTGGTCTGTATACCTATTTTACTCATCTTTATATCGGGGATCATATAAAAATGTCTTCGGGGGAAAAGGCGGTTACTAGTAGAAAAAGTTTAAGATTTAAGACTCATTCTTTGGGTTTTTTTTTTTTTTTTTTTTTTTTGGTTTTTGGAGACAGAGTTTCTCTGTATAGCCCTGGCTGTCCTGGAACTCACTTTGTAGATCAGGCTAGCCTCGAACTCAGAAATCCACCTGCCTCTGCCTCCCGAGTGCTGGGATTAAAGGTGGATGCCACCATGCCTGGCTTTTAAGACTCATTCTTAAACCAGGCAGTGGTGGCACAGCCTTTATTTTATTTAATCCCAGCACATAGGAGGCAGAGGCAGATGGAGCTCTTCCAGTCACTTGGGTCTACAGAGCGAGTTCCAGAACAGCCAGGGCTACACAGAGAAACCTTGTCTCAAAAAACTAAAAAAAAAGAAAGAACGAGAAGGAAGGGAATGTAGGGAAGGGGAGTGGAGGGAAGAGCCCAGTGGTTCAGCCGCATCACCTTGGCAACCTTATCCTGGGCCACTCTGACTTTCTTCTCATAATCTTAGGATTATGTGGGCAGAGGGGAGATATGTTCTGTGGGGCAAGGCTCCTGTTACAGCCCAGCTGCTGGCCTGCGTTGCCTAGGAGTACGGCAGCTGGCTTGCTCTAAGGAAGCATTCCAGCTAGGGGCTCTAGCCACAAAACCAGGAGCCCTGCCCATTTTTCTTCCTTAAGTCATTTTTCTTATGAAAAAAAAAAACAAAAAAAAGCCAAAGAAGGAAATCAGCCAGGGTCTTAGTTAGGGTCACTGTTTCTGGGATGAAACACCACACAAGCAAAACAGCTTTGGGGGAGGGGGGTATCTGGCTTACATTTCTTTTTTTGTTTGTTTGTTTTTTGTTTGTTTGTTTGTTTGTTTCGAAACAGGGTTTCTCTGTATAGCCCTGGCTGTCCTGGAACTCACTCTGTAGACCAGGCTGGCCTCGAACCCAGAAATCCGCCTGCCTCTGCCTCCCGAGCACTGGGATTAAAGGCATGTGCCACCACGCCCGGCTCTAGCTTAGATTTCTATATCACTTTTCATCATCGGAGGAAGTCAGGATAGGAACTCAAACAGGGCAGGAGCTGACCATGGAGGAGTACTGCTTACCAGCTTGCTCATCATAGCTTCCTCACAGAACCCAGGACCACCAGCCCAGGCATGGCTCCACCCACAATGGGCTCCCCCTCCCCCATCAACCACTAATTAAGAAAATACCCTACAGTCTTGCCAACAGCCCGATCCTACGGAGGCATTTTCTTAATGGAGTCTCTCCTTTCAGATGGCTCAAGCTTGTGTCAAGTTGACTTTAAGACTCACCAGCACCCACTGTGTGGAGGGAATAATAGTCTGGCAATAAGCCTAAGGAAATAAACTCACTAGTCAGGAGGCTGAGGCAGGAGGATTGCCACAGTGTGAGGCCAGACTGGGGTATGTCGTGAATTCTAGCATGTGCTACAAAGGGAGAACATGCCTGGGACAGGAGGGATGTGGAATACCAAAGCATGAGAGGCTAATGACTCTCTCCCGATTCACAGCTACCCACTGCCAGGAGCCTACGCTTTTTTTATTATGGGTGCACTCGCACACATGGCCACACCTATGGACATCAGTAAGTCCAACATTTTGGTCTGGGAAATGGGATTCATGTCATAAGTTCCGGTGGTCAGTGTCCCTGTGCAATGAACCACCGCACTGGCCCCAGAAAGAATTATCATCTTTAGAAAGGTGTAATAATAAACATGGTGATTGTTACGCAATCTCTCCAGACCCTCTCCATCTTATTTTTCGAGACAGTCTGTCTTTCTTTCTTTCTTTTTTCTTTCTTTCTTTCCTTCTTTCTTTCTTCCTTTTTTTAGTTTTTGTTTCAATTTTTCTTTATTTTTTGTATTTATTTATTTTATGTTGTAGAGCCCCTGCCTAGGATCCCCCAGTGAGGGGCTGGGGGCATGGCTCAGTGGAGGATCACTTACTTAGCAGGGATAAAATTCTGCAATCTATCTGTAGCACCACTAATAATAATAATTATTATATATTGTATAATGTTAGTGTAATATTATTAGTATAATATAATTATATTATTATTATTTCAAAATATGAGCCAGAGTTCGGAAGATGACTCATTAGATAAAGTGTTTCAAAAACATAGGGACCCAAGTTCAAATCCCCAGCACCAGTAAAAACATATGTGGTGGAACACATCTGTAACCCATCCTAGGGATGGAAGTACAAGGATAAGTCCTGAGGACTCACTGCACAGCCATTCCAGCTGAAACTGGGAGATGCAGGTTCAGGGAGAGAGTTGATCTGATCTTACAAAGTAGAGATATATGGAGGATGAGTCCCCTGTTTCCACTTCTTCAGCATCAGGTTGCTTAACTACCACAGTGGGCTTAGGGCTTTATCTAAAGGCTGTGCAGGCTGCCTGGCAATAGGTCCTACTGATCCTCCCAGCCCGGTGTTCTAGCAGTGGTACCTCTGAGGATTGTTTCATCACCATGGCAACAGGCTCTGCCACTTCTCCAAGTTTCCCCACCATTGATGGACTGAGATTTCTCTGAACCTATAAGCCAGTATAAAGCATTTCTTCCACAACCTGTTTCTGGTATTTTTGCCATGGCAATGCAGAAAAAACTAATAGTGAGATGTGGTCCGTATTTTGTCATCTAATGAGGCGCAGGTGGTCCTTACAGGCCCAGTCCCAAGCCGTGACTGACTGGGGCCTTTGCACTTTTAGTTCTGAAATCACCAGGTGTCCAGGGAGAAAACCCCAGAAGCCAGACTCCACTTCAGCCTCTGTCCATACCAACCCTGTCACCTCTCACTGTCACAAAGATAAAAATTACACAAAACGCACAAAGAGAGAACTGTCGCCACAAAACTGCAGAGCCATCCTGCGTTCCCCAGCTCCTCCTTCTTGCTTTTGGAGGGACTACCTAATCAAAGCACATACTCCTTTCCTGAACAAGGAGCCAGGGCAGGGCAGAGCCGCCCGCCCACAGGAAGCTCCTTTAGTAACCCATACAGCCCAGTATTTGCATAGCTCCTAGAGGACAAGGCCAAGCATGGTGATGCATGCCATTAATCCCAGGACTTGGAGACATATGCAGGGGGATCTCTGTGAATTTGAGGCCAGACTGAGCTACACAGCTAGAGCTACATAAAGAGTCTGTCTCAAGCCGGGCGGTGGTGACGCACGCCTTTGATCCCAGCACTTGGGAGGCAGAGGCAGGAGGATTTCTGAGTTCGAGGCCAGCCTGATCTACAGAGTGAGTTCCAGGACAGCCAGGGCTACAAGAGAAACCCTGTCTCGAAAAACAAACAAACAAAAAACAAAAACAACAACAATAACAAAAAGAGTCTGTCTCAGAAATAATAAATCTTAAAATGAAAAGGCTTCATGGGTAGTTCTATTGTGTAACCCGGAGCCAAACAACAGATCCCAAGGTATGGGGAGACTTGGACCCCAGAGTAGCTGTTCTTAGACTGGCCATGCCTGACAGTCCCTGAGAAGCTTTTGGCAACAGATGTAGGATGTCTATGTCTATCCCTGAAATGGCTCGGTACATGCAGGGTGGGCCGGAGAATGTGCATATCTCACAGATTCCAGGAGCCAGCGGAGCAGCCAGGCTTAGGCCTTTACTCTGGGCTTCGATGCCAATTGCAGGGGAATCTATGGTGAGCCCGCGATTTCTGTGCACCCCCTCGTGGTACAATGGGGCCTCTGCAGCTCTTGTGAGTTGGCGCCTCACCCCGTGGAAGGAGAGAAGCCTACACTAAGGACCCTGGTCCTCTGTGGGCGCCAGACCTTGGATACCGAAAGGGGTGACGTCATAAGTCCCTAGAACTCACTCTCCCTTTATTTCATCTACCCACTACCCTAGGAATCTAGAGTTCCTTGTCTGAGGCAGCTGAGCGAGCGACAGGATAAATGAGAAGCCAGGCAAGGACACACATCCAGAAAATCTGCATGGGCCATCCCATGCCCAGCATCCTCTTGCTAAATAACGGTTACTAGAATTCTAATTATCCAGCAGCCCTGCTAGAGCAGGTGGCCTTTTGTTTTATTTTTTCGTTTGTGGTTTGTGTATGCTTGCTTGCTTCTGTGTTCTGTTTACACACAGAGCAGCAGCAGCAGCTCTTGTGAGTTGACATCTCTGCATACCTGAATGCTAGAAGTACTCTGTGGAAGGGGAGGAGCCTGCACTAAGGATCCGGGTCCTCTGTGGGTGCTAGACAGGTAGGTGTAGGTGTGTGTGTGTGGGTATGTATGTGTGTGTGTGTGTGTGTGTGTGTGTGTGTGTGTGTGTACATGCTCGAGCTGGAATAGAACTCAGAACATCATACTTGCCCTAAACTCCTCCATGCCTTAGGCCCATTGAGAGTTGTGTCTCGCTTGATTTGGGTACAGAGATTTGAGTAGCCCAGGCTGACCTGGAATTACCTATGTAGATGAGGCTAGCCTTGAACTAATTGATCCTCCAGCCTTCTTCACTCCCTGAGTGAAGATGTGTGCTACCACATACATGATGCTAAATGGTCTCTCGGTGACACTGCTTCCCCAGTGTTCAGCTCTGACCCTTGCACAGAAGGGGCCGGCAATTACATGCTGATGGACTTGGTCATTTCTCTTGTCTTGCTGTGTAACTTCCCTCGGGTATGTGCCTGCCTCAGGCCTCTGTTGCCTCCGCTGTCCTCAGGCTTCTGCCTTGAGGGCCTTTTCCAGCCAGCAGTCCGGGATATCTAACACTTAGATCTTGTCCTTATCTAAAGAATTCTTCACCTGTGGCCCCTTCCAGGAACACTACTGCAAGAAGTCCAGAAGGAATCCGCATTGCGCAGCCGGTGCTGTGGTTGCCTTTTCCGCCGCCCGAGGGCAGCCATGCTCCACTCACCTCCGCCATTTAGAGTTCGCTCAGGTTGCCCTGCTCCTCCAGCAAGGGCTGCGAGTCTGAAACCTTCCTCCGTGCCTCGCCCCACCCCCCACGGACCTTAGGGCCTCCACTCCTCATCTCCTCTGCTCTCCTTTTCTCGACCCTCAACTCCCTCCGACCAGAGACCAATGCATCTGGGATCCGGTTTATCCGTTGCGACCGTTTAGCAAACATCAGCCAATCAGTACGACCCTGCTTGCAGCACACACATAGGGCATATGCACTGGGGCACAGGATATACCCACTCCCACTGCTTGGATCTGACTCTTGAGAGGCTCTGCTTTCCCTCCACCCCATTCATCCCCCTTTCTGGGGCCAGGTATGATCCCAAAAGACCAGCTCCAAAGTTCTTTGGCAAGGCCATTGAGTTTGAATGGGGCACTGGGATTGGAGAAGGCCGCTCAATCCTGAAGGCTGCAAGAGAAATAGCCACATGGACGAACCTAAGCCTCTGGATGGTCTTCAGTAAAATCACTTGTGAGTTTGGGGTCTTCAGACTCCAGGCTATAGGTTTTTCAGAGGTACCTCCCCCAGCCCAGTAAGAGAGCCTTATTTCATCTTTGATCAATGTACCCATCCTCTTGCTGATCTCTAAAAGATGTGCCAAGGGGCAGTCAGAGCCCTGACTATGGGAAGCATCATCAGGGGACCCTCCTTGGGAATGTGACATCTGAAGAATTCTGAGGAAGGACATCCCAGGCAGCAGGAGCAGCCTGTGCAAAGGCCCTGGGGTAGGAGCACACAGTATTTCCTAGGACCTGGAGGATTGAAGACACAGAAGGGAATCATGGTTTCCCTTAAGAGGCAGAGATTGGAAGGGATCTCATGTGTGGACCTCAGTGACAGAGAAAACATTTAGTGGCCATGGAGATGTCCTATAACCACAATGAGCAATGTGGTCACCACTGGCCACATGAAGCACCTGAGCAGGTGCAGATGGGACTTCAAAACCAATAGCAATGTTTAGCTTTATTTCATTTGCATTCGATATAAATTGAATTTATATTAGGTGGCCAGTGGTGACACTGTCTGACTAAGAGGGTCCAGATCACTGTAAGATGTTTGATTTGGAGTTGTGTTGACATAGCAAGCTCTTCCGGGGCATGGAGAGAGAAGTGACACTAGCAGGTGTCAGACATGACTAAGAGAAGCCCTCCAACCCCCAGGTGCCATGTTGACATTCCTGGCAGTGAGACACAGGCCGGGCTAAAGGGACCGTGAGATCAAACAGGAGCTATAGCAGGGTCTAGGGTGGGCTGTAGGTCTCAATACAAGTGGTAATGCCCATTGTTGAATTAGAGTATGGAAGGGCAAGAGAGACTCCACATAGGGTCTCGGGAGCAGGAGCCAGGGACGTGTGTCAGCCATGACAGTAAGGCTTGCCCCTCACCCTGGTACGCACTCAGACCATTGTCCAGACCACAGAGAAAAATCAACGACTAAGATGCTTCAATGCTTCATTTGAGGATCCCAGGCCACACAGCACACAAGGACAGGGACCTATAGCTATGCAAGGGGAAGTGACATGTGGGGCCCTCCCCAGCCACCACCAGACCCCCAAGTCCATCAGCCTACATGAAGTGAGTGGGGTTTCCTCTCCAGCCCACAGGCCCCTCTGGCCCGCTCCTCCATCTGTCCCCTTCATTGCCACTGGTCCTGGGAAGCAAGGAGAGGGGCCGTCTCTGAGTACAAAGAGGTACTGAAACCCCTTGCAGTTTCGGTATGTCCCCACAGAGGAGCTGGACAGTTCGGTCTGGGTGTGAGGCTAGTCAGAACTTCTGTTCCATCCTTGAGGTTCCAGGTACCACGAACCAGTCACTTCCTGGGGATAGAAAGTTGAACACACACACCCCCACACGCACACACGGGAACAAGAGGGTGCAAAGTGCTGTGCAGGGCAAAGCATTATCTACACATGGAAACACGGAGCTGGGCAGCCCAGCCGGGGCTTCTGGCACATAGCACTACAGGAAAACACACAGCTGAGGCGGCTGCTCTCAGGGACAGCTGAGGGCTGGAGCCTGGCCAGCAGCAGCCAGGCTTAGTTAGGGACCAATGAGGCCAGGGTGGGGCACAGCAACTGCTTCCTATGATAGGGACACTTGACCCTTTAAGGGGATCTGGGGTATATACTGCAGTGGGGAGAGGGGTGAACAAGGGACTCCATTGTTATATTAAGTCAAGAGTTACAAGGGCAAACAGCTGAGGAGTGGCCAGTGACAGCTGGGGAATCACAGTAGGAGGGGCAGGGCTTGCCCAGAAACCCAGAAATCTGGATTTCACCTAAGTTTTCCAAATCAGAACATTTTGGCAGGGTATATTACCAGTTAACCTGTGGACAAGGGCTGGGGTGAGGGTTGGGGAGTTGACTTCCTTTCTTTCACACCTGCAGAGCCTCAGGAGGGTGGGCTAATGCAAACGCCTTCCCTTCCTTCCCTCTTCCCCCCCCTCCCCCTCTTCCCCCTCTTCCTCCAGCCCCGCCACCCCAGCATTCCCCTCCTCTCCTCCCATTTTTATTCCTCCTCCAGTTCTCAGCCCTCTCAGACTTTCATTTATGGAATACCTTCCCCTCAACACACTCGCGCGCGCGCGCACACACACACACACACACACACACACACACACACTCACACGGCCCTTAACCCTTCCAAGATCTCCTAATGCCCATAGTGCCCAACACTCTTGCTTCTCCCTAAGGCCCAGTCAGGGCCAGAGGTGGTTCACAGTAAATCCCAACTGTTCGGCCAGAAACAGGTGTCTGGAAGGATGGGCAGGCAGGAGTGCCAGGCACCTACACACACTCACGCGGGAGGCGTGGGAGGGGGGCTCCAGAGGTAGAGCAGAGACCCCCTCGGTGTCTTCAGGCCCATTTCTCCTCCGCACCCACCGGCCACTGCATCCGAGTGCCTTGTCTCTTTTTTTCCTTGTCGTATCTAGGCTGCAGCCATAATGATCGCTCGCACCATCGTCATCTGTTCATAGAGCTGAGAGGGAAAGCTGGGCACCGGCCATAGCCAGCCAGGGACGCGGCAGAGCACAAAGCAAATGCACACGGTTAAGCGAGAGGGGGGCTGCAGGGAGGAGAGAGAATAGGAGGAAAGGGGGGTGGGTGGGACGTACACACACAAGAGACAGGGCTCCTAGTGACATCTGCGACACTAACGGCATTTGGGCGCCCGCCTTGGGCCCCTGCGTGCTTTCTTTCCGCGGGTAGACTTGGGAACAGCAGCTGGCTGTCCCTTGGCCTCGCCAGCCCTGGCACGGGCCCCCGCGCCTGTGGATCCCTTCTTCTTCTTGTTGTTGTTCCCCGCATGGTCCTCGGTTGAAACCCCGCTCCCCGTTTTCTTCTCTGGGGTGACAGCCCGGCCACGACCGCGGCCACCCCTGCGGGTTTTGCGTGCCCGGGACGCGGTGGAGACCGGGGTGGCGCCGGCCAGTGGGAGGCCTTTGGAGCCGGTGCGCGCTCTCTTGGCGCGCGGCTTCTTGGACACGCTGTCACCAGGTTCGGACTCTTCGCTGTCAGTGTCCTCGGAATCTCCCTCTGACTCGGTGTCTGAATCCTCGTCCGACTCCTCGTTGGATTCTAGATTCTCCTGGGAGGCCAGGAAAGCCAGGACCTCAGATAAACCCCCTTGGCTATGGTCACACTTCCGGCCACCACTTCCACCACTGCCCCACCTGCTGGCTTCTTCCTCTCTCACAGCTTCCACCATATCTTGCGCAGCCAGGAGTGCCACCAGCTCCAAGAGGCCACCCTGGTGGCCCTCAGCGGTCCAGCCTCTGAGGAGACCTAGCCCAGACTTCTTTCCCTTAGGGCAGTTCTCTGCCTCGGCCAAGGTAGAAATACATTCCAGAAGGTTCCCATCTTCCTCTGCCTTCCTCAGGACCATGGCGTCCACCTGGCGGCCTGCCTCCTCTACCTTCACCCTGGGCCCAGAGGTGTCCTTAGCCATGACGGACAGGACTTGAGGAAGGACATCTTTTTTGTCTTTTTTGTCTTTTTTGTCTCCCCAGCCGAGGGTCTCAATCACAGAAGCTATTTTTAGCATTTCCTCTCTGGCAGAGGGGTCAGCGGGGTCTGTATAAGCCACGATAGCCACAAACTCGGGGCTATCCATTACTTCCTTTCCTTGCTCTCCGTTTTCCAGAGACTCGCTGTCGGAATCATCATCATCATCTTCGTCGTCATCATCATCTTCTTCATCTTCATCTTCATCATCATCCACCTCTGTATCTACCTCCACTGCGGGGGTATCTCTCACAGCCAGTAGCGCGACTAAATCAGGGACCCCACTCTTTTCGTCTTTGATATTTAAGCAGATAGACTCTGTCCCAGGAAGGTCTTTCTCTATCTCTTCCTTCTTAGCTTTGTCGGTGACAGTGACAAGTGCCAAGAACTCTCGGGGGCCATCTCCTTCTTCCTGGTCACCCCGAAAGGCCCACTTCTTGGTGAGCTCTTTGGCAGCTGCTTGGAGCGTGGCATACAGGGCCCTCTGGTCTTCATCTACGCTCAGGTCCTCTGCGTAGATCTCCTCTATGACAATACCCAGGCTGTCATCGGAAGAGTCTTCCGACTCACTCCGGGCTCGCCGCCCTCCCCGGCTCCTCTTCTGGCCCTTCTGAGCTGTCAACTTGTGGCTTCTGGATCGGCGCTTGCCTCCCCGACGGCCCCGACGGCCGCTCCTAGTTGCCCCTTCAGAGGAGCCAGCCTTCTTGGCCTCCTTCCCTATTCCCTTGGCCTGGGCCTGGGCCTCCAATACCAGAGGGATGGCTATTTCTCTGAAGTCATCCATGGGCCTTTCATCCAGCAACAGGCGCCTCATCTGCCTAAGGACCCGCGCATCTTGCCCGCGGTCCTTACTCAGGATTTTCCAGATCCCATTCTCTCCCCTAATGTGGATAGGTATGGCAGAGTGATCGAAGTCTGCCCCAAATTCTACAAGGGCTGCCTGAGACTTCTCCTTGGTTACAGCTCTCACAGTCCGAAGCCTGTAGTTGCCCAGGGGCTGCAAGTTCGGGCTCAGGGTAGCTTCGATGTCCGCCTGCTGCAGGCGCTCAGGGATGCCTGTGATCAGGAGGGCCCTGTGCACCTCCACTTCCAGCTCCTTACACCAATCTTGCAGAAGGTTCATCGTCATGGCACTGCGCGGCGGAGGCTAGTCTTAGGCGGGAGGGAGCCCGTGAAAGGGGTGGGCTACCGAACACAGGCTAGGTCAATCCCACTCTGGAAAGGCTACCCGCAGGGTGAGAGTCCGAACTCCGGGTTTGGGGCTGTAGGCTATAGCTACCTGCTAGCTAGCGGGACGCAACGGTCTTCTCCCGGGACAATCCGAGGGTCCGTAGGGGGCTTACGTGTACGTTCTCCGGGGTGTCCCGGGTTGCTCCTCTCTTCCCTTTGTCCCTGACAACCGAGGTAACTGGACACCGCTGGTGGGGTACAGGAGGGCGACGTTCAACGCACCTGGTGGGCGTGGGGTGGGTGGGAGCAGCGGCTCGCCTGTGCTCCCGCGGAGTCTGGAGTGAAGCGCGTACCCAGCCAGGTCTAGACGCTCAGCGGGGCCGCTGCGGAACGGCAGCCTCAGTCTGCGCCTGCGCGGACCCAGCCACCTCTCCGCCCACTCCGGACCCAGCCACCTCTCCGCCCACTCCTGCTAGTCCCTGTCTCCATAGTAACACTGCAGGCAGCAGCTGGGGTCTGCCAGGTTACGGTCGCAGCAGCTGCTCTTAAAGGGCCAGGTGGGAAGGAGGGCTTAGGGACTAGTGAGCCAAGAAGGAGGACAAAGTCACTGTGAAAACCACCGAAGGTGATCAGTCTCGCTTTAAGGGATAGAGACCGCCTTGGAAAGAATAGAGGCTTCCACCAGGGTCATTTATTTTGGCTTTGTTTTTTGAGGCAAGGCCAGGCTAGCCTTGAACTTGCCATGTAGCCAAGGATGACCTTGAACTTCTGATTCTCCTGCTTCTGTCCTCCTGCGATTACAGGCCTGAGTGATGTCTAGCCTGCGCTGTTTTATTAATACTTCTCTGGGGCTCAGGGCCAGGGTTTTCTGCATGTTGCACAAGCACTCTACCAACTGAACTACATCCTCATTCCTGCAGGACAAATAGACCTCTGATTAACAAAGCCCCAAATCAAACTGTCCATTGGAGGTGTGAACTCACACAGGCTCTATGTTTTACCGTATCCTCAATAGCAAGCAGAAACGCCCAGGTCAGCTGTCCTTTATGAGCAGAGGGGTATCATTTAGGGTGTGTGGGACTCAGAACGTGGGTACCAGACTCATTGAGACCAGCTTCACTCATGGATGTTCCTATATTCTGTTTCTAAAACAGAATCTCTCTTTATAGGCCAGGTTAGCCTAGAACTGTGTAGCTCAGGTTAGCCACAAACTCATAGAGATCTGTCTGCCTCTGCCCTCTGCCCTCTGCCCCCTGCCCCTGCCTCTGCCTCTGCCTCTGCCTCTGCCTGTTGAATGCTGGATTGAAATTGTATGCTAGCACACCTGGATCCTTTTGGGGTTTGGTTTTTGAAACAGGATATCACTATGTAGCCCAGGCTAGCCTCAAACTCCTGGTAATCCTCCTGCCTCAGAATGCTGGGATCATAGGTGTGAACCGCCGTACTCAGTCCAAATTCTTTTTTTTTTTAAAGATTTATTTTATTTTATTTATTTTTTTTTAAAGATTTATTTTATTTATTATATGTAAGTACACTGTAGCTGTCTTCAGACACTCCAGAAGAGGGCGCCAGATCTCGTTACAGATGGTTGTGAGCCACCATGTGGATGCTGGGATTTGAACTTATCACCTTCGGAAGAGCAGTCGGGTGCTCTTACCTGCTGAGCCATCTCACCAGCCCCCAAATTCTTTATTTATTTATTTTTGTTTTATTTATGATGTGGGGGGGCATATGTATGATGCATGTGCGCTGGGGCATGCCTGTGCACGGCATATGTATGGAGGTCAGAGGACAACTCTTAAGTCAGCTCTCACCTACCACCATACCCATGGTCCATTGCTTTAAAGGCCCCTGAGCTGCCTGTCCCTCACTCTATGAGTCGAATAGACTATCTGTTGAATTTATATTCTATCCTTATTGCTTTCTCAGCTGCAACTTGGAGAATCTTCTAGAACTTTCCCTGACCTGTTAGAGTCTCTGTGAAATGGTGACAGCCATTGTTCCTTTTCCTAAAGGTTCTCCTGGAGACCCTAACCCATGAGAGGGAGGGGAGAGAAGCTGGCTTAGTTGCCTCTCCTTGAACAATGTGTATGCTGTTTATCAGGCCTGAGGTTACATAAGCATTTGTTAAATAATGAACAGAACAAAACCACCTTGGGTTCCCACCATACTCTGGCTTTGTTATTTGCTTTGTCAGTAAAGAAAAAAAAAAAGGTTGATGGCACAGTTCCCATGGCAACCGGCACTGCGCAAACTGCTTACCTGCTCTCACTTCCCCTGCTCATGTCCCTCAGACAGAAACGCCTCAGATGCAAACCGCCTGTGTGACATGACATTTTACAGCAGCCATCATTAATACAAAGCCAAAGTGAATTTTCTGAACATCTTATCTACCCTTGAAGCTCACATTATCTCCAGATCGGCTTGGGTTCCAAAAAAAAATTTTTTGTTTCTTTCACTGTGTGTGTGTGTGTGTGTGTGTGTGTGTGTGTGTGTGTGTGTATGTGTGCATATTTGTGTGTGTGCACTTGAGTGCTCCTATGTGTGAGTGTTTGTGTGCATGTGTGTACATATATGAGCTCGAGTGTGTGCACATGCATGCCTGTATATGTGTGTGTATGCCCATGTACCATGGCACATGTGTAGAGTTCAAAAGGCAACTTGGTCAGCTCTCTCCTTCTACCGTGTGGAAACTGAAGATTAAGCTCTTGTCTTAAGGCTTGGTAGCAAACACCTTTCCCTGTTAAACAACCTTGCTGTCCCTAGTTTGGGGTTTGTCCACTTGTTTTGAGATCTGTTTTCACTCTGTAGCCCAGGCTGTGCTTGGACTTTCAACAGTCTTCCTGTCTCAGCCAACTGTCGCTGGGATTACATAAAGCGACCCACAACACCTGGGTGTGGACTACGGTCCTGTGCGCGTGTCATTACATAAAGCCATGAATGGGCCATTGTTCGTTCTCCTGTTCATAATAAGTATATTTGGAACAGACCAGGGTTCAGCAGTCACAGATGGCTTCCAGGAATTCATCCTGAGGAAATCATTAGGTGTGTGTGTGTGTGTGTGTGTGTGTGTGTGTGTGTGTGTATGTGAACATGGAGGCACGGGAGTGGATCCACAGGACAAGATAAGAAGCCTAAATCAGATATGTTTTTACATCTGCTGTGGACAGCTGTCGGGAAGCTCACATGGAAATGAACATCATATAATGAAGTAACCCATCTCTATATATGATTGAGGGCACAGGAGATGGCTCGGCAGGTAAAGGAGCCGACTGCCACACCTGAGGACCCAGGTTCAATTCCTCTAACCCACACGTACATATGGCAGCCACCATGAACTCTCAGGACACACACTAACAATAGTAGTAAATAAAATTTAAACTGTGTAGTTGAAACAAAAGAACCTTCAAGATGCCATCGCAGGTTAAGGCATTTGTCAGTAAGCCTGATGACCTAAGTTCCATCCTCTGACCCACAGAGTGGAAGGAGAGAACCAGAAATCACCATCACAGCTGGACGATGTCTTCTGACCCAACTCACGTGCCAGGTATACATGTACCCCAGACACTCACAAAACAAAGTAAATAAATGATTAAATAAATACATGTAGTAACAATTTTAATAAAAAATATAAAGTGTGCAACTCATTGCTCATAGTGTGATATACATCAGTCAATCTGCATATGCTATCTTGAAATCCAGGGGTCGGGGTGGCCACTTAAAGTCTTTTTACATTGTTCTGTCTGGCCTGGGAGTCTCCTGCCTCTGCCTCTGCCTCACCAGAGCTAGGATCCCGGGTATACAAAGTTACATCAACCTAAGCCTTTGCAATTTCACATCTTATTGTTCTGTTTGAGGTACATAACCCAGGCTGTCCTTGAACTCCTGGTCCCATGTCCTTACTTAGGCACACTGGGCATAATAGTCGTGCAAACACACGTACCACTAAGCCTGGGGTTTCATTTTGCTTTTTTGTTTTTCCTGTTTAGGTAGAGAGAATTAGGAACCCAGAAACTCCTAGAAGGTAGGGTGTGGTACTGAAGAAGCAGAGACTCTTGTGGGTGCAGAAAATCCAGAGCATGGGATAAGGATAGACTAGAACCTTGCTTCCCTAAGCAAAAGATTAAGAAGGACCAGCCAGGAGCATCCAGAGCCCCACAGGTGTGCTTTCCAGAGCCTCACCGGACACTTCCCCTGCAGTCCTAGCCTCTCTGGATTCAAGAAGGACCTGTGACTGGCCAAGCTGTAGCCCCTGAGGTTCCCATGGAAACAGCTGGAAGAAAAGAGCATATAAAATGTTTTTTGAGGGAGGCAGAGGCAGGCGGATTTCTGAGTTTGAGGCCAGCCTGGTCTACAGAGTGAGTTCCAGGACAACCAGGGCTATACAGAGAAACCCAGTCTCGAAAAACCAAAAAAAAAAAAAAAAAGTTTTTTGAAATTCTCTTCTAATTCCTATGTTTAAGGAAGGAAAATAAGGAAGCTGTTGAGGCCACAGGGCTGGTATGCTAGCACCTGCTGCCCCATCATGGCAGGTAATGGAGGAATCAGGAATTCAAGGACAGCTTTCACTATATACCAAGCACCGGTCCAGCCTGAGCTATGAGTCTCAGACTATAAAAAAAAGAGGGAGGTTGCTGGAGAGATGAGTTAGTCAAAACAGAAGTTACCACATAAGCATAAGGAACTGACTTTGGTCCCATAGCACCTATAGAAAGGCTATGCCCGCTGTGCACACTTGTCATCTCAGTGCTGAGGAAGCAGAGGCACAAGGACCCCTGCCGCACTCTGGGCCAGCCAACCTGGCTGAATCAGTGAACTCCAGCTTCAAAGAAAGACCCTGAATCGGGCTGGTGAGATGGCTCAGAGGGTAAGAGCACCCGATTGCTCTTCCTACAAAGGTGATGAGTTCAAATCCCAGCAACCACATGGTGGCTTACAACCACCCGTAATGAGATCTGACACCTTCCTCTGGTGCGTCTGAAGTCAGCTACAGCGTGCTTATGAAGAATAATAATAAAAAATGTCTCCTTGGACCGGAGAGACCAACGCGAGTGGGGCCGACTGGAGCGAGCGGGGCCGAACACAAGGAAAAAAAAAAAAAAAAAAAAAAAAGAAGAAAGACCTCGAATCAAAAAGCAAGGTAAAAGGCCAGTGACTTGGCTCAGTGAGTAATGAGGCTTGTTGCCAAGGACCTGTGTTCAATACCTGAAGTCACCTTATAAAGTAGAAAACCAACTCTTGCAAGCCCTCCTCTAGCCTGGCATGCACACGTATTTCTGCACATATAAATGTAATGAAGAACTTCTTAAAAGATTTGTTTTTTTAATTAAAAGTGGAGAGCGATTTGAGGAAGATACCTGACACCAACCTTTAACTTACACACACGCACACGCACGTTGCACAGTGGGGCAGGGAAGAGGGAGGAGAGAGAAAGAGCATGCCAAAGTGATGGTAGAGTAAGAATTCTAAAACAAAAACACCAGCTGCCCTTTTCACTGCCGAGCTCTTCCCAGTGTTGAGTGGAATTTTCCAGAGCCTGCGTGGTATTTGCTATCTCGGCTGACAAGGAAGGAGTAGGTAGGCGGGCTGTGGAGTGACACATGAATGAGATTTTCAAAGCCTCACAAGAAATTGTCCCCTCCCGGGCAGGCCCAGGGAAAAGCACACCAAGGGGGGTGGAAAGTTGTAGAAGCTGACGATAGGGAGGAGCGCCAGAAATGCTGTCTTCTGGCAATGACGGGGCCAGGAACTCAAAAACCATAGCAGCTGTGGCTATGCGCTCAAGACCTGCACAAGCAAGCGCATGCGCACACTCATATATACGCACACAGAGAACAAAACAACAAAAACCAAATGAGAGTAGGAGGTGGGCTAACTGTAAAGGAGTAGGTTCTATAGGAATGAGAAGGGGGATAAGAGATGACAAATGATGAGCCGGGCGGGCGTGGTGGCGCACGCCTTTAATCCCAGCACCCAGGAGGCAGAGGCAGGCGGATTTCTGAGTTCGAGGCCAGCCTGGTCTACAGAGTGAGTTCCAGGACAGCCAGGGCTATACAGAGAAATCCTGTCTGGGGGTTGGGGGGAGAGAGAGAGAGAGAGAGAGAGAGAGAGAGAGAGAGAGAGAGAGAGAGAGAGAGAGAGAGAGAGAGAGAGAGAGAGAGAGAGAGAGAGAGAGAGAGAGAGAGAGAGAGAATGAGCCTGGCACGGTGGTGCATGCCTTTAATCCCAGCCCTCCAGAGGCAAAGGCCGGTTGAATCTGTGTGAGTACAAGGCCAGACTGGTCTATGAAGCCAGTCCAGGATAGTCAAGGCTGCACAGAAAAGCCCTATCAAAAAAAAAAAAAAAAAAGAAGGAGGAGGAGGAGGAGGAGGAGGAAGAGGCTGGAGAAATGGCTCAGCAGTTAAGAGCACTGACTGTTTTTCCAGAAGTCCTGAGTTCACATCCCAGATGGTGGCTCACAACCATCCATAATGGGAAGATAGCTACAGTGAACTCATATAAATATAATAAATAAATCTTTAAAAGAAAAAGAAAACACACATTTGTGTGGTACATCTTTAATCCCACCATTAGGGAGGCAGAGGCGAGCGGATCTCTGTGAGTTCCAGTCAGGGCTTAAGAGTGAAACCTTGACTCAAAAAATAAAATCAAATCAAACATAACAAACAAACAAAGCAGCAGTGGTGGCGCACGCCTTTAATCCCAGCCCTTGGGAAGCAGAGGCAGGCAGATCTTTGTGTGTTCAAGGCCAGGACAGCCAGGGCTATACAGAGAAAGCCTGTCTCAAAAAACCAAAACCAAACAAACAAAAAGATGCCTATGCTGGGGGAGGGGAGCTGGAGAGGTACTTTTTGTTCTTGCAGAAGACCCAGGTTTGGATTCCAGCACCCACATGGTGGCTCAGGACCATCTGTAACTCAGGAAATCGGATGCCTTCTTCTGACCTCTGAGGGCT
Source organism: Mus minutoides (assembly GCA_902729485.2). Taxonomy (NCBI): domain Eukaryota; kingdom Metazoa; phylum Chordata; class Mammalia; order Rodentia; family Muridae; genus Mus; species Mus minutoides. Next base: position 215,580 of record LR753341.1, read on the forward strand.
CCAAGCATATGTGTGGTATACCCACGTACATGCCGGCAAAATATTCACACACATTAAAAAAAAAAAAAAAAAAAGACTAGTGCTAGGCAGTGGTGGCCCTTTAATCCGATTACAGAGGCAGAGGCAGAGGCAGGCAGATCTGAGTTTGAAGCCAGCCTGGTCTACAGCGTCCCAAGACAGCCAGGGCTACCCAGAGAAACCCTTGTCTCAAAAGAAAAGAAGACTGAAGATGTAGTTCAGATGACAGAGTACACACCTGACACTGGGAAGTAATACCAGGAGGATCAGAAGTTTAAGGTCATCCTCAGCTACATCTAGGGCTAGCCTGGGCTACATGAGAACCTGTCTCCAAAATAATAAAAAAAAAGTCAGGGCTGGGTAATTTGGTCCAGTGGGTAAAAGTTCTTGAATTTCATCCCCAGGACCCACATGGTAGAAGGAGAGAACTGACGTCTGACCTACACACACACACACACACACACACACACACACACACACACACGTGTGTGGCACACTCCTATGCATAAGAACACACTAGATAGATAGATAGATAGATAGATAGATAGATAGATAGATAGATAGAAAAAAATCCCCCTCTAAGACAGTTAAAGGAAAATGAAAAAAAAAAATCTGGAATTTTCTGAGTCAGAGACAACACTGCCTTAGAGAATACATCACAACATTCTCTGGCGCCCCCAGATAAGCAAATGATTGCGGGGTTGTTTTTTGCAGCAGGCTATGACTGAGCTGTGTGGGAGCTGAGAGCACGCAGGTTGGTCCTCTTTCTGCTGCCTCTTCAGCCCCACAGGCTCTGTTGCCCTGGCAACCAGATCAGCACATCCCAAGCACAAAATCAATTTAACCACCTCGGTCCTGATGGAAGAAATGCCCTACAGACTATGGGTTTTGAAGAGCTGTTCTTAATTTTACTTTTTATTATTTCCAATTAGACAATAGTAAACTTTATTAAAAATAAATGAATTAAAACAAAAAGCTGTTGATCTCGCCTGCCTCCTTGACATACACACACACACACAGGCACACACACAGACAGACAGACACACACACACACACACACACACACACACACAGAGGTGCACACACACAGAGGCACACATACACCATACACACTTGTTTGTGGGGTTTTTATTTTAAAGATTTATTTATTAAGTGTGAGTACACTGTAGCTGTCTTCAGACACCCCAGAAGAGGGAGTCAGATCTCATTATGGATGGTTGTGGTTGCTGGGATTTGAACTCAGGACCTTTGGAAGAGCAGTCAGTGCTCTTACCCGCTGAGCCATCTGTCCAGCCCTTGTTTGTGTTTTGAGAGTCCCGTGTAACCCAGGCTGGCCTGGAATTCCCTGATCTTTCTGCATCCACTTCCTGAGTGCTGGGCCAAAGAGTATGCCCCCACAGCATCCAGTAAAATACTCCTTTTCATTTTCTTTTTAAGACTGTTTCCTCTCTCCCGTTCCTCCCTTTCCCTGAGCAACCCTTCATTTTTTTTAATGTCAATACTTTATTTTCACGTTTCTGTAAAATGGGTATCACTACCAAAGGACAGTCCATGTTTGTGCTCTAAGTAGAATGCTGAATCAACAGACTAGCCTAAGCTCTATCTATCAAGACCCTGACTCAAAATATCATAAGTATATAAATTTTTTAAAAATTATATAGAAGCTGGGTAGTGGTGATGGTGGTGGTCCACACCTTTAATCCCAGAACTCAAGAGGTGGAGGTGGGCTGATGTCTGAGTTCACCACCAGTCTGGTCTACTGAGTGAGTTCTAGAACAACCAGGATCACACAGAGGAAACAAAACAATTATGTATGTGTCAGAGTGCAATGCCCAGGGCAGACAGAAGGGGGCGCAAATCTCCTGGAGCTGGCGTTCCTGACCTGTGAGCCACCCCACATGGGAACTGGGAACCTAACTCAGGTCCTTTGGAAAGCAACATGAGTTTTTAACTATCAGTTATTTCTCCAGTGCACCCCCCCCACACACACACACACACATTTTTTTCCTTTTCTTTTGGAGCTAGAGAGATGGCTCAACAGTTAAAAGCACTGGCTGCTCTTCCAGAGAACCCAGGTTCAATTCCCAGCACCCACATGGCATCTCACAACTGTCGATAACTCCAGTTCCAGGGGATCTGACTCCCTCACACATACATACATTCAGGCAAAACACCAATGCACATAAAATAAGTAAATCGGGTTTTTTATTTGTATAATGTTTTATTTATACAAATAAAAACAAAGTGTGCCAAGGGATGGTGGGATGTCTCAGTGGGTAAAAACACATGTGTTACCTGATGACCCAAGTACAAACCCTGGACCCCACACAATGGAAAGAGAACTACCTCCAGATGTTGTGCTCTGATCTCTACAAGTGAGTCATGTCCGCTACACACACATACAGTAAACAAATGCACTTTAAACTTTTAAGGATGCTAAACTTGGGCTAAGACTATCAAAGCACACATAATGAGATGTATCTCGATGGAGCTGTGCTGGACAGATGCGGCACACCTGTAATCCCAGCTCTGTGGAGGTGGAGGTGAAGGATCAGGCATGATGTCAGGAGCTACATGCTAATCACTGGAGTGTGAACCTCACTCAGGCTGCCATGATGGTGCACCCCTTTAATCTCAGCACTGGAGAGGCAGAGGCAAGCAGACCTCTGAAGTTTGAGGCCAGCCTTGTGTATATAACGAGTTCCAGAACAGCCAAGGCTATGTAAAGAGATCCTGTCTCAAAAAAAAAAATTTTTTTTTTATTTTAATAAGATTCAAGGGGCTGGAGAGATGGCACCATGGTTAAGAGCACTGACTGCTCTTCCAAAGGTCCTGAGTTCAATTCCCAGCAACCACATGGTGGCTCACAACCATCTGACCTTTCCTTCTATATGAACCCTAGTCAGCCTTCCTTCACCAATCCTCCTGACCAATTAGATTCCTCATCCTTATGCAGTCACTGTTACTGATGCAGGGACACACAGGCTCAGGGCCCTACTTATCCTGGGACCTAGAACTAACCTTACCTGAATCCAATTCAGCCCTGGACGTTATGGTAATGTGAGCCAGTTAGGCCCTTTACACTAATCATCTTAAATAAATTCACTTGGGTTTCTATGCTTGGAACCCATGGGGTACTTATAAGCTGAATATAGTGGCTTATGACTGTAAGTCCAACATTCAGGAAGCTGAGGCAGGAGGGTCATGAGCTCAAGGCTAGTCTAGGCTGCATAGTGAAACTCGGTCTCAAAAATGAGGTTAGGTTAGGGATAGTGATGGCTCTGCAGGTAAGGTGCCTCCTGGCGCTAAGCCTAACAGCCTGGGCTGGATTCACAGGCACCGGAAAATGGAAACAGAGAATTGAGCCCCTCAGATGGTCCTCTGACCTCCCCTCTCTTACACAGTAAGTAAATACAGTGCAATCCCCTGGAGCCTGATCGCCCTTCAGGCTTGTGCCCGATCATGGAGCTTCCAGAACAGATGCATGCTTTCAAGGACCATGGGTTCAACCACGGATGACCTCGGATAAAGAAGTTGTTAGCCTCGGCTCCGATTCTGTCTACTTCTAATGCTGATTTTACTGCTCAGTCCGCTTATTGTTGCTCGTATGTACATGACTAGCCATTCAATACTGGGAAATCAATTAAGGGTTCACCCCTGGGGAAAACTAATTCTCTCCCTCCCTCAATCGGCACTCATTAATTGCCTGTAGCTCTTTTTTTTCTGGGACGGGAGTGTCATGCAGTTCTCCCCACTCACGTTGGCGTATCAGCTGCTGCCAGAGTTCAGGTCTTATTCAGGCAGCCAAATAAAAGTGGGGAAAAGCCTCGAAGATATGGGCACTGGGGAAAAATTCCTGAATAGAACAGCAAAGGCTTGTGCTGTAAGATCAAGAATTGACAAATGTTCCGGGCGTGGTGGCACAAGCCTTTAATCCCAGCACTCGGGAGGCAGAGGCAGGCAGATTTCTGAGTTCGAGGCCAGCCTGGTCTACAAAGTGAGTTCCAGGACAGCCAGGGCTACACAGAGAAACCCTGTCTCAAAAAACCAAAAAAGGGCTGGTGAGATGGCTCAGCGGGTAAGAGCACCCGACTGCTCTTCTGAAAGTGATAAGTTCAAATCCCAGCATCCACATGGTGGCTCACAACCATCCGATCTGGCACCCTCTTCTGGAGTATCTGAAGACAGCTACAGTGTACTTACATATAATAAATAAAATAAATCTTTAAAAAAAAAAGAATTGACAAATGGGACCTCATAAAGTTGCAAAGCTTCTGTAAGGCAAAAGATACTGTCAATAAGACAAAAGGGCCACCAACAGACTGGGAAAGGATCTTTACCAATCCTAAATCAGATAGGGGACAGATATCCAATATATATAAAGAACTCAAGAAGGTGGACACCAGAAAGTCAAATAACCCCATTAAAAAATGGGGCACAGATAATCATATAAATAAAACAAATAAAAAATGGGGCACAGAGCTAAACAAAGAATTCTCAACTGAGGAACACCGAATGACTCAGAAGCACCTGAAAAAATGATCAACATACTGAATCATCAGGGAAATGCAAATCAAAACAACCCTGAGATTCCACTTCATGCCAGTAAGAATGGCTAAGATCAAAAATTCAGGTGACAGCAGATACTGGGAAGGATGTGGAGAAAGAGGAACACTCCTCCATTGTTGGTGGAACTGCAAGCTTGTACAAACACTTGGAAATCAGTCTGGCAGTTCCTCAGAAAATTGGACATAGTACTACCGGAGGATCCTGCAATACCTCTCCTGGGCATATACACAGAAGATGTTCCAACTGGTAATAAGGACACATGCTCCACTATGTTCATAGAAGCCTTATTCATAATAGCCAGAAGCTGGAAAGAACCCAGATGTCCCTCAACAGAGGAATGGATACAGAAAATGTGGTACATTTACACAATGGAGTACTACTCAGCTATTAAAAACAATGAATTTATGAAATTCCTAGGCAAATGGATGGATCTGGAGGGTATCATCCTGAGTGAGGTAACCCAATCACAAAAGAACTCACATAACATGTACTCACTGATAAGTGGATATTAGCCCAGGAACTCTGATTACCCAAGATACAATTTGCAAAACACATGAAACTCAAGAAGAATGAAGATCAAAGTGTGGACACTTCGCCCCTTCTTAGAATTAGGAACAAAGCACACACTGAGGGAGTCACAGTGATCAAATATGGAGCTAAGACAAAAGGATGGACCAACCAGTGACTGCTGCAGCTGGGGACCCATCCCATAATCAGCAGACACTATTGCAAACACCAGTAAGATATTGCTGAAAGGGCCCTGATATAGCTGTCTCATGTGAGGCTATGCCAGTGCCTGGCAAACACAGAAGTGGATGCTCACAGTCAGCTATTAGATGGAACACAGGGTTCCTAATAGAGGAGCTAGAGAAAGTACCCAAGGAGCTGAAGGGGTCTCCAACCCTATAGGTGGAAGAACAATATGAACTAACCAGTACCCCCAGAGCTCGTGTCTCTAGCTGCGTATGTAGAAGATGGCCTAGTTGGCCATCATGGGAAGAGAGGTCGCTTGGTCATGCAAACCTTATATCCCCCAGTACAGGGGAACTCCAAGGCCATGATGTGGGAGTGGGTGGGTAGGGGAGTCGGGCGGTGGATGGGGGAGGATATAGGGGACTTTCGGGATAGCATTTGAAATGTAAATGAAGAAAATATCTAATGAAAATTGGAAAAAAAAAAAGATGTCATTGTTGAGATGTCATGGATGCAGCTTCCCTGCCATGTATATAAAAGACACGATCTCACAGCTCCACACCAGCCTCCTGACAGAGACCATACACAGCACCCCACACCCTGTCATAATGCAGAGAACCGACCATGAGGAGCTCAACCCCCATTTGTACACACACAATGCAAGCCCTACACCTTTTTGGGTTTTGGAGACAGTGTTTCTCTGTATAGCCCTGGCTGTCCTAAAACTCACTCTGTAGACCAGGCTGGCCTCAAACTCAGAGATCCACCTGTCTCTGTCTCCCAAGTGCTGGGATTAAAGACGTGCACCGCCACCAAAGTATAGCTAGAAGCTCTACAACTAAGGCTCAGGAACATCATGGAAGATGTCTTTTTTTTTAAGATTAATTTATTTATTTCATATATGTGGGTACATTGTCACTGTCTTCAGACATACCAGAAGAGGGCATCAGATCCCCATTACAGATGCTTGTGAGCCACCATGTGATTGCTGGGAATTGAACTCAGGACCTCTAATAGAGCAGTCAGTGCTCTTAACCTATGAGCCATCTCTCCAGCCCTATGGAAGATGTCTTAGCCAGGATTTTACTGCTGTGAACAGACACTATGACCATGGCAAGTCTTATAAAGTACAACATTTAATTGGGGCTGGCTTAAAGGTTCAGAAGTCTAGTCCATTATCATCAAGGCAGGATCATGGCAACATCCAGGCAGGCATGGTGCAGGAGGAGCTGAGAGTTCTACATCTTCATCCGAAGGCTGCTAGCAGAATAATGACTTCCAGGCAGCTAGGGTAAGGGTCTTAAGCCCACATCCACAGTGACACACCTACTCCAACAAGGCTACACCTTCTAATAGTGCCACTCCCTGGGCCAATCATATACAAACCACCACAGAAGAGGAGGGTAGACAAATTATATCTAATATTTTGCTCAAACCTAAGGAGGGGTTGACTGGTTTATCTGAGATTCAGAAACCATGGAGTCTATCTGCAGTGGGAAAGTCCCTTGCCCTGGACATATCTGGAGGAGTCACTGAAACTACGGAGCCTCTGGGGTCACACTTCAGGTTCTGGAGGGGCCGCCATTAGTTACATACCAATGGAGAACTCTCTGGAGTAGTGGAAGTAGGCAAAGCCTTAGATGAACACCATTTAACAGTTCAGCCGTGAACAAAAAAACCAAGAGCTAGAGTGTAGCTCTGTGGGTAGGATGCTTGCCTAGCATGCACAAGAACCTGGGTTTGAACCCTAGCAACTCATAAAGCCAGATGTATAGGTTCACACCTGTCATTTCAGGACTCCGGAAGTAGAAGTAGTAGGATTGGGAGTTTGGAGGCAGAAGGATGGGGTGTTCGAGGCCAGCTGGGGTTACCTGAGGCCCTGTCTTGAAAGGTAAATAATTAAACAAGAAAACGAACAAATATATACATAAAACAAGAGTGAGGTGAGCTTTCCCCTGCAGGAGTTTGGGGAAGGGGGTACCATTTTGCATACCGAAGATGGCCAGAAGTCTGTCCTTGACAGAATTATTTGAACAAAAGAATCTGAGATTCTCTTAGAAATTGTTGTCAGCTGAACAAAAAGACCCCCCCCCACCCCCGAAGGCTGAATGCTGATTGGTTGCGTCTCTATTATCTGTTGCTATGGTGACAAGGCTGTTAACCCTCACCTATTTTGTAGAGAATAAATACCTGAGGGATTCACTATGAAATCAGGAAAACAGTTTTGTCTCTCTCTCAGTGAGATTGGGAGGACGGGAGCACAATGCTCTTCAAGATTTATATTTTAAGAAGAAAATAGAGGTTGTTGTCTTACATAAATTAGCAAAAGCTTTAACTAATTGTGGCGTAGATTTAAATCCTGGTGATGGCTCCCAAATGCAGAGTGCCATCTGGTGGTCAGTAATCAAGTACCATGAGCATATGTGCTACAAAGGTGACTCTCTCTCTCTCTCTCTCTCTCTCTCTCTCTCTCTGTGTGTGTGTGTGTGTGTGTGTGTGTGTGTGTGTGTGTGTGTGTGTGCAGGACACAGGACATTTATTTTCAGGAGATGGTTCTCTCCTGTCATGGATTCTAGGAGCTGAACTTGGGTAGTTCAGCCTTGGCACTTTGCCACTTTCCTGACTTCTTTACCCTCATATTACATAAATAACTCAGCAGTAAAGCTCCTGCCTAGAGTCCCCCAGTGAGGGGCCTGGGTGTGGTTAAGTGGTAGAGCCTAGCATACATTAACTCCTGGATTTCATTCTCAGTAACACAAAAACAAGTAAAAATTAATTTGTTTTTTCTTTTCTTTCTTTCTTTCATTTGTCGGTTTCATTTTAGTCTTTTCACAGGGTCTCACTCTGTAGCTCAGGCTGTGTTAGAACTCACTATATAGCCCAGGTTGGCCTCAGAATTACAGCAATTCTCCTGTCTCTGCCTCCCAAGTATTGGCAGCACAGGTAGGAGATGCCATGCCCAGCTTTATCTCCTAGTTTATTAGGGCATCCAGGTATCTGTGGTTCCCTCAAAGGGACAGCTGGCACTGCAGGGACTTCAGTGTGAACCTCCACTTCCACACACTACTTCTGCAGGTCTTACTGGCTGTGTGTTGGAGACATCCGTTCTCTCTCTCCTAGTGACTCTTCCCTCTCATGAAATGGCCGGAAAATGGGTGACACAGACCAAGTTTTCTTGTAATCTGATCCTATTCCTGACAGCCCACCCTGTTTCCTGTATCCAAGTTTTGGATGTTGTCGTTCCAAATTGTATTCAAAGAGGCTTAGACTCCAAAACGACCTACTAAAGCTTGGGAGGCAGGAAGATGATCATAAACGTTACCATAGCGCCACCTGGTGGTCAACGGAGGTAAGCAGAAGAGAGAAGAATTGAAGAGAGAAGAAGCATTGAAGTATGTGATTGGGTTCTATGGCCCAGAGCCTGTCATCTCAGCCACGAATCAGGCGTGGTAGCCCACGCCTTTAATCCCAACACTTGAGAGGCAGAGGCAGGCGGATTTCTGAGTTTGAGGCCAGCCTGGCCTACAAAGTGAGTTCCAGGACAGCCAGAGCTATACAGAGAAACCCTGTCTTGGAAAACCAAAAAAAAAAAAAAAAAAAAAAAAAAAAAAAAAAAAAAAAAAAAAAAAAAAAAACTTAAAAATGAAAGCAAAGGTATGGGAGATGTGGCTTAGTGGTGTAGTGCATGCTGGGTTAAATTCCCAGTGTCTGAAAAAATAAAATAAATAAATAAATAAATAAATAAGTAAAAATCCTTGAAAATACAGTTGAAAGGAGCCTTGTGAAGTTCTAGCACAAAATGTTACTATATCCTGAAACTAATCGCCACTCTGAATAAACTGATGGTTTTGACTGGCTGTCTGCCTTCATCTGTTGCCATGGTGATAGCCATTATGTCTGATGCTGTTAAAAGGAAGACCTGCTTTTTAAGTTTTCTTTCACCAGATCAGAAGGGGATCGTTGGTTCTATTTTCCCACAAACAGAATAGAACTCAAGGTCTGTGCCTTTTACCTAGCTGGGGGTCAGGGTTCTATCAACCATGGTAGGAATTAGTTTGGAGAGATGGTAAGAATCGTCACCAGAGAGCCCTCTAGTGGCACATGAATGAAGTGCAGGTCTCTTGGATGTCTATTTCCAGCCTTGCCTGTCTGTGCCCTGCAGATTCTCCATGGGTCTTCACTGCAGTCCTATCAGAGAGATGAAGTCTCCTGCCTAAAATCACCCAGCCAAGTATGAAAGGAATGATGATTTTCATATATAAACCCAGGTCCCGGGGAAAGAAGGGGGGGGACCCTGCAGGATGAGTAATTTGCATATATCTAATTTGCATACCTCTAATTGCAGTGTTCTAGCAAAAACATATTGTGAAATACTTAGAAGATAGAGGCAGGAGGGTCTCTGTGAGTTCCAGGCCAGCCAGAGATACACAGTGAGACCTTATGTCAAAAACATGCAAATAAAACCTACTGGTGGCTGGAAAAACAGTGTGGCAGTTAAAAGCGTCTGCTGGGGGCTGGTGAGATGGCTCAGCAGGTAAGAGCACCCGATTGCTCTTCCTACAAAGGTGATGAGTTCAAATCCCAGCAACCACATGGTGGCTTACAACCACCCGTAATGAGATCTGACACCCTCCTCTGGTGCGTCTGAAGTCAGCTACAGCGTACTTATGAAGAATAATAATAAACGAAACGAATCCTTGGACCGGAGAGACCAACCGGAGCGAGCAGGGCTGTCAGGAGCAAGCGGGGCTGGCCGGAGTGAGCGGAGCCAAACAAGGACAGCTGGAGCAAGCAGGGCCAACCGGAGCAAGCGAGTGAGCAGGGCCAACTGGAGCGAGCGGGACCGGCCGGAGCGAGCGGGGTCAAGCAGAGTGAGTGGGGTTGACTGGACCAAGGAAAAAAAAAAAGCATCTGCTGTTTTTCCAGAGGACCCAAATTCCATTCCCAGGACCGACATCAGGCATCTTATCCGCTTGTAACTCCAGCTCCAGGGCATCCAATGTCCTCTCTGGGCCTCCCTCGGCATCAGAACACACATGGAATATACACATAGTAACATACATACAAATTTAAAACAAAATTTTAATACCATATTTATTTGTTTTTTAATTTATTTTATTTCTGTGTGAAGGAGGTATGGACATGTGCTGCATACCCATACTACAGTGAGGCCCAGCTCACTGTAGCAATGCCATGCCAGGCTGGTGATCCTGCATGCCATGAGGAGCAAGCAAGTGGTCCTGCCTCCAGCTTCCTGTCCTTCCTGCCCTGACTTCCCGCAGTGATAGCTTATGTCATAAGCTATAAGGTGAAATAAATCTTTCCTCCCCAAGCTATTTTTGGTCAGTGTTTTCTTGCAGCAATAGAAACTCTAACTAATTAAACCTGGCAGTGGTGGCACACGCCTTTAATCCCAGCACTCGGGAGGCAGAGGCGGAGGGGATTTCTGAGTTTGAAGCCAGCCTGGTCTACAGAGTGAGTTTCAGGAAGGCTATTTTAAAGCTGGAGTTACATGTACTTATGAACTCTCCAATGTGGGTGCTGGGAACAGAACTTGGGTCCTACAAAAAGAGCAGTATCTACACTTAAGCACTGAGCCATCTCTTTAGCCTCCTTAAAAATTGTTTTTGTTTTGTTTTCTGAGACAAGGTATCACTATGTAATCTGAGCTGGCCTCTAACTCAGAGACCCACCCACTCAGGCTTTGCATCCTGAGTGCCAGGCCTAAAGGCGGGCACCACTATGCCCAGAATATTTGAAAACTTCAACTCAACAATAAGAAGACGGCCTGATTTTAAAATGGGTAAAAGGCCAAGTAGTGGTGGTGTATACCTTTAATCTCAGCACTCTGAGTTCGAGGCCAGCCTGGTCTATACAGCAGGGACAGCAGGTCTACACAGAGAAACCCTGTCTCAAAAATCCAAATAGTAACAATAAAATAATCAAGGGCTAGAGAGGTGGCTCAGGGTTTGGAAGCACTGGCTGCTCTTCCAGAGGACCTGGGTTCGATTCCCAGCATCCACATGGCAGCTCACAACTGTCTGTAACTCCACTTCCAGGGGATCTGACTCCCTCACACAGACAAATGTGCAGGCCAAATACCAATGCATATAAAATAAAAATAAATAATTAAAAAAATTAAAGATCAAGAGATTTGAGTCAACCTTCTCCTAACTGTGCAGACAAGTTCAAGACACACACTAAGTGGGACCAATACCATTAGTCATTCGGGAAGTGAATTCCAAACAGTGGTCTACTGTACCACACCCTCTAAGGAGGCTGTAATTAAAAGGAAAGATGGGGCCTGCTGGCATACCTTGGTTGGTAGAGTGCTTGCTTAGGGTCCACTCCTTGGAGTCCATCCTAGCACGAGATATAGTGAGGAATGCCTGTGACCTCAGCACTTGGAAGGTGGAGACAGGATCAAGCATTCAAGCCAATCCTTGACTGCACAGTGAGTTCGAGCCCAGTCTGAGCTGGGTGAGACTGTCAAAAACCAAACAATAAAACAACATAGCAAGATTTGCAGATGTAAGAACAAAACAAACAAAACAGGTCCCCCAGGGTTCAGAGAGAAACCCTGTCTCAAAGGAATAGACAGAGTGGGCACGGACTCCCTCTTCTGGGCTCTTCAAGGAACACAGCTGGTCACACACTCGAACACAGTTGCACACATACTCACACAGACATGTACACACAAAGAAAGGAAGGAAGAAAAGAAGGAAGGAAGGAAGGAAGGAAGGAAGGAAGGAAGGAAGGAAGGAGGGAGGGAGGGAGGGAGGGAGGGAGGGAGGGAAGGAAGGAAGGAAGGGAGAGAGAGAAACCTTTTAAAGAAATAAATAATCTGCTGTGATAATTGCTTAAAGAAACTATCTTAGATCTATCTATGTCTATATATACACATATATAATATGTATATAATATATAATATACATATTATATAATATACAACATGCATATTATATGATATATACACACACATATATATGTGAGATATATATATATATCATATATATCATGTATATCATGTATATCATGTAATATACACATATACTTCATTGATAGTTCTGGAAGTTTCGGGCCATGGCCACCTATCTCCATTGTTCTGGGCCTATGATAGGCATAGCATCATAGCACAGACCATGTGTCAGACCCAAGCTGGATAGATGGCTCAGCGGTTAAGAGCACTGGCTAGTCTTCTTAAGGACCTGGGTTCCATTCCAAGCACCCACATGGCAGCTTACAAACATCAGTAATTCCAGTTCCAGGGTATCCAAAGCCCTCTTCTGGCAACCTCAGGTACTAGGCATGAATGTTCTGCCAAGACATACTGTAGGCAAAACGCCCACAGACATAGAGAGAAAGAAACAAAGAGAAAAAGAAAGAAACTTCCCTTTGACACAAGGTCATGCTATACAGCTCAGATGGCCTCAGATTTTTAATCCTCTTGTCTCAAAATGAAACACAAGCAGGTATGGTGGTGTTCACCTTTAATTCCAGCACTCAGGGGCCAGAGGCAGGTGGACCTGTGAGCTCTAGGCCAGCCTGGTCCTCAAAGCAAGCTCCAGGACAGCCAGGGCTCCAGAGAAACCCTGTCTCACAAACAAAAAACAAACAGAAAACCTAGCACAATCCCATTTTAAAGGTATAGCCCTGGAATTGAACATATAATTTCCACTTACCTTCTTCGGGAGAATTTAGTTAAGCAATCACACCTAACTGGCAGGTCATTTGGAAATGTTGCTCTTATTTTGAGTGGCAACACCAGTGATTATTCTGGAAGATGGGGAGAACAGAATATCAGAGAGAAATACAATGTAGGCTGCCGCTGGGATCCCTCATAACGTCTTCCAAAGACTGGCAGCTCAGGGCAGTGCTTGGATTCGGGCTTAGCTGGAGTGTGACTGTCTTGGCAGAGGGTTTGCCTGGCATGTGGACGGTCCTGAGCTCAGCCCTAGCACAGATCAAAGCCAGCATGGCGGCAGCACACCTGCTATCTTAGCATACACTTAGTGGAGGCAAAAGGGTAAGAGGACTAAGATCATCCTTGGTAGATTGTGAGTTCAAGGCTAGCCTGGGGTAAAATGGGGTAAAAAAAAATAAAAACTATCAAACAAAAAACCTTTTAAAAGAGTTATATACACAGGGCTGGAGAGATGGCTCAGCAATTAAGAGCACTGACTGCCTGAGTCCAACACCCAGCAGCCACATGGTGGCTCATAGCCATCTGTAATGGGATCTGATGCCCTCTTCTGGTGTGTCTGAAGACAGCTACAATGTATTCATATAAATAAAATAAATAAATTTAAAAAGAGTTATACACAAATGATATATGCTTGCAATCCCAACCCTGAAGAAGCTGAGGCAGGAGAATCAAGGCTAGCCTGGGCTACATAGTAAGACCCTGTGTACAGGTTAGTTTTATTGTAACTTGACACAAGCTAGATTCATCTGAGAAAAGGAACCTCAATGGAGAAAATTCCCCTATCAGATTGGCCTGTGAGCAAGCGTTTGGGGAGTCCCCTCGACTGATGCTCTATATGAGCAGGTGGCTCTGAATGCTCTAAGGCAGGCTGAACAAGCCATAAGGAGCCAGCCAGGGAGCAGGGCCCCTCCGTGGTCTCTGCCTCAGTTCTTGCCTCCTGGTTTCTGTGCTGAGTTCCTGCCCTGCCTTTTCTTCAAGGACTGTATAGCCTGTAAGCTAAACAGACTTGTACTGGCTGGCTTTGTGTGTCAAGTTGACACAGGCTGGAGTTATCACAGAGAAAGGAGCCTCCCTTTAGGAAATGCCTCCATGAGATCAAGCTGTAAGGCATTTTCTCAATTAGTGACCAAGGGGAGAGGGCCCCTTGTGGGTGGTGCCATCTCTGGGCTGGTAGTCTTGGGTTCTATAAGAAAGCAAGCCAGTAAGTAACATCCCTCCATGGCCTCTGCATCAGCTCCTGCTCCTTGACCTGCTTGAGTTCTAGTCCTGACTTCCTTTGGTGATGAACAGCAGTGTGGAAGTATAAGCTGAATAAACCCTTTCCTCCCCAACTTGCTTCTTGGTCATGATGTTTGTGCAGGAATAGAAACCTTGACTAAGACAAGACCCTTTCTTCCCCCAAGCTGGTTTTAGAAATGGCCTCTATTACAGAAATAGAAACCAAACTAAGATACTCTGACTCAAAAAAAGAAAGAACACATTTTAGTGCCATTAAGTCTGTGGTTCTCCACTTTCCTAATGCTGCAACATACAAGTACTGGGGACTCCGAATCATAGCATCATTTCATTGTGGGCTAGAGATACTGCTCTGAGATTAAGAGCACTGACTGCTTTTCTTTTTTTTTCTTTTTTCAGGACAGGGTTTCTCTGTGTAGCCCTGGCTGTCCTGGAACTCACTCTGTAGACCAGGCTGGCCTCGAACTCAGAAATCCGCCTGCCTCTGCCTCCCAAGTGCTGGGATTAAAAGCATGTGCCACCACGCCCGGCCTGACTGCTTTTCTAGAGGTCCTGAGTTCAATTCCCAGCATCCACGTGGTGGCTCACAACCAACTGTAATGGGATCTGGTGCCTTCTTCTGGCCTGAAGACATACATGCAGATAGAACACTGTGTATAATAAATACATAAAAATCTTTTTAAAAGTTGTTTCATGGGCTGGTGAGATGGCTCAGCGGGTAAGAGCACCTGACTGCTCTTCCGAAGGTGATAAGTTCAAATCCCAGCAACCACATGGTGGCTCACAACCATCCGTAACGAGATCTGGCTCCCTCTTCTGGAGTGTCTGAGGACAGCTACAGTGTACTTACATATAATATAATAAAATAAAATAAATCTTAAAAAAAAAAGTTGTTTCATTGCTAGTTCAAACCTGTAATTTTGCTACTGTTATGAGTCATTATGTAAATATCTAGTATGCAAGATATCTGATATGCAACCCGCAAGGGGGTCATGACCTACGGGGTGGAGAACCACTGTCGTGTGTTGTAATTCTCGGATTACAGGTTGCAGACATTTAAACCAATGTCAACAAGATCCTTCCTCCTCTACGCCTCTGCTCTATCAGTTTATTTCCTTCTGCACTAGATACATTTTCTTTCCACAGGCGGCATTTACAGAAAGACTAAATTCTCCCAGTCTCAGTTCTTGCCCGGGAGTGGCAATGCATGCCTTTGATTCTGAAGGCCAACCAGGGCTACACAGTCTCAAAAAAAGAAAGAAAGAAAGAAAGAAAGAAAGAAAGAAAGAAAGAAAGAAAGAAAGAAAGAAAGAAAGAAAGCCGGGCGGGAGGCAGAGGCAGACAGATTTCTGAGTTCGAGGCCAGCCTGGTCTACAAAGTGAGTTCCAGGACAGCCAGGGCTATACAGAGAAACCCTGCCTCGAAAAAAAAAAAAAAAAAAAAAAGGAAGAAAATGCCAGCTCCCATCCTATGAGGGCTCTGTACAGTATATACACTGTGGTATACAATACACTTGTCTCAGGTGCCCTTAGCAACAGTTCTTTTTCCTTCTGTGCTTGGAACCCCTAGAATAAGAAGTGAGTCACACTGTCTAGATGACAAGAGAATGATTGAGAAGTGTGATATCCCCAGCCCAGCCCGGCACCAGATCTGTGCATACAGCAGTGCCCAATTCATGTTTATTAGATGAATGAGTGAAGAATGAATGAATGAATGAATAGAACATTCTGCATCCAGAGATTGTCCTGGGTACAGATCCTGAGATCAAGAGTCAAGTCGAGATTCCCACATGTTGCTATTGTGCGTGTTTTAAATTTGTTTGTTTGTTTGCTTGCACTTATTTATACAGCGTGCATGTGGAAATCAGAGGACAACTACTTGTGGAAGTCTGTGCTCCGGGCCACCACGTGAGTCCCGGTAATCGAACTCACAGTATCTAGCTTGCCTGCAAGCGCCTTCACCCACTCAGCCATCCCAGCGAATTGTACGGGTAGAGAGAGGGTGGAACCTTCAGGAAACGAGCGGAACCTAGAAGAGCCAGCCACTGTGAAGAGCCGGGCCAGGCCAGGCTCCCAGACCCCACGATTTTGGATTAAACCATCTTGTACCTGCTCAAAGGGAGAGAGAAGAAAGTCCTTCTGCTTCTTTCCCCATCCCTTTTGCTATTTCCGAGCCATAGAGACAACGTATTTGCATCTCCAATATCCACCCTGTTTCCGTCTTAGCCTCTTTACTCCTCGCGACTCCACAGATCCACACAGGTCGTGCTGTCCCCGCACACCGCGCGGTGGCTCGCCCCAGTTTGACGCATTGCAGGGAAGGCCGGACCAATCGGAGTTGCGTTCTCATTTCCGCCACGAGGCGGGACCAATAGCGACGTGTCACTCTCCGTCAACCGGTGCCCTTCCGCCAGAGAGGAAAGCAGAACGGATGCGAGGGGCCGAGAGCGCAGAGAGCGAAAGTAGTCCCCGCGGCGGGGAACGCGCGTGCGCGTGCCCGTGCGGCAGCAGAGTTACCGGACTCTGTGGAAGGGGCGAGCCGCACGGGCCTGACGCGAAGGGATCCGTAGGAAGCCGCAGTGCAGCGGGAGCGCGCGAGCCGGCTGGGGCGGGGCCGGGCGAGGCGGGGCGCGCGCGACGGCCGTCGTTGGGGCGGGCGGCGGCGGCGGTGGCGCGCGCTGCGGGCAAAGAGTGTGGAGGCGCGGACGCGCGGCGGAGCTCGAGCTGCTGCAGCTGCTGCCGCCGCCAGAGTAACCTCGATCCCCGAGCTCCGGATACCGGTGCCTCGCCATGGTGAGTGAGGCGGCCGAAGTCGGGTGGAGACCCCCCCACACACACTCCCCCGAGATGGCGAGCGAACCCTGGGAGGGAGAGGCCGGGCCCCTCGGGACCTCCCATGCGGCCCTTGGGACTTCTAGAAGCGGTTTTAGCTGCAGATGGAATTGGTAGGACTCCCAAACAGTCTGAGGCTTCAAATGAAGATCTCCAGGACATCCCCACCCCCGCCACCTCCCAGGCAGCATTCGGATCCCTCATGGGGCGATTGGTCTTAGAATCACATCTACCCGGTCCCTGGGAGGAGGAAATGGGAAACGCCGGCGATGAAGGCTTTGGGTCCTGGAGGAATGCAGGAGGCTGCTCCTGGAGGAGTGGCTATGGGTAGCGGAGAGGGGGACCGATCGGTTCCTAGGGAGTGTTCTGGAAAGAGGATAGATGGGGATCCTGGGTCACTTGTACACACTAGACCCGGTGGGGGAGGGGTCTCCAAGGACAAGCATTGCCAAGGAGGAGGAGGAAGAGGAGGAGGAGGGTCAGGTGCAGGCTGAGGTAAGGAGGAGCCTGAGGTGGGTGGCAGCAGAGGCTAGAAGATGCTCTTGGAGCCTGTGAGGACCCAGAGGGGGACTGAGGAGAGTTGGGGGTTGTAGAAATGTTTTAAAGGAGTGGGGATGTGAACACAGTTAGTGGGGGGAACCAGGGAGCATTGCGGAGAACTTGGTTGGGGGTAGCTAGGAAGGATTCTGAGGTCTAGGTAATTGCACTAGAAAGAGAGGTTGGGGTTGGTAAGGCGTGTTTTGTTTGGGTCAGAGAAAAACGGGGTTTCCAAGGTGAAGGCTAGGGGAGGACTTGAGTTTGGGTGGTGGGGGTGAGGTTGGACAGGCTTCTAGAGAAGTGTAGGAGACAGTGAATGATGGCTGAGGTAGGACTAGGTTTAGAGGTGGGTGTCTCCGGGGAGAGGACCTGACACAAAGGCTGATGAGTCGGGCTTGGTCATGGGCTGCAGCAGAGGACCTGAAGGAGTAGCTGTGTGGTCCCCTTGCCTTGGCAAGAATGGGGCTGGGCCAGGCTGAAGGCACCGAGGCAGTGGGAGCAGGTGGGCGGAGTTGTTCAGGGCCCTATTGCGCACTGAAGCTGCATGAAGTAGGAGTGGGGTCAAAGTTTGGGGTGCATCAAATGATGCCAGGAAGCTTGGCCCTCTCATTGTTCCTTCCAGGCTAGGAGGACTGCCTTTCTCCTCCAGCTTCATGCACCTGCTTCTCCTCACTGTGCCAAATGACAGTGCAATACAGTACGGTGTGGGTCAGTGACAGACACCCAGTTCCATCCCCTCAGGGTGGGGGCTGCAGTGCTTGTCCAGAGAAGATCTCCAAGGACCCTCTCATTGACTCAAGGGCCACTTGTTCTTTCCAGGCCTCTTCCCCAGCACCCAAAGCTAAAGCTTCTAGAAGCAAAATAGCAGATTACTTCTCCTCTGGTCCTGCCACCCACAACACCCCCAGCACCCCCCCTCCCCAGGCTCAGGCTGGGAACCGCGTGCACCACCCTCCCTGGCAAAGCTGGGGAGGACAGGCAGCCGCCACCACGTATCAGATCTCATACTGCTGACACAGACCTGAGGGCTCTTCTTGCCGCCACCCCATCCCCCCCCCAGCAGAACCTTGCTAAAGGGGCCCTAAGCTTGGGCAGTTGCCAGCAACCCCCACTCCCCACCTCCAAAGGAGGGTCCCAGCTTTGGCCCTGACCAGGTTTTCTCTTCCTGTTTGTATCCAGCAAGGTGTGGAAGGAAGAGTCCCTGGTAACTGGCCCTGGACTTTGGCCTGAGCTCTGTGGCTCCTCCTTGGCCCTGGGTGAGGGGCCCTGGCCTTGGCTTCTGAGCTCATTTACCATTGCTTTCTGGCACCTGCTGGGGGCTGGGGCAAGACAGAAAAATAATCCCCTCTTTCCTCCTCACCTCAAGCTGATTTGGCTTGTCCAGCCCCTCACTGGTGCCTGAGATGAAGGTTTGGAAAACTGGAGACAAGTGGCTTATTGTGCGGTGAAAGCTAACGATTTAAGCTGGAAAGGGCCACCAGCTGTAGTCAATCTTGCTTCTTGGGCCATCAGTTTTCCAGGCCAGCAGCCCTGCTGGTATCTGCTGCCTTTCCTTGGTGGAGCAGGGGAAAGGGCTCCTGGATGTCAGTGAGAGTGTCTGACAGGCCCTCCACAGAGCCAGAGCCACGCCTATTTGCAGCAACCGTGACAGTGCCGCCTCTGCAGCTTCCAGCTCTTTGGGGAGAAATGGCACAAGCAGCCTCCAGGGCCACCCTTGGCCATTCTGTCCGCAGCCTGCCTTGGCCTCTTTGCTCCCACCGCCTTTCAGTGTCACCAAGAGGGGAAGGGAACAGGGCTTCTTGCAGACCGCACTGTGTGATGGGAAGGTCCCTGAGTGGGGCTGGCTTTTCCCAGCCTAGGCCTGTGGAAGAGAATGAAAAGCAGATGGACTCCATAGCCGTCCTCCCCACTGCTCCTCGGCCTCCTCCTCCCCTCCCCCAGCACAGGCTGGCCTCGGGAACCAGAAGCCCATTCTCTTCTCACTTTCTGGGTGCAGCTAGCACCAGTGTCCTCAGGTGTCAGAACCAGGGGGTGGGCCTGATCATCTTCAGGGCCCTTGGGCTCAGGAGGGTGGGTAGAACAAGGGCCCTTTGGCCCAGGCCACCAGGTCAGGATTAGGAAGCTCACTACTCTAAGTCAGTCTTGATAGCTGTGCAGAAGGCTGTCCATTTGGCCTTTACCATCTCTTTGCACTTTCCTTCTCCCCCGCCCATCCCCTCTGCAGGCATCTCCCATCTGTTCTCATCACTGATCCTCCTCCGACATGGCCTGTCTGGGGCTTGGTCTCTAGTTCCTCTTCATCTAGATTAGACAATACCCCCTGCCCCCCATTGCATCGCTTAGGAATATAGAATGTGCAGGGGATGTGGACTGTTGTTTTTAAAAGCAGCTCAAGGTTTAGGGGCAGGCGATCGTTTGTAGCCTTGGCGGGCACCTCCAGAGCCTTAGTAAAATGATGCACGCTCCTGCCATAGTTCACTTCCGCTTCGGGGACTTGCAAGCTCAGGCCAGGATCCTGCTGTGGCCTTGGTACCCTTTGCCTTCATGGGAAAAGGAAGGGAAGCATCATCTGGACTACAGTGACCCCAGGGCAGAGGGGATATATATATATGTGTGTGTATATATATATATATATATATATATATATATATATATATATATATATATATACATACATACATACATATGGGGAGGGGCAGGATCCGCACACAGAAAGAAAACTGGCCTTATTAACTATTCAAGGCTTGCAGTTGGGATCCAGCTCCCGTTTCACTCCTCCCTCTAGGACCGCCACACCCCACCATAACCAGGGCTCCAGTGAAGGAAAAGCTGAGAGCTGTCTCCTCCTGGAAACCCTAGACACAGTAGGACTGTCTGCCATGGCTGGCCAGCCCTCAAGTAGTCCAGACTAAAAAGGGTTAAAATCTGCAGTGCTGAACCTCGAAGGCCGAAGCCCAAGCAGACTTTAGTTCTTTGCCATCATTGCTGCCTGCTGCAGTCCCTCCCTGCCACTTGGCCCTCTTGTCTAAGTGACAGAGCGGGATCAGCGCCTGCATCTACCCTGCATGTAAGCAGGGAGAGCTGCCTCTTGCCTAACCTGGGTTCTCTAAGGCCCTGGAGCAACTTGGCGACACCAATTAAAAGAGATCTTGCCACTTGGAGTCACAGTGCCTGGGCCTTGTAACCCCAGATAGGTGACAGAGGAACTAGCAAAGATGGCCCCACACAGCTTCCCTCTGCGCTACCCAGACTGGCCTGTTTTGCTTTGGAGCCTTCTAGAGTGCTTGATGAGGCCTCTAGGGCGGCAGCTTCTTGCCTCAGCCTCTGGGGCTTCCGGAGTAAAACCTGATCAGCAAGCACGCACTGTGTCGAGGTTGGGCTGGAGCAGCTCTGGATGCTGCCCAGCCTGCATTGGGCAGGCCTGTGGTTCCAGTGAGTCCCAACTAGCCCAGGCCTGGCTCTGACGTGATCTTCCCTTGCTTAGTGGGAATGCTTTAGGAAGCTAGCCTTGGCAGAGGGGGCTGGGCAGGGGGAGGAGACCACGTCCAGAATGGATGGGTAGGTTAGCCTAGTGACTTACGCTCCTTCCTCCTTTTCCAGGCTGACCAGCTGACCGAGGAACAGATTGCAGGTGAGTTTGCCACTCTGTCCTAAGCCGGATCTTAGCTAGCCCTGCATCTCATGAGATATGTGTCCGTTATCACGGCACACCAGGCCTGTGGCCAGGAACTGCCACACCTGCCCCACGGCCTGCCACAGACCTTGGTCAGGCTGCAGGGGCTGAGTGCCCTCCCTTGCTGTAGCTCACTTGGGGCCTTGAAATGGACCTCTTATGGCAGGACCTCCTCAGCTGTGTCCCCCAAGCCTCCCCAGTACTAGCCAGCCAGACTGAGAAGGTGCCCTCTGCTCTCCTGCAGTGGGCTGGCCACACCCACCTCTACCTCCTCACTTGCTTCCTTCTACCAGAGCTCAGCTACCCTGACCCCAACTCAAGCAGGCAGCCCCTCCCTCCCTCCCTCCATCCCTGTGTGGTGCAGGCTTGTCTGATGAGCCACAGGTGTTCCATTTTCTCTCCTGTTGTTGCCTGGCACCAGGAAGCAATTCCTAGAGCACAGAACTTGGTTTTGTTGATTGCGGCTGTGTTCTCAATGCCTAGCGCATAGTAGGCATCCCATAAATTCTTTCTCTATAAACAATAAGCACTCACCTCCCATGAGCTAAAAGAAACTCCCTAGCTCCTGTGTGACTTTTGTGGCTCTGCACCCCATCCAAGCTCCAGGAAGACTCGCTGCAGGCCTGATGGACTATTATGTTTCTGTGGTTTTGCCCCTCACAGCTTATGCTGCCAGAAGGCCTGAGGCAACTCCTGGTGTATCTGTCTCCTAACAGCGGGTTGCTGCAGAGCTGACCAGAGGCCAAAGTGAGAAAAAAGGTCTCTGCCCTTAGTTTTGCCTGCTCTGCGACCAGGGACCTGTGACACAAGGACCTGCTGTCTCAGAGTCACACATTGTGGCCCTAGGCAGGTAGAGACCCACCCAGAAAAGCCAAAAGATTAGACTTGGCCTCGTGGGTCACATTACCTACTCTCAACTGGCACTCCACACCCCCTACTGCACAGGGAGATGACAGCATCCCCAAGGAGACTTGGGCTATTGCTTCGGAGCCCAGAAGCTCAGGTCACAGCTACCCAGCCGTGTATGTCCCTCCCTCCCACTCCACCTGCCATCCCCTACCTGGCTGTCCTGTAAACACAAACACACACCTCTCTTTTTACCCAGTGCCCATTAGCAAAATGTCCACACTCCCTTCCATCACCACCCCCCAGCCCACACCCTCTGGGAACAGGCTGCGAGGCATCTGTTCTCAGAGGGTTTGGGGGTGGGGAGCTCTGGGTGCCAAAGTGGGCCCAGTGGGAGGGCAGGAGCCACATGCTTCGCTCCTCGTTCCTGATGCGGCCCCAGCTGCAGCCTTCCCACACAGCGCCACACTTGTTCCTCATCCTCCTGGCTTGGCAGCCAACCCCTCAACCGCACACACTGCCCATCAGCCAAACCCTGCTGTAGACCACCCCCACACATCACTGCCCCCACAGGTTTGGCTCCTCCCTGGAAGCTGGTGGCGCCCACAGCTGGGGACTGGGCTGGCAGTGCCCAACAGAAGGAATTTGATGGCACAATTCCTTTTGAGGCTGGCCAGCAGACTCTGCAGCCTCCTGTTTCCCTCCTGCCAGTTGACCTTGGCTCGTGAACTTCAGATGAAGAATTGTCTTGCCTCTTACCCACTCCATAACTTTGGTCCAGTGCATCACTTGAGAGAGAGGCCAAAGCCAGGGACCAAGAAGAAATGAGATAGTAGAGGAAGCTGGCCGGATCACTCAGCTGGATGGACTGAGGAGATGGACAGTTTCCCATGCTGCGGAGAAGGGGCCCTAACCTGAGGCCTGACTCCTGCACATTCCTTTCCTTCCCCAGAGTTCAAGGAAGCCTTCTCCCTCTTCGACAAGGATGGAGATGGCACCATTACCACCAAGGAGTTGGGGACTGTGATGAGATCGCTGGGGCAGAACCCCACTGAGGCAGAACTGCAGGACATGATTAATGAGGTGGATGCTGATGGTGAGTGCCCGCCCGCTCACTGGTGACCCCGGGGACCCTTCTCTCTAGAGGGCTACAGGTAACACTTGCCTCTTTCCCCTCTGCTAGGCAATGGGACCATTGACTTCCCAGAGTTCCTGACCATGATGGCCAGGAAGATGAAGGACACAGACAGTGAGGAGGAGATACGAGAGGCCTTCCGTGTCTTTGACAAGGTAAGCAGTCAGCCTTAGGACAGGACAGATGTCAAACAGCAAAGCCACCACACCACCAACGCCCCTCAGAACCCCCTAACCCAGTGCTGTGTGGGGGTGGCAGTTGACAGTCCCTGCCCTCTGCAGCCCTCCCAGCAGGGGAGCCTTAGTGACAAGCCTTTATCCCCAACCCCAGGATGGGAATGGCTATATCAGTGCTGCCGAGCTGCGTCATGTCATGACGAACCTGGGGGAGAAGCTGACAGATGAGGAAGTGGATGAGATGATCCGAGAGGCCGACATTGATGGAGATGGCCAGGTCAATTATGAAGGTGCGTTGCATTGGGCTCATCGTCGTCCATGCCCCGGAGCTGGGAGGACTGGGGGGGCTCAGCGGGTGACAGACTCAACCCTGTTATCTCTCGGCAGAGTTTGTACAGATGATGACTGCGAAGTGAAGGCCCGGGCAGCTGGCCATGCCCGTTCTCCTGATCTCTTCTCGCGCTCTCCTCTCTTCAACACTCCCCTGCGTACCCGGTTCTAGCAAACAGCAATTGATTGACTGAGAATCTGATAAAGCAACAAAAGATTGTCCCACGCTGCATGACTGCTCTCCCCTTCCTCGCCTCCCCTTCCATTCCCAGGCTCCAGGCCTGATGCATTCACAAGGTGAACCCCATTGCCCTGCCCTGGGGAGCCTCTGCCCTCCTCCTCCAGCCCGGATGGCTCTCCTCCGGTTTTGGTTTGTTTCCTTTTGTTTGCCCTTCTTTTGGGTGCCGGGGTGACCACCATTCCTGTCCCTGCTCAGTGGGGAGGGGAGCAAGGCCTTCTACCAGGTGGAGGAGCATGTCCCTGCCACTGTCGCATGCACCCCAGCCCTGTGACTCTGTGTGCAAGCCCAGCAGCCTATGGGGCGGGGTGCCAAGAGGGGATGACAGGACTTTCCAGGACCGAGGGAGTTGAGGATGTGACCCAGGATGGAAGCGGGGGTTGGGGTGTGTGTGGGAGGGTGGGAAGGGGCAGGAAGGCCTTGGAAGCTAACATGCTTTCGCTACTGGCGGGGGACCGCATAGAGCGGACAGCACTCGGGTCTCGCTGACGCTGTTCTGAAACCATCTGGCTGGCTTTTTGAGGTCAGGCTGGGTGGGGGGCTGTCATCGGCCAAGCTGCCGATCATACTCGCCCTCCTGGTCCCTCCAGCGATCTCACGCTGTTCTGTAAATACCTGGTGCTAACATCCCATGCCGCTCCTCGTGGCGCCCCCAGCCACCTGCCCAGTTCAGGGCTGGTCCAGGAATGGATGTGGGGGATGGTCGCTGTGTAATGTGCTGGTGATCTTTTTTTTCCCCTTCCCCTTTATGCCCCTTAAAACTTTGATTTTTGTCCTAAACATGCCGGGCCAACTAAAGGGTGGGGAGAGGAGAGATGCGCCCCACCATGCTCACAAGAACCAACCTGCAATAAACACTTCTATGGGCCGCCGCGCAGAGCACGCAGCGGGCACCTCCTGCCCCTCCGTGGTGACTTGGCATCGCTTTCTGCCCTTGCCCTGCCTGCCCCACTCCCCAGCGGAGAGCATGATCCGCACCCTTGCTTCTGACTCTAGCCTCTGGGACATGTCAGTCAACGTGGGCAGTTCAGTCTGGGTTCCTTTCCTTTCTCTGTTCTCATCTGGCCCCCCAGGATGATCTTGTTGCTTTTTGCTGGGACCTGCCCAGCTTTGAGACTCTCCACCCCTTGGCACCAGCCTTAAGGGAGGGAGGGACAGAGCATATCAGAAGACCCAGCCTTAGAGTTGAGGGTAAGGGCAGGTGGACTTGAAGGAATGTTTCGGGGTTTTGTTTTGGTTTTTTTTTTTCCTTTTTTTTTTTTTTTTTTTTTTTTTTCTTTTTTTAAAAACCGGGCAATATTGTGTTCAGTTCAAGCTGTGAAGAAAAATATATATCAATGTTTTCCAATAAAATACAGTGACTACCTGTCTGGACTCTTCAGTCTGTCCTCAGCCTTCCTCTGTGGACAGGTCACCAAGAGCAAGGTGCTGGCCTGGCTGGGCAGTCAGGGTCTGTGTGTGAAGACTGGCCCATCACCAGGAGAGCATCTGACTCGAGGGGAAGGAAGGGTGCTACAGCCAGAAGGAACTATGGAAACTTGTGACAGGAGAGGACATGGGGGTGTGGGGAGCAGAGGATGACAGGGCCTTCGTACCCATGGTGGGTCTCACAGGTGGCCTCCTCGGTATGCCACCCAGGAGCCTGGAGGGGGCACTAACGGCATCTGTAGTAGCAGGAGTGCAGCCAAGGAGATTCGACTTGAAGTAAAAAGGCAGAGCAGCTGTGTCAATGAGTTCGAGGCCAGCCTGGGCTTCAGGAGGGACCCAGTCTCAATCAGTTGCAAAGCACAGCTGCTCACTGACACCCCATACTTCATGAGGCTGTGGGAAGAGAAGGCCTCTTAGTCACCTGGGGCTGCAGTAGAGGAGGGTGTGTGAATGGGAGTGGGAGAGCTCCCAGCTGCAGACCCCTCACCTAATGGCAAGGGCTGAGCTTTAGATAGAGGCTACTTTGGGGGCCAGAGAGAGCTCAGCACAAGGGCCGACAGCCCATGTTCAGTCCCCAGAAGCTCACACAAAGCCAGTTACTGGAGCACACATCCATGGTCCCAGCGCTCCTGTGGAGAGGTGGGACTGTGGAGGCAAGCCTGTGGACAGACCCTTCTTCAAGGCAAGATAGGAGAGCAGCCTACTGTGTGCATGCATGACAGCACCTGCACTCATGCAGGATACAGATGGAGGAGGCCACGTGGCCGCGCCTGACTTGCTGAAGCAGTGACTGGGTATGCGTTTATACATGGAACGTAACTACCAAAATAGTAAAATGATCTCTGGGTCGTGCCACTGTGTGTTCACATTCCTGCCTGGACCAGGTAGCCTGTCCTGCTGATGGTGGCTATGCTCTGGCTTATGGACACGCCGCTGCCGTCGATGGGAGGGTTTGGTTTGGGTTTTTGAGGCTGAAGGCCCAAGCAAGTAAAACCTCCCATTTCTTGGAAGTGCATGGTCAAGGCTTCCCTCCCTACTCTGGCTCCCAGATACCAAGCATTTACCAAGCATTGTGGTTCTTGATCCTTATTACCTGCAGACAGCCACATTGTTAAATATCCATCACACTGCCCCCTCAGGTTTTATAAACCAAAGACAAGAACTACAATCCAATTCCAACAGCCCCGGGGTGGGCAGGAAGGTCTGATCTGCAACCCGAGGTCATTGACATCCTTGTCAGGGTGTGGGTCCAGGTCAGGCTCCCCGATCTAGGCCACAGTGTGCCAGACAGGGTCCCCTCCATGCCCAGAATCGAGCCAAGGCCCCTTCTAAGTGTCATTCTCAATGTGACCAGCAGATGGGACCATGAGGACAGAAGGCCCGCAGCTCGGCCTCAGGCCTGGTATGTAATTAGTGTTGTATTGTTTAACAGTTCATTATAATCTAGTTTGTTGAGCAACCCAGGAAGATTTTAGGCGTCTGAAGTTCAGTGCAGTTGGGAGATGGGCAGTGTGGCTGGCCTTGCTACCACCCCAGGGTTGCAGGAGAGAGGGAATAGGGGAAGAGGTTCCCAACAAAGCACATGGTCACCTTCGCTAGGGCTAGCTCTCTGACCGCACTGGTTTTCTCAGCAAACTGGCACTGTACCTCAACATAGCTCCTGATGTTCCTGATGTTCCTGGTATGTGTGTGTGTGTGTGTGTTCTCTGCACAATACAACCATGACCATAAAATGCTAATGGCTTAGTGGCATCTTCCTTCACAGCTACACTCATAAAATTCTAACTTTTGCTCTCTAGGAACCTTTTTCATTGCTCCCGTAGGTTCAGAGACACTGTATGGCATTTCTACCACCAGGTCACAGCCACTTTCTGCAACCTGTTGTGTTTGACTTTGCTTTTATGTAATGTCCACATCCCCAAAATTTAGTGGTGTGTTACTTTCTCTTTGATTTGGTTTGAGAGAGGGTCTCGCCGGGCGTGGTGGCGCACGCCTTTAATCCCAGCACTCAGGAGGCAGAGGCAGGTGGATTTCTGAGTTCGAGGCCAGCATGGTCTACAAAGCGAGTTCCAGGACAGCCAGGGCTATACAGAGAAACCCTGTCTTGAAAAAAAAAAAACAAAAACAAAAACAAAAACAAAAGAGAGAGAGAGAGAGAGAGAGAGAGAGAGTCTCGCGTAGCCCAGTCTGGCCTGGAACTTGCTATACAACTGAGGATGACCTCAAACTTCTGATGCCCCTGCCTCTACCTCCCGAGTTCTGGGATTACAAGCCTTCACCACCACATCCAGCTTCATATGGTGCTGGAGATGAAACCCAGGGCTTTGAGCGTGGCTAGGTCAGCAGCATGACCATCTGGGCTACATCCCCAGCCTGGCTTTGGTTTTCTTGAGTCAGGGTCTTGCTATGTAGCTTAGGCTGTGGCCTCCCTAGCCACCCAAGTGCAGAGAGTAAGGGTATTTGTCACAAGCCCAGCTTATGTGTGTGTCAGTAAGAAAATGAGTAAGAGGGCCAGCAAGAGAGATGGCTCAGCAGATAGAGATGCTCGCCACCAAGCCTGAAGCCTAGGTTTGTTCGGTTCCCGGAACCAGCACAGTAAAGAGAGAGCTCGGTCCTGAAAGCTGGCCTCTCACCTCCATGCACACACACAAAATAAACGTAGAGGAGCCAGGCATGGTGGCGCACGCCTTTAATCCCAGGAGGCAGAGGCAGGCGGATTTCTGAGTTCGAGGCCAGCCTGGTCTACAGAGTGAGTTCCAGGACAGCCAGGGCTATACAGAGAAACTCTGTCTCGAAAAAAAACAAAAAGAAACAACAACAAAAAAAAAATTAAAAAAAAAAATAAACGTAGAAAACTTATTTTAAAAAAAGAAGGCTTTAGAATTAATAAAGTCATTATTAAAGTGGAAGGGGGATTAGTTGCACAGAAAAAGGGCCAGCAGAGTAGGAGAGGACAGGAGAGGGGAGAGGGCCCTTATTTTTGTAAATGAATAAAGTCTCCATGATGGAGACAGACCCACTCCCAGCACCCTGTTCCTGACTCCCACCAGACTTTGGCAGGTACCCGGGATTCTTTACAGACATATCCTTGTCCTGTGCCCTATCTGTCCACAGCCCAACTTGAAATCTCACATGAGATGCTTCCTGTAACACATATTGATGTGATTATTCATTTGTTGTCCCCCTGGACTGTGAGCCAAGCAGGGCCAGTTATTGCTACATTAGACACTGAGTGGCCTCTGGCCCACAGCGGGCTCAAGGGAAACTATGATGAATTAGTAACACATGAGAGGCCCAAGAAGCCAGCGAGGCATCAGACGCCAGAGTCAGAAATAAAACACAACAGAAACACGCCCTGCTACTTGACTGGATTGCTTCCTAAATCCCTGGCTCAGGGCAGCCTCCACCTCCAGGAAGCCCTCCGTAGTGTCCCTCTACCCTCTCCAAGCCCTGTCCACCTGAACACAGGGCTGTCTTCCCTACTGAACAATGAGACCCAAGAGGGCAGAACCAGGGTTGTGTCTGTCACTGGCAAGTCCCTAACATCACAAAGGACATGCCACAATGGGTGAGAGGCCAGACATAGGTATATTCTGACAGGCTGCCAACATGGGACTAAAAGGGGGGAAGGGGTCAAGGAGGCAAAGTTTAAGTATGATCTTTTTTTCCACACCCGTGAAATACATGTTTCACCCCTGCCCTGCCTGCGTTCCAGTACTGAAGATTGACTATCAAGTCCAGAGCACCTATTAGGCAAGAGCTGACCACTGAACCACCATTTTTTAAAGAATTATTTATTTAGTTTATGTATATGAGTACACTGTACTGTCTTCAGACACACCAAAAGAAGGCATTGGATCCCATTACAGATGGTTGTGAGCCACCATGTGGTTGCTGGGATTTGAACTCAGGACCTCTGGAAGAGCGAGCAGTCAGTGAGTGCTCTTTTTTGTTGTTGTTGTTGTTTTGTTTTGTTTTGTTTTTCGAGACAGGGTTTCTCTGCATAGCCCTGGCTGTCCTGGAACTCATTCTGTAGACCAGGCTGGCCTCGAACTCAGAAATCCGCCTGCCTCTGCCTCCCGAGTGCTGGGATTAAAGGCGTGCGCCACCACGCCCGGCTGAACCACACACATTTTAAAGCCAGAGTGAGGGTCACCTTAAACCTCTTCTAACCTCCTACCTCTACCTCCAAAGTCCTGAGACAACAGGTGCGCACCACCTCACTTTGCTCCTTTTTTTAGTGCTTTTCTATGTGGTCTACATTAGCCTTTTTTTTTTTTTTTAAGATTTATTTTATTTATTATATGTAATATACACTGTAGCTGTCTTCAGACACTCCAGAAGAGGGCGCCAGATCTCGTTACGGATGGTTGTGAGCCACCATGTGGATGCTGGGATTTGAACTTATCACCTTCGGAAGAGCAGTCGGGTGCTCTTACCCGCTGAGCCATCTCACCAGCCCTACATTAGCCTTAAACACTCAATCCTACCTCAGCCGCTCCAGCGCTGAGATTACGGATGTAAGCCACCGTGGCCAGCTGAGTTTTCATTAATAACTTCATCTAATACACTATTATTCCTCTGGGACATGAAACTGGGCTTAGTGGTCTACAACCCCAGCCTAGAGAGGTAGAAGAAGAAGAATCAGAAATTCAAGGTTATCATCGGGACTATGTGAGACCCTGTCTAAAAATTTTAAAGGTGGTCTGGGTTCAGTGGAAAAGGTAGTGACATGAGGTCCAGGTCTGAGCACCCACATAACATACTGCACATCCCAAACCACTTATAGATCCAGCCCCAAGGGATCCAGAGCTTGTTTCTGGACATACAAAGATGTCCAGACATACACATACACGGGGAGTGGGGGCCAGATATCGAGGAGAAAGAGAGAGATACATAGAGCAAGAGGGAGGGGAAGGGGGACAGAGAGGAGAGCAAAGACAAAGAGACGTAGAGCAAGAGGAAAGACACACACACACAGCTTTAAAATCAAACAAAATCAGGCTGGAGAGATGGCTCAGTGGTTAGGAGCACAGACTGCTCTTCCAGAGGTCCTGAGTTCAATACCCAGCACCCACATGATGGGTCTCAAGCATCTATAAGTCCAGTTCCAGAGAATCTGAAGTCCTCTTCTTCTTCTTTTTTTTTTTTAAAGATTTATTTTATTTATTATATGTAAGTACACTGTAGCTGTCCTCATACACTCCAGAAGAGAGAGCCAGATCTTGTTACGGATGGTTGTGAGCCACCATGTGGTTGCTGGGATTTGAACTTATCACCTTCAGAAGAACAGTCGGGTGCTCTTACCTGCTGAGCCATCTCACCAGCCCTGAAGTCCTCTTCTGATCTCCTCAGACACCAGGCACACAGCCACAAATGCAAGCAAAACCCATCCACATAAAATAAAATAATGTAAAAAAAAAAATAACATGGACGTTTCTAGAAGTCTTTGTTATTTTTTCAGTATTACATTTTTTTTTTATTGTGGTAAAATACCCGTAAATAAAAATTACCATTTTAACCATTTATCATTCACAGCAAATTATCCATTCAGTGGTATTTGGATCATTTACATAGTTAGCAACTGGCATCAGATAGTACCTTTCAGTACCTGAGGACTGACTGGTCCACTGAGACTGGTTTGTTTTGTAATTTTGTTTGTTTGTTTTGTTGTTTGTCTGTTTGTTTGTTTGTTTTTTCGAGACAGGGTTTCTCTGTGTAGCCCTGGCTATCCTGGAACTCACTCTGTAGACCAGGCTGGCCTCGAACTCAGAAATTCGCCTGCCCCTGCCTCCCAAGTGCTGGGATTAAAGGTGTTTGCCACCACACCCGGCCTTGTTTTGTGATTTTATCTGTTGTCATCATTTGGTTTTGAGAGTCTCAAATACCCCGGGCTGACCTTGAACCCTCTATGTAGTGGAAGATGACCTTGAACTCTGACCTCCTGCCTGATGAAGGGCCAAGGCGATTCGGCACACACCTCCACACCCAGCTTAGCTCTGCCTGTTTTCTCCCGATTCTCTTTGCTCTCTCTGAGTGTGATCGAAATATACTTACTTGGGAGAAAAAACTCAGGAGAAATCCTTGCCTTCTTTTCTAGTTTTCTGTTTCTATGTTTGCCCAGATAACAATATTGACAGCGACAGCAGTAACAATAACACCCTCTGTGGCTTCCTTCCAGGTCCTGTGTTAAATTGTTCTTTTGGGAGAGAGTCCTTTAATCCTCAAGACACCCCTGTCAGATTAGAGCTGAGGAAACTGAGGCACAGAGAGGCCGTGAGAAAGTTCTGCTGTGTGGCCCAGGCTTGGGCTTTGCCCTCTCTGGGCCCTGGTTCCACTTTCTCCGGAGAGGCTGCCGAGCAGATGGAGAGGGAGGATGAATGACCAAATGACCAGAGTGGCTGAGAAACAGGAACCAGGAGAAACAGCAGCAAGAGCCCTGCCTTGCCCTCCCACACGCGGCCCGGCTCTCCAGCTGACTCACTTCCCCTCATGCCAGGCAGCTCATTTCCAAGCACCCAGGATTCTTTGCTTGGAGGCCTGGGACTTTTCTGCGGCCCTCCGTGGGAGAGAGTGAGTGCCTGCTGACTTCAGGGTCCCCCGGGAGTTTGTTGAATGAATGAGGGAAATTTTTGTGGAGGTTCCGAAGATGGTGAGATGTGGTCCAGTTCTGAAAGGCGGCAGTAAGTTGTTCCAGGATGGGGGGACAGGCTTGGGGACATGCATGCTAGGAAGCGCTCCTGCAAAGTCCTTTGGAGCCTCTGCACGCTACATCACCACCATCTCCGCCTTGTCCCTGTGCCCTACTCCAAAGTTCACACAGCACAGTTCCCCAAGATAGCTGCGACATTTCTCAGACCATTCCTGCTCCAGACACATGTCCAGCAATGTCACCTGCAGTGACATTGCCTTCCTTTCTTCTCACTTCCTCTTGGGGGTTCAAGATTCCCAAGTCAGATAGGGGATGGAAAATGGGGGAGGCAGACACATTTCTGAGAGAAGTTGCTGGAATGCCTTGTGTCCCCTGGGGACCTGGAGTGGGCAGCCAGGGGCCCCCTCAGTGGAAGAGGCGAGCAGACACTCTAACCCCAGTAGACTCGAGTCCACAGAAACCTCTGGGAATTTTTCCTGCTCCCTAAATATTTAGACAGAGAGATGGATGGAAGAGCCCAGGGGCCAGAGCAGCCTGCCCAGGCCCGGTTATTTTGAGAGAATCCTTGAGAGCCATAGAACCTTCGGCATCCCTCACCCTCTTCCCAAGGCCTCTAGCCCCCATCCCGAAGGAGGAGAAGCAGCAGCAGACACCCCCAGACTCTGGGGATCAAACATGTGGTTTCCGCTACCATCAGTTGAGTCCCTGATCTTCTGGCTTCTGGTCCTGTGACACTGGGTTTAGGGTGACATGCAGGACCAGCTCAGATATCAGCAGAGGGAGCAGGCAGCCATGGCCTCGGACTTGGATGGCATTCCCACAGAACAACCATCACCACCAGACAGAGGCACAGCGGTCAATGGTGCCACCTGTCCCGTGCCCCAGGACGACAGGGGCACCCAGCTCCCTTCCTTAGCCTGGAGAGAAGTAGGAGCTGGTGGGTCTCTTCTCCCTGACGCAGGCTGGGAAAGGGGCGTCTGCAAATCCCCATGGACAGAAGGGGCACACAGGCAACACAACCAGAACTTGAGGCGTTGGAAGACGGCCTTTCGGAAAAGGATGAAGACCCAGGGGTCCAGGATGGGGTTGAAGGCGTTGAAGCGGAAGGCGAGGAGGTCCCCCATCTCTCTGCTGTCTGGGGCGATGGCCTGAGTGAAGCCTCGGATCTGAGGGGCAGGACAGGTGACAGATGAATCATGGGTGGTCCTCCCCCATCCTTAAACCCCACCTCCCACTTCTTACCCACAGGGATGGGACTTGTGCATCCGGAGGGGAAGGAAATGAGATAAGATGAAGAAAGATGCAGACTGAGTTGCTAACCTGGGCAGGCATCCGGGGAGCAGAGGACAGGAAAGCCCCAGGACACAGCAAACAGCAGGCAGAGAAAAGACAGGGTGGGACAGTGGGTACCCACTTACCAGACCCACCATTTGCAGCTGAGGTGACTCCCCACCCAACCCCCAGCCCGCACAGAAGTCTGAGCCAGCTGAGGTCCCCAAAGCCTTGTGTGGAGCCACCCTTGGAGATGAGTTTGTCAGACATTGTTTAATCCTCAAAAGGCTCCAGCACCCCCAAATCCACCCCAAACCATATTCTAACACCAGCATAAAAACGTGGCTAGCCGTACTGGCTGCTATAGTGGGAGGGGACAGCACGAGGTCCCTGTGAAGCTGAAAGGGTGTGGGGTACACGGGCAGGGCCCAGGCTCAGGGAGTGGGTGGGGTGTTCGTGGTTATATGGCCAGGCTCCGGGATGAGAGAGCCAGGATGGAGGAGACTCAGCCTGTGTGATCTCGGGCAGCAAGCACTATCATCTTTCTATAAAGTGGGTGACAGGATGGGACTTCAGTGTCATTTCCTGCCCAGTGCTTCTGAAATGATTGTGTAAGGTCAATTTGAAATTCATCTGAAGAGGCATTTGGAACGCCATTAAGCGTTCGTTGTGTCAGCAGAAAGCAAGTGCTCGTGAGTTGTGGATCCTGTTATCATCACAACAGTGTGTTTGGTTGGGGAGCCGGCTGAGAGGTGTTGACAGGATAGCTAAGGGCAGGAGATTGTCTAGTGGAGCAAAAGAAAGCGGAGAGACTTCTTGGAGTACTCAGGAGTACATGGTACACAAAGTCACCATCTGACCCTTTCTGAGCCTCGGTTTCCAAATCTGCCAAATGGACACAAGTGGAGAGCACAGATGGATGCTGCCCTCCTCTCCTCCCCCTGCACCCCAGCTCCGAGGGACACTCACCATGAGAGGCAGGGAGCACACAGCCATGATGACTGTCATGAGGGCCAGCAGAATCAGGTGGTAAACTTCATCCTCTCGTGCCCGAGAGGTCGGTACAAATGAGCCATGGTGGCGTCTCTGTTGGCGGTACATGTGACAGAGGCTGAGAGTGACGGAGCCGTTGCAGAAGAAGATGGAGGTCACCAACAGGGCCATGAGACTGGCGTAGGCCAGGGAGAAGGCACAGCCGCCGGGCTCGGCGGAGCGCATGCGGATGAAGCACCAGCTCCCGGGACAATACTGCTGATGCTCGCCCAGGCCCAGCAGGGGCAGTGAGCAGAAGAGGCAGCAGAAAGCATAGATGGAAGGCAAGGCGAAGCGGGCGCAGCGGGGCCCGTCCAGCTGGGCGTACAGGTAGGGGTGACTGAGTGCCAGGCACCGCTCCACAGCCATGGCAAAGAGGATGAGCGTGGAGGCCAGGCCAAAGAACGTCATGGCGAAGGCGAAAGTGTCACACAGCATCGTCCCACCGTGGGCCAGGCCCAGCAGAGAGCTGTTTCGAGCATAGGCCACAAACACTGCAGGGCTCAAGAAGCACGTGCCCAGCAGATCCGTCACAGCCAGCCCAGTGACCAACACCGCAAAGGCCGACGGGTGTGACCTCCGTCGGGCACCCAGGATGCCCAATGCCAGCCCGTTGCCCACTACACCAGCCACGAACATCAGTGTGCTGGTGGCAGGTCCTACCGAGTCTTGAACGTAGGTGATATTCCAGCAGGAGCCTGCCATGCCCTGCCACTCTCTGCCACCTGCACTGAGAGGGCTTCCAGGGGTGACAGAAGGGGGTCCAGGATGTCCACCGCTGGCCATCATCTTCACGGGATCTGGGATCTACCAGTCAATTCCCAGTTGCCCGTGTGTTTCTGTCTTTTGTTTCTGTCTTCTCCTGTGTCTGTCCCTCTCCTGTTTCTTTCCTTCTCTGTCAGGTCCTTGTGTCTTTGTGCCTCCGTGTTCCCTGTCCCCTACCCCTGTCCTCTCCTCTACACTTCTCTGCCACCTCCTTTACATTTCTGCTTTCTGGACCTCCGGCACCTCTGCCTTCTGAAGTCCCTCACTCTCTCCTGTCTGTGTGCGAGTCTCTGTAGATCTCTGTCAGCTTCTCCCTCTTAGGACCCGCCCTCCCCCTCCCGCCTCATCTTGCCTCCTCGCCCCAGCTTTTTTTATTTCCTCTCTGCCCCGCCCTCCTCCCCCTGTGCTGGTCTCCAGAGGCCCCCTCGGGCTCCCTGCCTGTTTTCCCTGGCTTGTACCCCATCTCCTGTTCTGAGCATCCATCTCTTACCTCTGCCTCTCCTCCTGACCCTTCCTCACACAGTCCCCAGCACAGTCACCTGCTGCCACCTCCACCCTACTTAACCTTTGCTGTTTTTCATACACAGCCCCTTCCCAGCATCTCATCTCTGTGTCTGTCTGTCTGTCTGTCTGTCTCTATCTCTGGGTCTGTCTGCCCCACCCCTCTCCAAACACATTCATATCTAAGTCCCTATTCGTGTCACCCAGGATCAGAACCCCATGACCACCACTACCACCACCAACCCAAGGAAGGCAGACAGGTCCTGGTGCTGAGTGCTTCTCCAGCTTAGCCATGGCCTGAACTGTGTGTGAACAGCCTCTGAGAGCTATTCTGGGCTTCAGGCCCTGGGGTTAGGCCCTGGCCCTGGGATTGAGAAATGACCAGGAAATTCCTCCATGATGTAGTGTTTTCCAGACACCATGGAGAGCCCTGGTCCCTGGACACAATTCACTCCTTCCAGAAGTTGAGGAAGGAGGCCGCCTGACCAGACCTCATCCGTGGTCTCCTAGCTTAGGATCTCAGAGTCCTGTGTCTCTCAGGACACACAGTCCATCCATGGTCTGCCACTCACGGGGCTTTGGTGACCCACCATTAAAGGCTGACCTTTACTTCTCACCATAGCACTTCCAGGCCCCCGGCCAAGCGCTCATGACACTGACTTCCGATACTAACACTTTGGCGATGGATAGCCATCTCAGGCTCCAGCTCTGCTCCCACACGCAAAGCTCCATCCGTCCTCCCTCAGCAACACCCCCTCCCCACCATGCCGTCTCCCTCAGACCAGTGTCAGCCCAGCTGTCAGGACAGAGGTGATGGGACCTTCACTGACTCCACAGTTCCTGACCCCAGTCACCTTGTGTAGCTTTTTTCTTTTTCTCTCTCTCTCTTTCTTTCTTTCTTTCTTTCTTTCTTTCTTTCTTTCTTCCTTCCTTCCTTCCTTCCTTTCTTCCTTTCTTCCTTTCTTTCTTTCTATCTGTTCTTGCTGCTGCTGTCCTGCTGTTTTTTGAAACAGATTTCACATGGCCCAGGTTGGCCTCAAACTTTCTATGTAACCAAAAAATGACCTTAACCTTAAAAAAACAAAAAGATGGATGTGTATGTGTGTGTGCATGTGCGTGTGCATGCGTGTATGGGTGCACCCATTTCATGGTGTATATATGGAGGTCAGAGGACAACTTACAGGAGTCTCAGTCGTCCCCCCCCCCCCCGTCTCTGTGTATGTGTGTGTGTGTCCACCCTTTGGGTCCTTGGGATAAACTCAAGTGTCTGCTTGGCATCAAGGCCTGCAAGCTTTGTCTTCTTTCTTCTTTTTTCTTTCTTTTTTTTTTTTTTTTTTTTTGAGACAGGGTTTCTCTGTGTAGCCCTGGTTGTCCTGGAACTCACTCTGTAGACCAGGCTGGCCTCGAACTCAGAAATCAGCCTGCCTCTGTCTCTCAAGTGCTGGGATTAAAGGCATGTGCTACCACTGCCCGGCAATACCCTTGTTTTTCAGGGAGACTGTTTTAGTGAAGAGGTTACATATCCATTTGACTTTCATTTCTGTAGCAATGTGACCCATCACCTTTCTGATGCATTATGGCCCTAGGCAAGGGGTGGCTCCCCTAGTCTCCTCCTCCATGATATAGGTCCCAGGCATGTGACTGAGTGTATCCAGCATCCCACCTGCCGAGGAGCAAGGAAAAGGCCAGTACAGAGATGTTGCATGTCCAAGGGCAGGGGAGTTCCTGACGCAGGGCTGGACTGCAAGCAACTGCTGCCTTGCCCTCTCTGTCCCCACCCCCGTGGTGACCACATCTTCCTATCACCCATGCCCAGCTGCCACCCAGCTGGCGTTCCTGGTTTCCGACAGGATGGATCCCCAGTACCAGCTGCCCTGGGGATCCCCAAAGGACCATCCAGCCCTGCCCTGGGGAGTGAGGAACCTGGTGGGGTGAGGGGTCTGGGGTGGGAGGCTGTGAGGGGCAGGCCTACAGGCCATGTGGTCCCTGTCATGGGCTCTGGTTCCCAGGCAGAGCAGAGGGAACTCAGGAAGTCATATCATATTAATGAAGGATGGTGCCTGGTAGGCTTGGCATCCTGTCTCGGTATCAGGGGAGTTTGGAGGAGACTTCTGCTTCCCGGAGCTTTCTCCTGATGACTTCCTGTCCCCATCACCATCACTTACTATTCGGGAAGTCCCCTGGCTCTTATGCCCGGGGACCTTGGACAAGCCCTCACGTTCTCCTAGGCCTCAGTTTTCCCTCTTAAACCTCTAGGATCTTATACCCTGTGGTTGCCAGCCTCTGCTCCAGGTTCCTCTCCCTGCTCCTAGGTCAGAAGTGGATAGCTTGGGGTGTGGAGCTGTGTGCTCCAGAAGTGTAGTTAAGAGGATCAGAAGTTCAAGGTCTTCCTCAACTACACAGCGAGTCCCAGGTCAGCCTGGGCTGTACAAGACCCTCCCCCCAAAGGGCAGAGACCAAACAGAAGCAGGTAGGGAAGCCATAGCTCTCTCTTGAGGAGGGGACAAAGGGATTCTGGGATCTATGTCAAGGTTACCCATGGCTCTATGTGCCCCCTTGTCTGGTGCCAGGTGCCTTTGTGTGAGGGGTGGGCCATCTGCACCCCTCACCATGGTTTCTGGGAACAGAGCACTGCCCTGTAAGGGTGACTCAGCAAGTTGCCTTCTACCCACCACAGACAACAGGACTCAGCCTCCCCAAGGGACCCCAAGGCTCTTCAGAAGAGGAAGGACAGGCCAGACACTACAGAGAATGGATGGGGACTTACTCAGAGACACAGCTCTGAGAGGTGTGGGGGGACAGGGGACAGAGAAAGGATGATGGGAACTGGGAACTTAGCATGTGAGACTACAAGTTAAGGTGTGAGTGTGTGTGTGTGTGTGTGTGTGTGTGTGTGTGTGTATGAGAGAGAGAGAGAGAGAGAGAGGCTACACAGCTTCTGTGAGTATCTTCATTAGCTCTTCATTGGCCAGGTTTTTAGCTGGCTGCTCTCTGTGAGGTGAGGATAGAGTACACACACAGGAGTCACAGGTAGGGGTGTGCCCAGATACGGCCAGATGGGTGTGCAAAGGATGGCCAGGTATACAGATATGTAATTGCAAAAAATAAATAAATAAATAAATAAAATAAAAAACAAACTATTCATTTTATATGTCTAAGTATTTTTGTTTACATGTATGTCTGCACAACCACACGCATGCCTGGTGCCCACGGAGGTCAGAAGCAGATGCTGGATCACCTAGAAGTGGAGGTATAGACAGCTTTGAGGCACCGTGTGAGTGTCTGGACTCAAACCCAGGTCCTCTGCAAGAACAAGTACCCTTGTCCACTGAGCCATCCCTCCTCCACGGATACATTTTTGCTGCTGTGTGTTATGCACGGATAGGCACATGTTTGTGAAGTGTGTGAGGACATGTGTACTGCCAGCTCACAGGTATCTTTGCAGACATGCTCACAATAATTTTCTATCTTTTCTTTCTTTTTTTTTTTTTTGATTTTTTGAGACAGGGTTTCTCTGTATAGCCCTGGCTGTCCTGGAACTCACTTTGTAGACCAGGCTGGCTTTGAACTCAGAAATCTGCCTGCCTCTGCCTCCCGAGTGCTGGGATTAAAGGCGAGTGCCACCACACCCGGCTAATAATTTTATATCTTATTCATTGAGTTTATGTATGTTTTGCTCACGTGCCAAGGCATACCGAGGTCAGAGGACAGCTTGTGGGTATCAGTTCTTTTTTCCACCATGTGAGTGCGTCCTGGGGGTTGAACTCAGGCCCTCAGACTCAGTGGCAAGTGCCTTTACAAGAAGAGCCATCTTCCCAGCCCCGTCGCTACCACTCACTGTGAACCCTTGGTGTGTTCTTCAACAAATGTCCACGCGTGGGGTACTGTGTAAAAATAAGAGGCTCGGGCTGGTGAGATGGCTCAGCGGGTAAGAGCACCCGACTGCTCTTCCAAAGGTCCTGAATTCAAATCCCAGCAACCACATGGTGGCTCACAACCATCTGTAACGAGATCTGACTCCCTCTTCTGGAGTGTCTGAAGACAGCTACAGTGTACTTACATATAATAATAAATAAATAAATAAATAAATAAATAAATAAATAAATAAATAAGAAGCTCTTCTTCTTCTCTCAGATGGATGTTGAAGCTATCATTCAACAAACCTAACAATCAGTGTGTAGTAAGGCTGGAGGGATAGAGAGGGGCCTGGGTAAGAGGCCCAGTGCAGTCAGTTCCTACTGCAGACCCCATTTGCCCTGACACCTTGGTCCCTTCCTTCCTGGGACCATGTCTGTGCCTCACTCCACCCATGCATTCCATACGTGTGCTACCCGCTGCCCACGCCTGCTGTCAGACCTGTCTTGTCTCACTTTGCCCTCGCATTGCTTCAAGAAGTTTCTAGACCCTTCCAGGTTGTCCTGCTCTTTAGGGCTTTGGGCTTTCTCTTTTCTTCCAGGCCTCCAGAGCCAGGCCAACACTGCTCCAGAGCTCAAGGAGTGGAGAGCAGGAGGTAGGGAACTTATTCGTGAGAATGAACAACCCAGTGCAGGGTGGAGGGGGTGGGGGACACTGGGAGGGGCACTTCCTTAGACATGCACACACTCAGCCTCCACCTCTCAGCCTGTGTCTGACTCCAGCTAAATTCTGGTCCCTAAAGCTGACATCAGAGCTGGGGGTGACAGGAAATAGCTGGGGTGACCAGAGACAGAGCCATTAGGAGTTGTGAAGTTAATGAGATTAATTAATCAAGTGCTTCTGGCGTCTGGTGACGCTAGGACTAGCCTTGTCTCCCTGCCCCCACTTTGGGTTTCAGCCTCCTCCCAATTTCTGTCATTCCACCTCCCCATCTCCTGACTTCCCTCCTGCCAACTAGCCCCCAGAGCTTTCCCAACAGCCTCCCCCAAACCCTCAAGGTGCAGGAGGAAGCCGGACTACAGAGTCCAGTCTGGAAGGGCACTAAATCCCACAGTCTAGGCCAATGGTTCTCAATCTTCCTAACGCTACAACCCTTTAATATGGTTCCCAAGGTTGTGGTGATCCCAACCATAAAGTTATTCTCATTACTTCTTCATAAGTGTAATTTTGCTTCTGGTATGAATAGTAATATAAATATCTGTGTTTCCCAGCGGCCCCAAGGGGGTCAAGTGAGAAGCACTGTTCTAGGCTCTCCGGGTTCCTTCCTCCCAAGGCTGGAAGACTCTGGGAAGGGAGAGCCTGGTGGAGTTTATACCTTGAATCCCGGCAGCCCTGAGGCGGAGGAGGCAGAAAGATTGCTCCGAGTTCAAGCCCAGTTTAGGCTACGGAGTGAGAAGTTGCAAAAACAAACAAACAAACAAAACAGGTATAACAGTTTGTCTGTAATCACAGCACCAGAGAAGCTAAGGAGGCAGGAGGATTGCTAGGAGCTTGAGGCAAACCAAAACTACAAAGCTATATCCTAATTTAGGAAAAAAAAAAATCCCAACATGTAATCCCAGCATTCAGGAGCAGAAACAAAAGGATCATCATGTGTCCTGTATTAGCCAGGGCTACATTGCAAAAGTAAGACCTTGGAGAGACAGAGAGAGACAGAGACAGAAACATGGAGAGATGGAGAGAGAGAAGAAATTAGAGGGCTAGTGAAATGGCTCAGCAGAGAAAGGCACCTGCCACCAACAGTTTCATCCTCAGGGCCCATGTGGTGGAAGGAGAGAACCAACTCTCACAAATTATCCTCTGACTTTCATACATATGTGCATGCGTGTGCACACACACACATATACTCACTATCAAATGTAAAAAGAAAGAAATAAACTGAAACTTGGGGCTCAGCAGTTCTGTGAGCCCAGATTCCCCCAGGTTCTGAGCAGTGAGGGGCTGGGTTTATGGCAATCCAGCAGCCTTGGAACCTGCACCCACCAGGTGTTCCCCCCCACCCCCGCCCCGACTCCTTCCACCACCCCCAGCTCATCCTTGGCTTTCTCTCTGTCCCCCTTTTCCCTTGGGGCTCCCACAGACATGATGCAACCAGACTGGAGAGGGCTGAGAGGTGGGAGCAGGGCCGAGATGTAATTACAGCTGCTCCTGCCTCCATTCTACAGGAAGCTCAGAGTTGGGGCCCAGGGGACCCTAATCCAATGCAAATGTAGAGCACTTAGCAGGCTCGTGAAAGGCCTCCTGGGGAGGAAAGCCCAGTGAGCCACTTCAGGAGACAGAGAGTCCAGTCGCCATCAGCAAAAATAACAGACTCTGAAGTGGGGTAGTGTCTAAAGGAGCCCAAGATAGGACTGGGTAGTTTTGAATTCAGTGAATGTACAGATAACTAGATAAATCAAGTCTGATTTCCCCCTGGTTTTGTTTGCTTGTTTGCTTGTTTGTTAGTTAGTTTGAGATGGTGTCCCTCCCTGGGACCTAGGGTTTTCAGATTTAGCTAGATTGCCTGACCAGTGAGTGTCAGCAGCCAGGTCTCTGCCTCCCCAGCAGTGAGATTACAACTTAGTTTCACCATTCCCAGCTTGTTACATGGTTGCTAGGGATTAAACTGAGGTTCCTGTGACAAGCACCTGACTGTCAGAGCCACCACACTAGCCCCTCCCTAGTTTCAACGGAAACAACCATTCCCCTTTTCATTCCACTGAAAGAAGTCCCTAAGCAGCCCCCGTGAACGGTGAACGGCAACTCTGATTCCTTAGCCTTCTGTTCTACTGTAGCTGTTCCTCCAGCAAAAACATTCTCCTCTGGAGGGAAGAGGGAGGCACCTAAGACACAGAAAACAAAGGAACTGTCAAGGCCTAGGAAGCTCAGAAAGTCACAGAGTCCATATGCACACACAGATGTGTATATGTGCACTGGCACTGGCACATGCGTTGTGCACACAAGGACATGCAGAAACATCTTTGCATACCTATACGCATACACGCACGCACGTACAATGTGCAAACGTGTACCTATGTGCACATGATCATTCATACACACTCAACCCAGGCACAACACACACAACCCAGCCACCACAAACACGTGTGTGGGCACACACACACACACACAAACTAGAGGAAAATAATTTATCTATTTGGCAATACATTCACTGAATCTAAAAACCACCCATTCTGTCCTCAGACTCCCATAGCCCCTTTACAGTTATAGAGGCAGTAAACCGTAGCTGTGGAAGAAGACACTCTCCTGTGGAGCTAGGAGCTCCGGGGACGCTGTTTCCCTGCATCATTAACTATGCCACGGTGGGCTTTTTGGTGACGTGGCTGCCTTTGAGTCACCAATGTTCCTGTAAGTGACCTCAGTAAACTAATTGGGTCCCCGAACTAGATCCGGGTAGGATCATTTCTTTTGTCTGTCACTGATAAACAAATAATTGCTCATGTGTGCCTCCTAAGAAAGTTACACAACAGGGATGTAACAGGGCACGGCAGGGACATTGCCTGTCTGGAAAGCCCAGAAGCCTTATAAAGTCGCAGAGAAGGCCAGGCATGTTGGCATATCCCAGCATTCAGAGGGCTGAAGCAAGAAGACAGTGGGTCTGAAGCCAGCCAGGCTGCAGAGCAAAACCTACATTAAAAATAAATCAAGTAGCCAGGTGTGGTGGCGCAGGCCTTTAATCCCAGCACTCGGGAGGCAGAAGCAGGCAGATTTCTGAGCTCGAGCCAGCCTGGTCTACAGAGTGAGTTCCAGGACAGCCAAGGCTACACAGAGAAACCCTGTCTCGAAAAACCAAATAAATAAATAAACAAACAAACAAATAAATAAATTCGAGTTGGCAAGATTGCTCAGGAGTTAGCAGCAGTCCTAAATCCAGCCCCCAGCACACAACCATCTGTATGGCTCCCATGCCCTCTTCTGGAGCGTCTGATGACAGCTACAGTGTATTCATATACACAAATAAATCTTTTTTTTTTTTTTTTTTTTTTTTTTTTTGGTTTTTTCTGAGGCAGGGTTTCTCTGTGTAGCTCTGGCTGTCCTGGAACTCACTTTGTAGACCAGGCTGGCCTCGAACTCAGAAATCCGCCTGCCTCTGCCTCCCAAGTGCTGGGATTAAAGGCGTGCGCCACCACGCCCAGCAATAAATCTTTTTTTTAATTGCCTCTAAAAATAAATAAGTAAATAAATAAATAAATATGAAATAAAATTTACCCTCAGGGAAGCCGGAAGTAAGGACTTTAATGAGAAATCCTTTCTGCGTCACGACCAAATTAAGAACATGTTTAAGCATCATCTAGGCCAAAAATAGCCTCCAAACCACAATTGCAAGCTACATATACACAGTTCTAGAGTGTGTACGGGAAATAGAACAGGGTCCTCTGTCCTCA
Organism: Mus minutoides; assembly: GCA_902729485.2. Classification (NCBI taxonomy): domain Eukaryota; kingdom Metazoa; phylum Chordata; class Mammalia; order Rodentia; family Muridae; genus Mus; species Mus minutoides. Next base: position 259,514 of record LR753341.1, read on the forward strand.
CAGTTTAGAAAAACATCGCTGATTTGGAGCCCACAGACCCCAAATTAAGAAAGCAGCAGGAGGGATGCGGAGGGCGCCCCCTAGTGGTCGACTCCTTCACTCGTTGCTTTTTTTTTTTTTTTTTTTTTTGGTTTTTCGAGCACTCATTGCTTCTTGTGTCATCTGATGACAGGACTTTCTCTTTTCTGTTTTTGTTTGTTTGTTTGTTTGGTTGTTTTTTTGTTTTGTTTTTTTTTGTTTTTTTTTTTTTTTGGTTTTTCGAGACAGGGTTTCTCTTTAGCCCTGGCTGTCCTGGAACTCACTTTGTAGACCAGGCTGGCCTCGAACTCAGAAATCCGCCTGCCTCTGCCTCCCGAGTGCTGGGATTAAAGGCGTGCGCCACCACGCCCGGCTGGTTGGTTGTTTTTTAAAGACAAGGTTTTTTTCTCCGTGTAGCCCTAGATGTCCTGGAACTCACTCAGTAGACCAGGCTGAACTTGAACTCAGAGAGCTGCCTGCCTCTGCCTCCCAAGTGCTCAGATTAAAGTCAGGAGCACTGCCCTACTAATCATATGATTTTCTTTTCTTTTAATTTTTTAGTAGATACTTTCTTCATTTACATTTCAAATGCTAAATATCCTGAAAGTCCCCATACCCCCCTCCCCAAATGATTTTTTTTTTCGAGACAGGGTTTCTCTGTATAGTCCTGGCTGTCCTGGAACTCACTTTGTAGACCAGGCTGGCCTCGAACTCAGAAATCCGCCTGCCTCTGCCTCCCGAGTGCTGGGATTAAAGGCGTGCACCACCATGCCCAGCCAAATGATTTTCTTAATCAGGTCCCCAAAGTCTTTTTTTTTTTTTAAGATTTATTTATTTATAATATGTAAGTACACTGTGGCTGTCTTCCAATACTGCAGAAGAGTGTCAGATTTTGTTATGAATGGTTGTGAGCCACCATGTGGTTGCTGGGATTTGAACTCAGGACCTTCAGAAGAGTAGTCAGTGCTCTTAACTGCTGAGCCATCTCTTTAGCCCTCAAGTCCCCAAATCTTATCAACCCTCCATATTAGCCCGGATGTCCTTTCTGCAAAGAACCCCTCTTTGACCTCTCAGCTGGGCCAGGAGTGTTCTCTCTCTCTCTCTCTCTCTCTCTCTCTCTCTCTCTCTCTCTCCTGTCTAATCTCAGCTCTGCCCAGTGGAAGCAGCACCAAGGCTGTCTCGGCCCAAGTCAGGACTGTTCCAGGGAGAGGACCATACCTGGTTGCAGAGGCCTGAAACCCCAGAAACTCAGTGAAACTCTGTCTCTAAACAGCAACTTAAGAGGGGAGCCAGATGTGTGACACCACCTTTAATTCCTGCACTCAGGAGGCAGAGGCAGGCAGATCTCTGAGTTGGAGGACAACATGGTTTACAGAGCAAGTTTTAGGATAGCCAAGGTTATCAGAGAAACCCTGTCTTGAAAAAACAAAAAGAAAAAAAAATTTAAAGAAAGAAAAAGTAAAATGTACAGTAAAATGAGGACTGGTGAAATGGTTTAACAGGAAGCATCTGCCTAGAATCCCCCAGTGAGGGGCTGGGGGCATGACTCTGTAGTAAATTGCTTGTTTGTCCTGGGTTCTAATCCCCAGTACCTAAAAGGGGGCTGGGAAGCCACACATTTTGATGTATTCCTTTCATCGCAGCTCTCAGGAAGCAGGGACAGCATATTTCTGTGAGTTTGAGGCCAGCCTGAATTACAAAGCAATCCCGGGACAGCTCGGGCTAGGAAATGAGAGCCTGTCAGGGAGGAACGTGAGTGCTTCGTGTGGGTTTCTGGAGTTTGCTCAGTAGTTAAGAATACACACTGCCGCCGGGCGTGGTGGCGCACGCCTTTAATCCCAGCACTCGGGAGGCAGAGGCAGGCGGATTTCTGAGTTCGAGGCCAGCCTGATCTACAGAGTGAGTTCCAGGACAGCCAGGGCTACAGAGAAACCCTGTCTCAAAAAACAAAAAAAAAACCAAACAAACAAACAAAAAAAAACAACAAATAAATCAGGGGGCTGGCGAGATGGCTCAGGGGTTAAGAGCACTGACAGACGGCCAAAGTTCCTTTGTTCAAATCCCAACAACCACATGGTGGCTCACAACTGTCTGTAACGAAATCTAACACCCTCTTCTGGAGTGTCTGAAGACAGTCAGTGTACTTACATATTATAAATAAAATAAATCTTAAAAAAAAAATCAGGGCTAGAGAGATGGCTTAGAGGTTAAGAGCACTGGCTGTTCTTCCAGAGGACCTGGTTCAATTCCTAGCATCCATGTGACAGCTCACAACTGTCTGTACCTGGAGTTCTGGGGATCTGACAACCTCACATAGACATATATGCAAGCAAAACACCAATACACATAAAAAAATAAAAAGAAATCATCAAAAAATTTTGTATTCAAAATAAGCCAGTGGTATGGGCAACACCATGTGAAACCTGGATGGGTTCTTCGGGGGATGAGCAGAGAGGCCCATAAGTTCTGCCCCGGAGGGAACAGAGGACATAAGGCAGCTGGGGCAGGGAGCTTGCACTTGGCGCCTCAGTCAGGACCTCTCAGTGTGTAACTGAGAAGGGGACCTTCAGTCCCAACAGATGTGAAATGGTTATCTTGCAGCTAGCCAGGTGTCTCAAGTTCATGGGAAAATGAAAAAAAAAAAAAAAAAAAAAAAGAAGCATACTCATCTCGTGCGGGGCTGCAGTGCTTCGCCATCCACAAAGCTCTCCACACGAGCTCAAAAAGAAAGAGAAGAGACGGACGCAGGCTCTCCCCTCCCCCAAAGGTGGCCCCCACGTTCTGCCCGTGATTCGTTTCCCCCTAAAGTGCAGGCACCACCAAGTCACCAAGTTTATTGGATTCATACTTCTGCGGGGAAGGATAGAGCTCTCTTGAGGGCTCAGAGTAGGGTGCAAAAGAGTCGCTTGTCGCGGAAGGGATTCTCGGCGGCGGGTACAGGAGTCACCAGTGGGTCATCCTTAGCGTGCGTTTCGCAGAAAGCCAAAAGCTCGGCTGCTGCCTGCGACACCTGCAGGCGAGAAATAGAGATGCAGTTGGCCAGCCCTGGCTTGGTCCCGGGGGAGCGTTCAAATCCCCGTCCCGTGTCCTGACCACGCCTCGACTGGCCACGCCCCCAGCCCGGGTCCCACCTTTCCATCCCACCTCAGCTCTAGGCTCCGCCCTCAACGGAGCCTAATGCAGACCCTCAACCTAATTCCCCATCGGTCTGTGCACCTTCATGCGATCGATGTTCACCTCCAGCTTCAGCTGCTCCACGGTCTTGCGGGCCTCAGCGATCTTGGCCATGTTGTTGGACATGGCTGCAGCAGGAAAGGGGTTAAATGTCTGGCAGGAGTGTTGACTGGGGGCTGGAACACTCCTGGATCCCCCGGGGAGTAGTGAGAAGGGGCGGTGTGACCCAGTAACAGGAGAAATAGTTGGGACTATGAGTGAATGGGATCCCAGAGACAGGTAGAGGAAAGGGTGACGACTCAAGAAGATAGGAGGATGGAGGGGTGCACTGACGGAGGTAACAAGAGGCTGCTGGAGGAAGAGCAGAGGGGCTGGAGAAGGAAGGAGGAATGGACGCACAGGATGGAAGGCTGAGAGGCAGGTGGAGGAGGGAGGGCCAGAAGGACAGGGCCACAGGTGCTTGATCAGAATCTACTCATCCAGGTGCCCTCACCCCCTGGGGGATAGAGCCTGAGCCAGAAAGGGGGGCCCTCCCCAGGCCAATTAGCAGCGACTCCAGGGAGAACTGAGAATTAAGATCTCGGCGGGAGGGGCACAGAGGAGTCCTCATTAGGGCCTCAGCAGCAGCTGCCCCCTCTGCCACCCTCAGGGACCCACCCCCTCCCCAGCCCCGATTGCCTCAAAGGCTCCTCTGCTCATTAGCAGGCAGGGGAGAGGGTTGGGGCAAGCCAACCCAGCCAGCCATTCGGAGTGGCAGAGAAGGTGACAAGTGAAAAAGCCAAGGGAGGGGCAGAGTGATAGAAATGACAAGCACGAAGAAGGAAAATAGACTGAGGATGGAGATAGAGATGCTGTGGGAGAGATGAGGAGGAAGAAGACAGGGGGGAAGGAACAAAGGGAGGAGTAGAGGCAGCTACAGACGGACCAGGAACGGACGGAGGAGATAGGGAGACGGAGACAGGAGAGGAGAAACCCAGGAACGGAGGAGATAGGAAGACGGAGACGGGAGAGGAGAAACCCGGACAGAGAGGGACACGGCAGGGTTTAGAAGAGAAATGGAGCAAGGAAAAAAGAGATTGGCAGGCACAGACAGACGGAGAGGACAGAGGAGAAGATGGAGACACACGGAAGTATAAAGTCATTGATTCTCTCAGTCACCCATTCACTCATTCAGTCCCACAGTGACAGATAGTGGCCATCTAAGCAGCTACTGGGACACGGACAGGAGCTTCCTACCTACCTGTTGCAGCTCAGGGCTGGGATGGCTGATGGGTGACAGAGGCTGCAGAGGCAGCGGCTGGTCCCCTTCCCAGCCCCGCCCCCTCCCCTGGGGTGCAGCCCCTCAGGACCGCCTTCTCCTCCTAAGCACCACCTGCCTCCATGCCCTGGGTCTCTCTGAGTCCTCTCCTTGCAATGATGTATGCTCCTCCTCCTCCTCCTCCTCCTCCTCCTCCTCCTCTTCTTTCTTCTTCTTCCTTCTTCTTCTTCTTCTTCTTCTTCTTCTTCTTCTTCTTCTTCTTCTTCCTCTCTCTCTCTCTCTCTCTCTCTCTCTCTCTCTCTCTCTCTCTCAGTCATTCCTGTTTCCAGCATGTCTTTCTCTGGAGTCCCCCTTGTCACACTTGCACTAAAAGACGGGCCCTCCAGGTGTATCTGCTCATACACACAAGTCTCTCCTCTCCCCACTCAGCCTCTCACGCTTTCACAGGCCGTCAGAGTAGCAGCCCCACCCCATCACAGCCACCATCTCACAGTACAGACTCAAAAGCCACTCACACAGGGATGCACCCTACTTTGCTGGGTCACCGAGTAATGAATGCCCCCTTGCCCCTCCCACTCCCCCCATGCTTAACCCAACACACAGTGACAAAGGTCCTAATATGAGTGACAGCCCACTGCTGTCACTCATGCTTTCTCACAGCAGAGCTTGCGTCACTGCACGGTCAGGCACAGTATCTTAGAGAGTCAAATGTATACATTGTTACCTACAAGGGCAGCTTTAACTTCTCCTGAAGTTCTCATTCTCACCGTCTCGGAGTCTCACACATTCACATACTCTTTCAGCTTCGCTGCCAAGAGCTCCATTGCCTAGTGTGACAGAGAACCACGTGCTTTTCTTTCCAGGAGGGCCTTTGTGTGGTCACATTTACTCCTGGTACACAGTGGCCATGTTCTCCCTCCCGCTACTGTGTCATATGTCATTGCTATCATGGCGGCACAGTGTCTTTTGGTGTCATATATTGTTGACATTTGATAACATGGTCTTTTACACACACACACACACACACACACACCATTGTGGACACAGCCTTTTCTGGGCCTCAAAGTCTATACCACAAACGCTTGTCACACTCACACATTGTCTCTCTTCCACATTCAGCATTCCCTGTCTCACAGAGCCTGTACACTCACCTCTGCCACCCAGAACAATCACACACCTTTGCACAGGCAGTCACAAATGCAAGCCAACCTCTCAGCATCACATGTGGTCACCCAGTTTCTCAGGACTCACCAGTGTGGCAGACATACCGGTGTGGCAGACATCCTGTCTCACATCCATACAGTTGGCCATACTAGGTCCCTCTCCCGAGCCTCCCTCTTGCGTTCGATCATTCAATCACTTGGGCACTCCAGCTCCCCTGACTCACTACGCTCTGTAACGCGCGCGGCCACCCTTACATATGGTCAGACTTACAAACAGTCTCCAGACAGTTCCTTTCTCAGGTCCAATTCCAGACTCGCTGATAAACTCAAGTGTCACATGGTCAGCCACACATCACACCTACTCTAACAGTCCCACTCAATCCCTTCTTGTCATTCCTACTCTCACCTTGTCACACAGTCACACGTCATCTGCTGGCGCCCCACACCACCTCTGAGGCGTGCCCTCACATTGGAGTGGGTTCGACCACCTCTGGACGTCGCGTCCAGACCACAGCATCGCTTGCTTGCCTCGCCGCCATCCAGACCTCCCTATTGGCCACACGGTGGCGCCCGCGAGCCAAAGTCGCTGCAGGAGCTCAAGCAGAAGAGGCGAAGACTAGGAGTCCCCGTCCGCCCAGCAGAAGATCTAGAAACCGGGAGATCTGGGGGACCCGAGAAGGATAAGAGAGGGCGATGGCTTCCTAGGAAGGTGAAAGAAGTGAGGGGTCACAGTGAGAGGACGGAAAATGGGACAGAGAACTTCAGAGAGAGGTGAGAACTGCAGAGAGAAACAGAACTAAGTTCACAGAGAGACAGACGAAGGACAGACGATGGGATGCACAGGGAGAGGCCACAGGTGACAGATACGCAGACTGAGCCTTGGAGACAGACACTCAGAGACTGAGTCAAGCCGGCCAAGAGACAAGAGAGACAGAGGGAGAGAGCGTGCTGTGGGTGTGATCAAGGGAGGGGCTTTGTGGGGGTGTGTTGAATGGGGCGTGGCCTGAAGGGATGTGAGGGCGGGGGTTGACCTTCCTTTTCATTCTGGCTCTCTGGGATGCTGGAACCCTGGGCAGGGGTGGAGTAAGGAGAAGCGTTTCTTTTGCAGACAGCTCAACCCTAATACGATTTTCACAGCCTGCCCTGGGAAGCCAAACTGGTGGGGAAAAGACACCAGCCTCTGATAGTTCCTACCTGGCAGTACCGGAGATAGAATCCAAAATCTCACACGTGCTAAGCAAGCGCTCTACCACTGAGCTGCATGCCTTGGCCCTTTTTTACGTTTTCATTTTGAGACAGTCTCCTATAGTTGCGCTAGACTGGCCTTGAACTTTCTCTGTGGCCAAGGCAGGCTTTGAACTTGCGACCTTCCTGCATTGGCCATTCCAAGGGAGCTGGGTTGACAAGTCAGAGCCACCCTGAAAGCTTTTAGAGTTGGGAGTATGGAACCCTGGCTCCCTGCCCCCTCCCTTGTGGGTTCACAGGGCCAGGTTGGAAGGAGAACACAGCCCACATCTGGAAAGTATCAGGCGCGCCGGACGTGCCAGGGCCCGGGGCCGGGGCTGCGGGAGGGGGAGGGGAGGCAAAGATTGGTGTCTGCCGGCGCCTAGGAGGGGCCTGGGCGCGCGCCGAGCCCGGCGCCTCCCGCAGCTGGTTTTCATCCCCAGATCTGGCCTAGGCCGCCACTGGGGAGGAAACCCAGCTTACTTAAGGCTGGAAAGGCAGGGTGACAACCCCGTCTCCGGACCAAAGGCTAGAGAAAGGAGGATGGAGGACAAACAGACACGGTCTGGATAACCTCCAGCTCCCTCCTAATCTGCAGACCTCAGCCGCCTCTTTATTATTTAAATATATATTTACATTTTACGTATTTATTTTTTCTGTGTATGGGGAGGTTTGTGCCGGTGCCACAGCCTTGGTGTGGAACTGAGACCACCTTGGGAGCCTCGCTCGGTTTTCTCCTCCCATCATGCGGGTGCCAGGGTGGAACTCGGGCCCACAGGCTTGGTGGCAAAGGCCATCTTCCAGCTAGCTGAACCATCTCGAAGTTCTTAATCATTAAGCATCTTAAAATAAGTCCAGAATCCAGTTTCTTCCCACAAACTCAATCCGGCTTCGCTATTTTCTTGGCTTCCTCAGTTGGCTTCTGCCTTCTGCCTCTAACCCTGTCAACATGTACCTTGTAGAGAAATTTCGAGGCTTTTGTCTGGAATCAAGTCCCAGGGTACCTGTAATCCAGGCACTGGGGATGATGAGCCTGAAGGACCAGAAATTCTGGGATAGCCTGGACTACACAGTGAGTTCCATCTCAACTGGTGCTAGAAAGTGGGACAGTCTAAAAGGGGGAGTGGGGGAGGGGACTGGGGGTTGTATTTTAGTTGGTAAAGGGGCTCCTATTGTGCAGGAAACCACAGGTAAAACACATACCAGTAAGTCCAGGATTCAGCATGTGGCCAGCCTTGGCTACATAGCAAATTTTTTTTTCATTTTTTTAAAGATGTATTTTATGTGTATGAGTATTTTATTTCTATGTATGTATTATATATGTGCACCATACAGGTGCCTATGACTAGTTATGGACCACCATGTGGGTGCTGGGAACTGAACCCAAGTCTTCTGCAAAAACAGAGTATTTTTAACCACTGAGCCATTTCTCCTCCCCCAAAACTTTTTATTATTTTTTTTAAAAAATAGTTTTGGGGGCTGGAGAGATGGCCCAGTGGTTAAGAGCACTGACTGCTCTTCCAGAGGTCCAGAGTTCAAATCCCAGCAACCACATGGTGGTTCACAACCATCCGTAATGAGATCTGACGCCCTCTTCTGGTGCATCTGAAGACAGCTACAGTGTACTTAGATATAATAATAAATAAATCTTTCAAAAAATAGTTTTTATTTTATGAGTATGAGTGTTTTGCTTGCAGTGCATGTATGTCTGTGTACCACTTGCGTGTCTGGTGCCCTAAGAGATCAGAAGAGGGTGTTGGATCCCCTGAAAGTGGAGTTGCAGATGGTTGTAAATCACATGTGGGTGCTGGGAATCAAATCCCAGTCGTCTGCAAGAACGATACTCTTGACGGCTTATCCACATTCCCAGCGACCACAGCAAGCTTAGAAGACGATCAGAACAAGAAGAGGTACCATGGGGCTAGTGAGAGGCAGGCCTGGAACTCACCACATAGTCTAGCCTGCTGAAATTTTTTTTTTTTTGGGGGGGGGGGGTTTCGAGACAGGGTTTCTCTGTATAGCCCTGGCTGTCCTGGAACTCACTTTGTAGACCAGGCTGGCCTCGAACTCAGAAATCCACCTGCCTCTGCCTCCCAAGTGCTGGGATTAAAGGCGTGCGCCACCACGCCCGGCTTTTTTTTTTTTTTTTAATGTCTAGTAAATTAATTTTTTTAAAGATTTATTTTATTTATTATATGTAAGTACACTGTAGCTGTCTTCAGACACTCCAGAAGAGGGCGCCAGATCTCGTTATGGATGGTTGTGAGCCACCATGTGGATGCTGGGATTTGAACTTATCACCTTTGGAAGAGCAGTCGGGTGCTCTTACCCGCTGAGCCATCTCACCAGCCCCTAGCCTGCTGAAATTTAAAACAGTTCTTCTGCTTGTATTTGAGCACTGGCATGAAAGATACGTTAACCATGCCTAGCTGCTTTCCCCAATTTCCCTCTCAACTTTTAAGTCACCTCCATCCCTGCCCAAACATTTCTTCCTGGGACCAAGGAAGAGATGAGTATAGCAGATATGTTGAGAAAGGCAGCATTTAAGGATACGGCCAGAGGCTGGAGAGACGGCTCTGTAGTTAAGAGCACTGACTGCTCTTCAGAGGGCTTTAGTTCAATTCCCAGCAACCACATGGCGGCTCACCACCATCTGTAATGGGATTGGATGCTCTCTTCTGGTGTGTCTGAAGACAGCAACAGTGTACTCACATACATTCATTAAATAAATAAAATAAATAATAAATAAATAAATAAATAAATCTTAAAAGAATATGGCCATTAGTGTGAAATGGGCACATAGCTGTGATACCTCAAAAGGCTTAAATCAATACATATATATAGAGAGGTGGGAAGATATGCTTAGGGGTCCCCACCCTCAATCCCAGATCCCATCACCTGGGAGATGGAGGTCAGGGGGACCAGGAGTTTGAGGTCATCCTCAATTACACAGAGAGTTCAGAGGGGCTGGGAAGGAGAAAAATAACCATTCCTATTAATGTGGACCATCTCTAAGGGCCTGTGGAGCCCTAGCCAAATCCCTTCCCGCTTCTGACCTCAGCCGCCTCTTGGGAACAACTTTTGAGAATAACATCATATCTACTTCCTAGTGCTGAGGATCCAACTCTTGGCCTGTGCCTCCTAAGCAGGAGTCTTCTACTTCAGAGCCACACCTCCAGCTCCCAGCCTCTAAACACCCATCCATCCTCCCACTTTCCTAGTTACCTCTGAGTTTCATGTAGCTCAGGCTAGCTTCAAACTCACTACGTTGTAACTGTGGGTGTCCCTCAATGTCAGATCCCCTTGCCTCTACCTCCCAAGTGCTCAGATTACAGATGTGCACAGCCATGCCTGGCTTCTGGGTGCTGAGCTGGAGCTTAGGGCTTCATTTATGCTAGGCACATGCTCTACCCATTGGGCCACACCCCACCCCATCATTTCCTGTTACTTGTCTCCTCTGTCCCCACTACAGTGGGGCAGGGCCTCTCTTTTGTTCCTTGCTGTGTCCCCCTGGAACATGGCTGTGTGAGAGATGAACACAGACCTGGACTCTTTCCTCTCAGTGTTGTAAGGGACATACCTGGACAGACACCCCATTCTTCTCACTGTAGAAGCAAGTAGGGGTTGGAACCAAACTCTGACTGTCCGAATGCCTTGTGGCCAGGGCTAGTAATGGCCTCTCCAGGAGTCTCTTTACCCACCTATGAAATGGGTATAGTCTCTGGGATTAACCAACAGCAAAAACTGTAGGAAGACCACAAACAGGTAATCCACATTAAGAGGAAACGCAAGGATCAAATCCACACGGAAGGATGTGCCAAGGCAGAGAAATAGGGACTAGAGAGATGGCTTAGTGGTTAAGAGCACCGGCTGCTCTTCCGAAGGAAGACAACTTCTAGCCTTTGTAGGCAACAGGCATACATGCAGGCAAAACACCAGTACACATAATAAAAAGTAAAAATACAAGCATATGGACAAACATGCTAATTAACACAGCCATCATCCTCCCCATCTCCCGCCATGAACATGACCGGAAGACCTGTGTTTCCAAACCCCAGAGGCTGAGGCAGGAGGATGTCCAGCTTCAGGCCAATGTTCATGGCCAGCTCAAGCTGCTCAGGGACACCCCATCTCAATAAAACAGGGTGGTTGTTATTCCTAGTGAATGATATTTTGAGACAGCATTATGTAGCCCAGGCTGGCCTGGAACTCACTCTATACACCAGGCTGGAGATGTGCTCACCTCTACCTCCCTGGCTTTTCCCACTACCCTTGCTTCTACCTGAGTATGTGATCCAAGTTCAGGTCTTCATGCTTGCACGTGACTTCTTCATAACCATTTAATGTGTGTGTGATGTATGAGGTATATACAAACAGGCTTCCTGTGTGGAGGCCTGGGGACAATATAGGCTGTTGGCCCTTGCCTTCTATCTCACTGTTTACCACTTCATACACCAGGGTGGCTGGCCCATGAGCTCCCAGGGAGTCTCCTGTCTCCATAGGAGCACTGGGGTGGCATATGAACACTAGTGAGACGGACTTTCCAAGGCATCTGAGGACCAGCATTTACGTCCTCACGCCAGTACGTCAAGGGTTTGATCCACTGAGCCATAGCCCCAGCCCTGGTCTTGACTTGCCCTTCTTAGGAATACATAGCAAAGTCCAAATATAACTAGAAGGTCAGAGTCACTGGAAAAAAACAAAATAAAAGTGGCCATGGAGTGTTGTTCAAATTTAGCCTGGTACCCGCCACCTGGCTCAGCTCACTGCCGTCTCACAGCAAACTGAAGGCGCTCCATACAAGCAGGTTGGAAGAAAAAGGGACGCAGCTCTCATTCAATGCAGAGCAAGAATCCAGGGGATATGTAACATTGTGCATTTATTTACAAAGAGGTTAGAGAAACACACAGAATCTGGCCCCCATGCACCGGGGAGTCACCATTGTCATAATAAATACAGTAATTTCTTTAATAAAAAAAAAAAAAAAAAAAAACAAATTAAAAAAACCCACTGGATTGGAACAGCTGAGGGTCATTCAGCTTCCCCCACCCCCCGTGGGGAGAGGCACGAGATTGAAACCATCTTCCTTCCTCTCTCTAACATCCCAATCCTCCATGACTGTCCAAGGATGGAGCAGAAAGAGTCCTTTCCAGGTGTTGGCAACTCCTACTTGACCCTCAAAGCCCCTAAGACAGTGCCACTTCCTCTTCCAGGGCATGGCACTCTGTAGGCATAACCTGAGTCAGATGGTCTCTGACTTGGGGGCCCCAGGGGATATCCTAAGGGTCCAGGGACATGGAGGGGGCACTTTGTGAATGAGAAGGGAGCCCTATCTGGGCAAGGAGAAGAGGAATGAGAAGGCTATGTCAGAGAAGTGGAGAACAGACTAAGCTTCTAAAATTAAAATGGGGGTGGGGGAGGGGAGACCCGAACGGAATTACTGCATTTGCGTACATGGACACCCATTGTACAGATGGGGAGAGTGTGGCCCACGGAGGGGCGCCTTCTGGTTCAAGGCTTTGAAAACCAGCTGTCCTGGGACAATCTGGGCGCCTCCCCGTGGGGGGAGAGGGGCGGCCTCTCCAGGACGGCTATGGACAGAGGGCAGTGAGTGAGGAGGGTCTTTGGAAGCAGAGAAAACCGGTGGTCTTTGGAAGGTGGGTGTGGAGAGGGTTGGAGGATGAGAAGTGTGGGGGTGCGGAGGCCATGGAGGTGAAGTTCAAGCCCATCCCGCCCCAACTCACACAGTCGTCATGACCTTCAGAGAACCCGACCGAAAACGAAGGATCTTTTTCTTCAGCGCGTGCGATGCCTTGATCTTCACGAAGACCTTGGCGGGGCCCGCAGGCGTCCCTCCACCCGCAGCACCCCCGGGCCCCGACGGCGAGGCCCCAGCGGCCGCCACCAGTTGCTGAGGCCACACGAGGCCTCCGCTGCCGTCGGAGTCGCTGGAGGCGGAGCTGAAGGCGGGCGACTCGCCCTCGCTGGCGCTCGACTCGCTCTCGCCATAGCCTCCTGGAGCGCATCCAGACGGCATCCGACGGCCGAGCGGCACAGGCCGCCCTGCCGCTGAGCACTCCGAGTCGCTGCCTGCGCAACCGTACAGCAACCGGCGCGGGGGCGCAGATGGCGAGGGCGCGGGGCCTCGTGGCGCGGGCACGCGGGCTCGGGGACGGCGGCCATCGGGCGCGTCGATCTCAGCGGTGGAGCGCCACCGACGGCAGGCTTGGACTGTCGGCGTGGGCGCTGGGCCGCGACGGGGCCGGGGCGGTCGGGGCTCGTCTCGCTCGGCCGTGGGGTACTTGGGTGGCGGAGCGGCGTGCGCGCGGCCCAGTAGACTGGTCTCAGACTGGGAGCGCGCCGCTTTGCGCGCCCTCGGCGATCCCCGACGCCCCGAAGGCTCTGCCAGGCGGCCCCGACGGCCCGCAGCGCGCGGCCGCTCCCTTGGCGGGGACTGCTCCACGCTGCGACCTCGCGTGAGCGGCGGAGCCCGGCGGCGTGCGGCGCGGCCCGGGAGGCCCCTGGAGGCCGCGGGCGCGCCCGGGATGTACTGTGCCTTCACGAGGCGGCCCTCTGAGGGACTGGAGGGCGGCGAGGCGGCGGCTGGAGGCGCAGGTTCGGGTGGAACCTCCGCCTCCCACGCCGCAGCCCAGGCGCGCTCCGTCGATGGCTCCCGCGCGGGTCGCGCGCCTCCGGGGGGCGGGGACGCTTCGGGCGGCCGCGGGCGCGCGCCGTTCTGGCGCCGCGCGCCCCCGTCCGCGCCCCCGGGACTCGTGCGCGGTTGGCCCGCCCCCCGGCGGCGGCGCCTGCGCAGGAGCGCCGAGATGTAGCCGTCAAGGGGCCGGCTGGCCGCCCCGTCCGGTGAGCCGCACGGTACGCGTCCACTTGGCCGTGGGCTGCGCAGAGCCACCGCATGCAGCGGGCTAGGTGTCAGGAAGGGCCCGGCACGGGCCCGCCGTTCCGCGGATGAGCAGGTCTCAGCTCCGGCTGCTGCCGTCGGATAGGGAGCTGAGAAGGATCGAGGCACTGCAACCCGGGCACCCACCGACTCTGGAGCGCTGGGACTGGCGTCGCCTGCAGGAGAGAGGAAGAAGAAGAAGAAGGGATTCTCAAAGGCTTTTTTTTTTTTTTTTTTTTTTTAAGCCTAGAATTGAAGCAGCGGAGGCAAGAGGATAACCCCCAGTCCTGGGCCAACCTGAGCTATGTAGCAAGTTAATAGTGTAAAATAAATAAATAACCGACTTCGTGGTGAACGTGATCTGTCACAAAACGGAGGAGGTGGAGACCATGCTCAGCTACTGACCATGTTGGGGGGACACACCCCAGCCCCCACTCCCGCAAAAATAATAAAAAGTTGGGCATTCTGGTACAAGCTTGTAGTCTCAGCACAGGGTAGATGGAGGTAGGAGGATCAGGAATTTAAGGTCGCCCTCAGCTACATAGCAAGTCTGTGGCCAGCCTGGGCTATGTGAGAGCCTGCCTCAAACAACAATTAAGTTGGGTGTGGCGGCCCACACCTGCCAACACTCCCAACAGTGGAGAGGCTGAGGCAGAACTGCTGCAAGTCCAGGGGGGCGGGTCAGCCTGATCTACATAGGGAGTTTCAGGTCAGCCAGGGTTACATAGAGACCAGAGTAAAATCAAGGCTTCTCTCCCCGGCCTGGATTAGGCAAGCCACCCCTGCCCACCTGCCCTCCCTGAAGACCCCGCCTCACTCATCCCTTCCTATATGGTTGATGGCAGGATCCCTTCAAGTCTCCACTTCTTGCCTTGCTCTGACCCTCACCCACTGCTTATACTGCCCATTCATAGCCTTACATCTGCAGCCACATTGACTTCCTAAATGCCCCAAATTGCTGGCCTCTGGCCCCAGGGCCTTTGAGCTTGTGGTTTCTGCTTCCTGGCTTGTTCTCCAGTGTCAGTTTGGCCTATTCCTCTCATTTCTCCCAAATGTCAGGGGTCAGGGGCTCAGTGAGGCTTTCTAAAGCCAGTTCCCTTTTGAGGCCAGGCTTGGTGGTGGGAACCTTTAATGCTAGCACTTGGAAGGCAGAGACAGCTGATCTCTGTATCTGAGGCCAGTGTGGTCTATATAGTGAGTTCCAAGATAGCAGGGCTATATAATAGAGAGACCCCTGTCAAGGAGGAGGAGAGAATGAGACAGAGAGAAGGGGAGAGTGTGTATTAGGGACAGTGACCTGGAACTTTAAATGTACTCTAGGCTGACCTCGAACTCAGAGATCTGCCTGCCTCTGCCTCCTGAGTGCTAGGTGTAAAGGTGCACCCCAGGAGCTAGAAAATTGGCTCAGCGGTTAAGAACACTGACTGCTCTTCTGAAGGTCCTGAGTTCAAATCCCAGTAATCACATAGTGGCTCATAACCATCCATAATGAGATCTGATGCCCTCTTCTGGTGTGTCTGAAGACAGCTACAGTGTACTTACATATAATAATAAATAAATAAATATTTACCTCCCCCCCCCCATACACAGTAAGGTGCACCTCCCAATGTCTGGTGATGTAGACACTCTTAGCATCGCATTAACTAAGTGAAAGCTCAGAAGGAAGAGAGACGCTAGAGCAGCTCCAAGGCTGACGATCCTAGCCAGGACTAGGAGTCCAAATTGGACCCAATTTTATGTTCAAAGCTATCTTCTGACTGTCACAGGGCCATACCTAAGGACTTGGGTCTCTCGCTGGCATAGATGCCCCGGGGGTCAGAGGGACCCAGGCGTCCATAGGAGCCAGATCCGGAGAAGCCACTGTCCCCGCAGAAGGTGGAGGGTGGTGAATCTGGGCCTCCAGTAGAACTGGGGTCTTCATAGAAGCCTGAATTCCAGGAAGAAGCTGAGATAATTAGGGGGCACGGGTGGGGAAGGGAAGAGGTGGGTCTGGGAGAGAGGGACTGCAGAGATAAATACTGAGAAAGACTGGGGTGTCCTGGAGAAACCCCACCCCTCACCTGAGCTGCGCCCACTCTCCTGGTCCAGGCCACCAGACTCCAGACTCAGGTCTCCCAGCTGCTGGCCCAGGTCCCAGATGAGCCCAGGCAGGGCCTCCTAAAGCACAAGGAAACAAGGCTGTTAGAAGGCTCCAGAACCCACCGGCCTCCTGTTCATGAATTCCTGACAGAGATCCACTTGGAAATGTCAGCCCTCTGTCCCTTACCTCCGTTAGGAAGCGCTGTCTAACTTCCAGCTTTCATGCTGTAGCCCCATCTATGTGAGCTAAGACTTCAGAAGGGCCCCTCATTAGTTCATTCTGTTAGCTATGCTTGTATCTGCTCCTGAAACCCTATTAGAATAGCTTTCCTCCTGCCTCTCTTCACATCTTTGTTTTGTCTTTTTGTGTTTTGAGACAGGGTTTCTCTCTGTAGCCCTGGCTGTCCTGGAACTCACTCTGTAGACCAGGCTGGCTTGGAACTCAGAGATCTGCCTACTTCTGCCTCCGGAGTGCTGGGATTAAAGATGTGCACCACCACGACTGGCATCTCATCAATTGATTAATTGGCTAATGAATTAACTATATGTAGATGGGTGTTTTGGCTGAATGTATGTCTGAGCACTATGTGTGTGCAGTGCCCTAAGAGACAGGAAGAGGATGTAGGATCCTCTGGAACTGGAATTAGAGATGGTTGTGAGCTGCCATGTGGGTGCTGAGAATTGAATGCAGGTCCACTGGAAGAGCATCCAGTGTTTTTTTTGTTTGTTTGTTTTTGTTTTGTTTTTTTTTTGAGACAGGGTTTCTCTGTGTAGCCCTGGCTGTCCTGGAACTCACTTTGTAGACCAGGCTGGCCTCGAATTCAGAAATCCTCCTGTCTCTGCCTCCTGAGTGCTGGGATTAAAGGTGTGCGCCACCACGCCCGGCTGCATTCAGTGTTCTTTTTTTTTTTTTCTCCTTCCTGTCAAACCTGCTCGTTCTGGTCTTGCCCCGATGATAACTCCTGACGACCCCGCTCGCTCCAGCCAGCCCCGACATCCAGTGTTCTTAACTGAGACATCTCTCCAGATCCTGCTATCTTTTTTTTTTTTTTTTAGATTTATTTTATTTATTATATGTAAGTACACTGTAGCTGTCTTCAGATCCTGCTCTCTTTTTATTTGGGGGTGGGACAATCAAAGGATGATCAGGTGTTTTTCTCATTGACTCTCCACATTATTTACATTTGTGTGTGTGTGCATGTCAGAGGACAGCTTGTAGGAAGGAGTCAGTTCTCAGATCCTTCTACTGTGTAGGTCTCAGGGACTGAATCACGTTATAAGGCTTGGCAACAAGTGCCCTTTACCCACAGAGCCATCTCATTGGCTACCCCCACCCTTTAAAAGATTTATTCCATCACTCACAATTTTTTTAACATGCATGCACATTTTGCCCACAGCTATGCCTGTGCACCACGTGCACACCTGGTACCCACAGAGGACAGAATAAGGCATTGGATTCCTTGGAATTGAAGTTACAGACACACGTGAGCCACACGGGTGCTAGGAACCACATTCTGGTCCTCTTGAAGTGAGCCAGTGGTCCTAGCCATTCCACCATCTCTCCAGCCCTGTTTGTACATTCATTTACTTATTGAGAGAGTGTCTCACTATCTAGTTCTATCTAGCCTAGAACACCCTTTGTAGATCAGCCTTTGGCCTTAACTCAAAGAGATCCTCCTGCCTCTGCTTCCTGAGTGCTGAGATTAAAGTTGCGTTCCACCATGCCCAGCTCCCCTTTTTTTAGCTCTCTTATTTATTTATTTTTTTAAATATTTACCTATGTCTGTAGGTGTGTCTGTGTTTATGTGCATGTGTGTGCACCTGTACTTGAGTGCAGAGTGCAGGGTCCGAGGAGGGGGTCATGTGTACTCTATCACTCTCTATTTCTGCGAGGCAGAATCTCCCCCTGGACCTGGGCCTCAGGTGCCCAGTGACTTTCCTGCCTCAACCCTCTTGAGAGCTGCGGTTAGAGGTACATATAAAACATTCTGCTTATCACGTGGTGGTGGGATTCGAACTCATGATTGTTCAGCAAGAGCTCTTAACCACTGAACCATCTCTCTAGCTTCATTCGCCTTATTTTTTGAGGCAGGGTCTTACTTTCTTAGGCTAGCCTCTGAAGAGCTCCAATCCTTCTGACTCTCCCAGGCTCACTCCAGCCTCTTGCCTGGCTTCTTAGGTGGGTCCTGGAGACTCAAAGTCAGCTCTTCACACTCAGTTGGCAAGCACCTTATTGAGACAAAGTCCCTAGATATACCCCAGCCCCTTTTTGAGCCAGAGTCTCACTTGCACAAAGCCCAGGCTGGCCTCAAACTTGCCCTGTATGGGGAGCATGACCTTGAACCCATGACCTTCTTGTCTGCACCTTCTAGTAGGATGTTGCTGGCACATGACACAGTACATGAGGGCTTTAAGTTCAGGTCTTCCTGCTGTGGGAGAATTCAGTGGTAAAGATCGGGGTGCGGGGGGTACAGGAGCAGGCAGATCCAAGGGTAGTCTTAAGGCTGCCTCATCAGTTTCGACCCTCCTTTCTGAGGTACTACACTTCCCTTTATCACCAATGGGAAGTTCTTACGGAAGTCCCCTTAGTGCTTCCTGCTGCTGCAGCAGACTGGCAACCTCATATAACAGTGCGATTCACACGCCTCACTATTCCTCCCTTCAGAAGGAGCCACACCCTTCGTGCCTCCTGTAAGTCCCTCTGTAAATCTAGCCTTCCTGGTGGCCTCAGCAGTGAGCACAGACCAGGATGCTCAGGACTGGGATGGGGGGTGGAGCTAAGCTGGAAGAGTGACTGCCTAGCAGGAAACTCTGGGTTTAGTCCCCAGTATTATATAAAAGACCTGTAGTCCTATCACTGACCAGGGAGGTAGAGGCAGAGGATAAGGAGTTCAAAGCCATTCTTGTCTACCTACTGAGTCTGAGGGCAGCTGGGTCCACAAGACCCTGTCTCTACAATTTAAAAAAAAAAAAAATCTAGGATTTTATCTTATTTTGGAAGCCAGAGAGGCAGGGCCAGGGAATGTCTCACAGGGGACTCAGTGAGACCAGAGGTAGCGGCTGCCAGGGGCAGACAGTTGACCCTCAGACAAAAGCAGCTTGTCTGGAAGCTGGCGGGAAGGCGGGGCCAGCACCCTGCCCTGCCTATTTAGGGCAGAAAGACTGGCCTGGCTCTAAGCAGCAGCCACAGTCCTCCCCTACCCCCCGCCCCTTAGTCTCCTCCAGGCCTGGCCTCTTCCCCTCCCAGAACAGAAAGAAACCCCCATGTGGTCCTGTCTGTGCAATGAAGGTCAACAAATGTCTCCCACTCTGGCTATACTCGGATGCCCATGGCCTAATCAATCAACCTTCATTTAAAAAGAAAAAGAAAAAAGAAAAGTCCGTGCATATACTATCAGGAGGCATCTGAGAAAAAAAAATACAAAAAACCCACAGGCTGCCATCAACTTCCTGTGTCATGTTCCAAGTGGACCAGACTGCTCTGCTGCCTGGACCTCTGGTTACCACCGCATTCGGTGTGCAACATGACCCTCGCCCCTACACACACACACACACACACACACACACACACACACACACACACACACACATACACACACACACACACACACACACACAAAATGCTTGGGCTTTTCTAATGTGATCTCCCATCCTCTGCCTTTTAAAAATAGTCCCTTTGCCATTCTGCACCCTGTCGTTCTCTTTTCTCATGCTTCCTCATGCACATGCACAAAAAGTGTCACTTGTTTATTATGTCTCTCAATAGGAAGTGATTTCTCACTAGGACAGAGGTTTTATGTTCACAGTGGCAGTCTTCTCCCTTGGGTTTAGAAGTTAGGAAATGTCTGATGAATGAATACCAGAATGTTCGTGGTGGAATACTACACAGCTGTTAAGAGGGATGAAGGCAGACTTTTCTGTGATACAGTACTGAGCAGAAAAGGGGCATGCAGGGGAGGGAGGACGCCAGAATCACAGTCATAGGGACACACTCTTAAAAATGTGCCATCTGTAACTTCATCATGATGGGAGCATAGCAGACTTCACTTAAGCGAAGACAACTACAATGACATCATCCTTTTGGGGTTTGGAGACAGTCTCAGGTAGCCCAGGCTGACCTTGGACTCCCTATGTAGCCAAGGATGACTTACTTTCAATCTTCCTGCCTTCATCTCCAGAGGGCCCGAGTGCTCAGATGAGAGCACTTCTGAGTGCAGACCCAGTGGTGACAATCTAATGGGGGGCCACCATTCTATATGCTGCACTGCCGACGGGAGTCGGCAATGGTACTAACCTGGCCAAGCATGGGGGATCTTCAAAACCCAAAGTTGCCAAGTACCAGCTTGTGAACTTCTGGACATACCTAGATTGGAACCCAAAAATTTGTGTATCTAACCATTTCCATACCTGGTGTCACTTATGGCTGGACCACATTTTGAGGACCATGCGCAAAGCCTTGGTACCTCACCCAAGAAACTGGACTTTTATAAAACAGCAAAACCTTTGAGACAGGCCAGGGGTGGGGTTTGACATTCTTCAGTGCTCTGGGAAGCAGACAGGAGCATGCAAAGTTCAAAGCCTGTCTAGGAATCAGAGAATTTCAGTCTCAAAAAGAGGGCTAGGGCCAGACAAGATAGCAGAAGCAGGTGGATCCCTGTGAGTTCCAGGCCAGCCAGGGGTTACACACTGAGATCTTGTCTCAAAAACCGAACCAAACCAAAACTAAACTAAAAACAACAAAGGAGGAGAGGTAGAGCCCCAGTGAGGGGCTGGGGCGTGGCTCAGTGGTAGAGCCCCTGCCTAGAATCCCCCCAGTGAGGGGCTGGGGGCATGGCTGAATAGTACAGCACTTGCCTATCCTGTTCCTTACCCTTAGTTCCATCCCCTCGATTGGTAAATAAAAAAAAAAACAAAGCTTTGCCCCGGTACTCTCCATCTCTTTCCTGGTATGCAAAGCGTTGCCCCGGTACTCTCCATCTCTTTCCTGGTATGCAAACTGTTTTTGAGAGTAGGTATATTAGAAAAAAAAATCAGAACAGACTCTAGCCAAGTCAAATGGTAGTGACCTTCTCAGCATAAGGAATCAAATGGAATATGTGGTGAACTGTGTGGGCCAATGAATATTTAAGGTGAGACTTGGCACCCAGTGTCCAAGAGCCAATCATGTCTTCCACTGCCCAGCTGTAAGACCTTAGGCAGGTGTCTTGACCTCTCTAAGCTTTACTTTCCTTATCTGCAATGTGGCATCACATGACTTGGTCTTTAATAAGCTCGAAGGAAAAGCTAAAAGGAGCTGAAGGATCAGTTCTCTTTTCCAGGGCTTCATCCAGGCCAGTTTACACTATTACAATAAAGTATCTTACAAGGGATAATGTCTAATACTGCTTGCATAGTTAAAATTATATGTAAAATGATGGACTTTGGGGGGAGTGATAGATTCCACAACTGTCATTTCAGTTTTTCCACCAGGGGGAGGAGTCAAGAGTTGGGGAACAGACAGCCTGAGTTCATCTCTAAATGACTTGATGTCCCCGGAGACTCCTTTACCCAAACGTCCCCCTATCTTTTTTCCTCTCCTTACATTCCAGTGCCCTTTCATCTATGTTAAGAAGTCCTTCTGCAAGTGTAACCCAAGTCCTCCTTGCTGGAAGGGATATTTTTCCTTCCTAGGAGCAAAAAGGACCCCTCTATTCACAATATCCATGCCTCTTTCTCTGCAATACTTCCACTCTGAATGTGACATGCCCACATCATGCCTCACAGAGTCACTAAGTCTAACTTCGGGGTTTTCTGTTTTGTTTCTGAGTGTTTCTGTTGTGTTTCTGAGTGATGGATGGAGATGTAGGTTGTCTTATAAGACAGGGGGTTTCTGGAATCAGGGGTGACCCCACTTCCTCTTCTGAAAGACCCAGGAACCCTCAACACCAGAGGTGTTTATATTTAGCGCTTCTCTACTCCTCCATCAGCCAGGCTCCTGTCCCAGCCTTCCACCGCCTCCTCTTTGAGGCCTGGCTGAGCCTCGACGACTGCTTACAGTGGGGAAGGGGCGGAGTGTGAGGGACAGGTCCGCTCTCCCATCACCACTTCATGCCAGCCAGGAGGACTGAGCACTGAGAAGAGGGGCAGGGAGTGAGGAGGGAGAGAGGCCAGACCACTACTGGTCTGCAGTGGTGCCTTCTCCCACCCTCTTAGTGGGCTGGATGGAGGGGTCTGGCAAAGCCCGGTCAGTGGAGGGCAAGGGTAGCGGCTGAACACCTCCCCTCCTCTGTAACTTTTGGAGGGGGCGGGGCCTCCCACAGCTGTTTCTGCTTGGAGAAGAATGTGTAAGGTCCCACTCCCTGCACCGTCAGGCCGGTTGGGGGTGGGGCTGGGCGTCTGGCCTCAGCCCCTTTCCCCATTTCCCATCTGGGGAGGGGGCAGCCGAGGTCAGCAACAGTCAGATCCCCCCTCTCCACCCCCACAGCCTCGGCTCAGGTTTCCCTAAACGGGAAGCTCTGACCACACACATGTACACACATAGAGGCTTAGGTACCAGGATGGGATGGGCCAGGGGAGTGGGCTGGGGGAAGGGAAGAGAGATGGAGATGTTAGGCAGAAAAACACTGAGGCCTAGAGACAGACCACGACCCCATCTCTAATCTCCTCTGTTTTAGGAAGCTTTACAGGTCTTGGAAGACTATAGAGACAGAGACAGTGTTAAGAAAATGAAACAGAGATGCTGGGGTATGGAAATGTTGGAGCAACAGCCGAAAAGGGTCTCCAGACTCAAGGAGTGATGTAGGGAGGGAGAAAGAGCTGGGGCCTTTTCAATTTGAAAGTCATCATAATAGTGTGCCACGTACTCTCTCCCCTCACTCCCCAGCTACCTTTACCTGGCCTCCCCGTGATACTGAGCCATGGGGACCAAGTAGAAGAAAGAAGTGTCATTGGATTGATCAAAATGCCCCCGGGGGTCCTCAGGGACTGTACGCTTCTCAGCAGCGGGTCTCTCTCTCCAGAGCCCTGAAGATTCCCCTTCCCCCACCCCGCCCCCTCCAGGGATCTCCAAGCACCCCGAGACTTAAGGAAAGATGGATCCGGGGTAGCGGGGCCCAGAGGGAGGTTATGTTTGAATGCCGGCTGTGTGACCTTGGGTGAGTCTCTTCCTCAGTTTCTTTCTCTGTAAAATGGGGACTTTCAAACCCTCAGGTAATAGGAAGACTGTAAGAAGACTAATGTTTGGTTTAACACACACTAGGCATCCAGGACGGTTAACAGGGTCCATGCCTAGTCCAACGGAGGCCGTGCATCCTCCCTATCAGCTCTATTTGGGGGTAGAGAAGGCCAGGTCTCCAGTCTTATCTCATCTCCCTCCCCCTCCCCGCCTGCTCCCCTACCCTAGGACCGGTGTGCTGAGCATACACTACCAAGACAGACAGACGGACACACGAGCAGGGAGGTGGGGGAACGGATGCGAGGGAGGGATGCATGGATGGACGCACGGACAGGCGACCCCTCACCAGCTGCTCCTCCAGGGCTGCTGCGGCCCTGCGCGCCGCTGCCGCATCTTCGTCCTCCTCGGCGTCCTCCTCGTCCTCGGCCTCGGCGCCCCCCATCCCGGGTTGGGCCAGCCGCAGCGCCTGCTGCACGCGGTACTCCTGCCTCTCTCGGAGCCAATGCAACTCGCAGAGCCCGGCCAGGCTACCTTCCAACCATCCCCGCAGCCGACCCCGCTCCGGGCTCACGGGGAACGAGAAGGCCCGGATCATGGCTGCGGCCCCCCGCCCCAGCCCGGCCGGGCCCCACGGCCGCCCCTCTCGCCTGTCCCACCTCCCCGCCCCAGCAGCCCGCCCGCCCGCTGGCCGGGCTGTCACCGTCTCATCTGCATAGGCGCCCGCCCATTGGGCCGCCCACCCGCGCCTCATCTACATGACCACGCCCTGAAGGCACGACAACGACATACTATTGGTTGTTGCCTTCTGTGATGCAGTGCCTCGCCCCGCCCCGTTTCTCCTCCTTAACGCAACCTACCGGGGTATCAGACTCGCCACGCCCCTTTGTGCGGCGACCCTGGTGCTGTGGCCACGCCTTCTTTATAATCACAATGAAACAAGCCCGCCCTTGCTCCAATTCTATTGGTGCTAGCCACTTGGTTCTGGAGCTGGTTACGCCCCCTTGCGGGCGAGCGCTGGCTGCCATTGGGCTCTCCGGGTCCAGGGGAAGGGTGGCCTATAAATAGAGACTGGATCCACGTGACAGCTCCGCAGCTGCTCTTGCCGCCCCTCCCGAACTTTCAGCTTCTGAGTCTGCGCAGAAGGATCATCAGTGATGATTGAATTCGGATCATGCCTCCTCTTCCAGGCAACTTTCCCAGACCCTCAGAAAGAAAACGGACTGAATATCTTACGGTTTGATTATGCTTGTAAGCAGGACCCGTTCAAACCTGCTCTGTAATTCCATCATAGGGGAGGCTGAACCAGGAGGAGAACTGAGAGTTCAAGGCCAGCCTAAAGTGAATTTCAAGCTAGTCTGGATAACACAGCGAGTTTCTGTCTCATCAAAACAGCACACTTAGCAGGGCGTGGTGGCTCACGCCTTTAATCCCCGTACTTGGGAGGCGGAGGCAGGCGGATTTCTGAGTTCCAGGCCAGCCAGGGCTACACAGACCCTGTCTCGAAAAAAACAAAAAACAAAAACAAAAAACAAAACCAGCACACTTATGGAATTACAAGACCCTGGGTGAGATATTCTATGCTTAGACCAGAAGAGAATCTGAGGTCCTTTTTATCTCCCAGGTGCGGTGGAGCTGAGTTCCACCAGTCTGAGCTCGCAGGGGCCTTTGTTCCTGGTTCTAAGAGGCTTTGTTCTCAGTCTTCTGAGATGCTCTGTTCTCAAGTTCTAAATCTGAGCTTGCCTGCTTTCCAAGGCTGCATCCTGCCTCGCTCTCCTCACTGGGCAAGCGGGGCTAGCGCCCCCTCACGCGGCCAGCATGTGCCACTACACCCGGTGAGTTGGCAACGTTTGTGAAATAGCCCATTTCTCAGACTGACCTTTGACTGCTTAAAAGCTCAGAACTAGAAGGGAGGATGGAGCAGTAGAATCGCGGTAAGTTCGAGGCCAATCTGAGCTAACTATGACAGCCTGTTATTGAAAAGAATATAGTGTGAAAATGTCTTATGTTTTATGATCGTCTGGCAATAACCAACTTTGATGTGCCGAGTCTATGCCACTTTAAGGCAGAGTAAGACTAGGAAACATATTTGGTCTCTCTGTGCTCTTCATCTTCATCTAAAAAAATTATTCTGAACGTTTAGCAGCATAATTATGTTTTGTTTTGCTTTTTGAGGGTTTCACTAAGTAACCTTGGCTGACCTGTAACTCTCTAGACCAGGCTGGCTTGTTACTTTCAGACCTCCTCTGGGTTGTATCTGACTCCCCCTCCTTCAGTGTTCATATTAAAGGAGTGGGTCACCATGTATAACCCTGCTAATTTTTTTTTTTTTGGAGTAACAGCTTCTACTACTCATAAAGAACCGAGTCTGGGCATGATGAGTCATATCTGTAATCCCAACGCTGGAGAAATGACTCAGCGATTTAAGAGTGCTGTTGCTCTTCCAGAAGACCTGGGTTCAGCTCCTGGCACACAGAGGGAAAAAGAGGCTCACAATCCTCTGTAACTCCAGCATCAGGGGATCCACTGTCCTCTTCTGGTCACCTCAGGCAACTGTGGGCACACACACACTTTGAAATATTTAGTCTTGCCAGGCAGTGTGGTGCACACCTTTAATCTCACAGCATTTGGGAGGCAGATTTCTGAGTTCAAAGACAGCCTGGTCTACAGAGTGAGTTCTAGGACAGCTGGGGCTACACAGAAACCCTGCCCCCCCCCCAATTTTTTTTTCATGGTGCCAAGAGTGGTGGCTCAGGTCTGCCACTCTAGTGCTCTAAGTGATTAGGTGGGAAGATCTGCAGGTCCAGGCTAGCCTGGACTACATGGCAAGATCAAACAAAAGACTGGGGATGAGGCGCAATGGTTGAGGCTTTGTCTAGAATCCTACTAGTTTCAGCCCCCAGTACATGAATAATCGTGGCAAATGAAGCCTCAGTTTACTCTCAGCTGTTAGAGGGTTGAGGGCTAAAAGTCATCGTGACCAAGCAACTGGAGAACTGGGCAGGGATCCAGAGTTAGAAAAGATAGAATGATGGCACGAACCCTCAGGAGGCAAAAACAGAGGGTAGTGAGTGCTGGGCTAGCCTGGTCTAGCGAGTTCCAGGATAGCCTGGGCTAGGTAGAGATACTTAGTCTCTAAACAAAACAAACAAAAAAAAATCCTTTCCCCACAGCCTCAGGGCCAAGAAGGAAAAGCTGGAAGCTTCGCTGCTCTGATCCCCTAGTCACACCTGTCCATGCTCTCAGTCTGCCTCAGGCTGCCCTGTTTCCATCCCTTCCCTGCCTACTCGGGACTGTCTCCAGGACTCATCTGTGTGTCCATGCAATGGTAGCAGGGCCTGAGGTGTCATGGTCACCACTGCATAACCCGAATCACTGAACACAGTGACAGAAATGGACAGGGGTGAATGAGCACCCGCAGTGTGTCAAGAAGTCATTGCAATAGAAAACACTCAGGCTGGGAAGGCAGCTCAACAGGTCCAGTGCTCGCTGTGAAAACATGAGTGTCTGAGCTCAGGGTTCCGGGCTCCATGGGACAGGCCAAATGCAATGGTTCCATGATTGTCCTTTTAGTGCTGGGGAATGGACGCAGGAGGAGCTTGATGGCCAGCCAGTCCAGCCAGTTAGTGAGCTTGAGGGTCACCAAGAGACCCTGTTTCAAAAACAAAGCGGGCAGATAGGCCGGCAAGATGGCTTTCAGTGGGAAGGTGATCAATCATGATGCTGATGCCAAGGACCTGAGTTCTGTTCCTGGTACCCATGCCCACATGGTGGACAGAGGTAAGTGACCTCTGCAGGCATGCCACCGTATACACCCTGCCCCCAAATTAAATATAATAAAAAGCAAGGTAGAGGGTAACAGAGGAACAATCACGATAGAGACATTTTCATTTTCTTTCAAGACAGGGTTTTTCTCTGAGTAGCCCTGGCTGTCCTGGATCTCACTCTGTAGACCAGGCTGGCCTTGAACTCAGAGATCCACCCGCCTCTGCCTCCGGAGTGCTGGGATTAAAGGTGTGCGCCACCACTGTCTGGCATGATTTTTTGTCTCCATGAGTGCACACACAGGTTGTACTAGGTGGCTCTCAGTGGTACAGGCCTTGCCTGGTATTTGTAAGGGCTTAGGCTCCATCCCCAGAACCTCAAATGGAAGGACGAAAGGAGGAAGGGGAGTTTTTGACATCATCATGGTACAAAAATGTTTTGGGTTTTTTTTTTTTGGGGGGGGGGGCCAGGGTTTCTCTGAATAGTCCTGGCTGTCCTGGAACTCACTTTGTAGACCAGGCTGGCCTCGAACTCAGAAATTTGCCTGTCTCTGCCTCCAAAGTGCTGGGATTAAAGGCTTGTGCCACCATGCCTGGCACAAAAATGGTTTTAAAAATTGCCTGGAGGGCTTGCCCAGAGGTTAAAGAACTTGCTGCACAAACACAGGATTGGTACTTGGAATCCCCATGTAAATGATGTGCACAGAAGCCTGCCTGTAACTTCAGCACCTTGGAAAGCAGACAGAGGATCCCTGGAGCAAGCTGGCTAGATAGGCCCTGGACATCCTGCCTATGTCTATGGGCTAGAGAGATGATTCAGTGGGCAAAGGCATGTGCCACCAAGCACGCTGTGGAGCTCAGAAGACCACCTTTGGAAGCCAGTTTTCTCTTTTCAGTGCGGGTTCTGGGGATAGAACTCAGGTTGTCGGGCTTGGTGGCAGCACCTTTACCTTTTGAGCTGTCTCTCCTTTCAGTGTTGTGTTGAAATGAGGGCTCAGCTAGGCAGTGGTGGTACACACCTTTAGTCCCAGCACTCGGAAGGCAGAGGCAGGCAGATCTCTGAACTGGAGACCAGCCAGGTCTACAGAATGAGTTCCATCTAGGACCCTGAAAAACAGAGGGGGGGGGGGGAAGAATGGTGGATATATCCCAGACTGGTCTTAAAATATAATTTTTTTTTTTTTGGTTTTTCGAGACAGGGTTTCTCTGTGTAGCCCTGGATGTCCTGGAACTCACTCTGTAGACCAGGCTAGCCTTGAACTTAGAAATCCACCTGCCTCTGCCTCCTGAGTTAAAATATAATTTTAAAATAATGCATATAGTTAAAGATGGCATTGAATTTTTTTTATTTTGCCTGTGTGTGTGTGTGTGTGTGTGTGTGTGTGTAGGAGTAGGGGGTGGCTGGCATGTGTGTGCTACACTGATCTGGAGGTCAGAGGACAACTTCCTGGAGTCTGTTCTCATCCTTGAGGTGTCTGGGTTGGGGCTTGAACTTGGCTCAGACTTCCTCTGCAAGCACATAGCCATCTCATCTGCCCATGAATCTCAATCTTTAGTCCTCCTGCTTTTACACCTGCAATGTTATATGACTGCAGGTGTGCGACACACCCGACTTGCTTTTCTTTTCATAGTGTGAGATGTTGGGTCAGTGACCTGGCATACTAGACAAATATCCAGTGACTAAGCCATCCCCAGCCCCTCACTGGTGGGTTCTAGGTAAGGGCCACCCCCAGCCCCTCACTGGTGAGTTCTAGGTAAGGGCCATCCACTGCCCCTTAAATGCATTTAGGACTTAAGATAAGTTTCTCCATCTTGAGAACTGTACCCACTCATCTGGCATGGTTCTTCTTCATCCCTCCTTCCTCCTCCCTCCCCTCCCCTTTCCTTCCTTTCTCCTTCTTCACCTCCCTCTCATCCTCCAGCACTCAGAGCTGGGATTAAAGCTGTGCACTCTAGGCTACAGGCACCTTATCCCTTTCTTACATTCTTTGCTAGGAAATCCTCCATAAACTCTTCCTTTCCCACCCTGCACCCTCCCCCATCTCCCCTGCCTTTTGCAGCCCCTACTGTTTTTGAAGACAGGGTCTTAACAGCCCAGACTGGCCTTGAACACCTGGTTCTTCTGACTCCACCTCCCAAGTGCTGGTATTTCCCAGCACAGAAAAAGACTTGTCTGGTTTTTTGTTTTGTTTTGTTTTGGTTTGGTTTTTTTTGATTCAGCCTTGGCTGGCCTTGAACTTAAAGCAAGCGACCCTCGTTCCTCAGCCTCTCCAAGTGCTGGGATTATAGACATACATCATCATGGCCAGTGGGTGCTTCATTTGTTATAAAAAGAAAAAATACATTTTATTGCCTGTGTTTGTGTAGGCACTTATGGTGGTCAGGGGACAAACGGAAGGAGTCAATTCTCCAAACCGGTTCATCCCAGGAATCAAACTCAAGTTGTTAGACTTGATGGCAAGCGCCTTTACCCCCAGGGTCAACTCTCCAGCCTTATCACTCCAAGGTTGGGGCATCAGGGACTAAGATCATGGCCCTGGGAAGAGTCTATTTCCCGTGCAGGAAGCTGCTTCCTCTAGAAGAGTTCATTTTTGGGATGACGTGCAGTACTCCAAAGAAAGCAAGCAGCCCAGGGGGAACACTGGCCTCAGAGGATGCTGATGCGCTCAGCCAGCCCCTGCATCTCGTGGTCCTGCGGCAGACAGGCGCCACCCAGGTCCCCTTCTGCAGGTGTCCCATGGCGCTCTGCCACAAACTGATCCCAGCGTGCGTCGTCGCTCTCGTGAGTGATATATCGCTCGCCCATCTTTCCCTCTAGCTCTCGGAGGTCAAGCCACGTCTGGTACTCCTGAGCCGGGAAAAACTGGGTTAGCTTCGGGACCACAAGCTGGGCAGAATCCAGCCATCTCAGCAACAGCCTGGATTCTGCTGGGACCAATGATGGCAAAGCACCACACCCCACAACCTGCTCAGCCAATAGCGGTGTAGCCCCATCCCCAACCACAGCACAGCAACAGGCGAGTCAATCACGTTCCCATTCACCCAGCCAATTAGAGACCTAGCTCTGCCGCCGCCTCTAGGCCCTCCCTACGTCACCTGTAACCAAGGGTGGCTGAGAGATTTGTCCACGCTGTAGCGCTTGCGCATCTTCACCTGCAACAGGTTGTTGATGAGGTCGATGGCTATGGGGGAAGGAGACAGATGAAGCTCTGATGGATCGGCGGTCTCTTCCAGAAGGTCACCCCATCCTGACCGCCACAAAGGCAAACCTCTAGCACTGGCTCAGGGTACCAAACTCTTATACTTGCTTTTCTCATTAAATTGCAAATCTTGCTACTCATGGTGGCAGCACTGGTAATTCCAGTACTTGGGAGACAGAAGTTGGAAGATCAAGAGTTCAAAGCCAGTCTAGACTATGCCTGGCAATTACTGGGATTTTAAGTATGTGGTGGTATGACCTGCTCTAATTTTTTAAAAGATTATTTAATTTTGGATTGATTGTAGAAGAAGCCTATATTTAATCCCAGCACTCAAGAAGCATATGGGTTTCCGAGAGTTCAAGGACAGTCAAGGTTACATAATGAGACACTGTGTCAAAAAAACCAAAACAAACAAAATATTCTTATTTGTGCGCGCGTGAATGAAGGTATCCTCTTAGGCTAGAAGTAAGTATTAGAAATCCCTGGTGCTAGAGTTACAGATGCTTGTGAGCTCCCAGGCACGATGTTGGGAACCTATCCCTTATCCTCTGAGAGAGCTGTAAGCAGTCTTGGCGGCTGAGTCATCTGTCCAGCCCTTCTACCTCTAGTTTTTTGTTGTTGGTGGGTTTTTTTTTTGTTGTTTGTTTTTTTGTTTTCCCCTTTTTTGGTTTTTTCGAGACAGGGTTTCTCTGTATAGCCCTGGCTGTCCTGGAACTCACTCTGTAGACCAGGCTGGCATCAAACTCAGAAATCCGCCTGCCTCTGCCTCCCGAATGCTGGGATTAAAGGCGTGCACCACCACACCCGGCTCCTACCTCTAGTTTTGAACAGTATACCTTTTGGGGTGAAAACACATTTATTTCAAATGGAATATATGACATTACTCTGATCAGTAGGGAGCTAACAGTGATGTGCCCGATTGACAAAAGGCCACACTCTGAAGCCACTATTGCCTGCAGAAGACCCAGAGAAGGAAGCGGGCCTTTGCCAAAGGGTGGTTACCGGGTACCAGGTGTTCAAGCCAAAGCCCCACTGAGGCTTTGTCAATGGCAGCACCTGTTGAGAGACAAAGCTTCACTATGTGGGCCTGTGCTAGCCTAGCGGCAAGGTCTGCAGGGATTCCCTGGATACCAAACTCCATAGATGCAAGTTCTGTATAGAAGACAGCAGAGTGTTCACATATGGCCGCCCATAGTCTCCCTGCTTGTTCTGAACCATTTCTAGATAGTTTATTATCTATCTATC
This sequence comes from Mus minutoides, assembly GCA_902729485.2. Taxonomy (NCBI): domain Eukaryota; kingdom Metazoa; phylum Chordata; class Mammalia; order Rodentia; family Muridae; genus Mus; species Mus minutoides. The sequence continues at coordinate 290,687 of LR753341.1, forward strand.
TATCTATCTATCTATCTATCTATCTATCTATCTATTTATTCGAGACAGGGTTTCTCTGTGTAGCCCTGGCTGTCCTGGAATTCACTCTGTAGACCAGGCTGGCCTCAAACTCAGAAGTCCCACCTGCCTTTGCCTCTCAAGTGCTGGGATCAAAGGCGTGCACCACCACTGCCTGGCTCTAGATAATTTATAATGGTGTTCTTGTTACATGGCTATAGAGGGAACCTAGTACCCTGGTTCTGTACTTGTCCTAGAGTCTCAAGCCACCATGACACCAAGACTACTACCATTAACCCAGCCTCAGCGTCTCAGGATAGTTTTTTAGACGTGTGTTCCAACACTGAGCCACCTTCCCCATCCCTCACTGGAAGATCCTAGGACAAGAAGCTCTACCACTGAGCTAAGCCCCCAGCCCCTCACTGGGGGATTCTAGACAGGGCCTCTAGCGCTGAGCACGCCTGTAGCCACTTCTTGGAAACTCAGGACAGAGGCTCTACCACTGCCCTACATTCCCACAATAGACTTCCTATACTAACACAATGGAAATGTTAGTGTAAAACTGTTACATTGTATTCAGGAAACAATGGAAACCTAAGCCTTATCAGGCTCTGCTTGTATCAGCCTATAATTCTAGCATTTGGGAAGTGAAGGCAGGAGATCAGAAGTACAAGCTCATCCTCAGCTACACAGTCCAAAGCCAGGCAAACAAAACAAATCAAACAAGACCACCCCAACTCTCAAATGTCTACCCCACACCTGACCCCAAAGCTCATGCCTCAGTGCTAATCTCCCAGGACAAGTCACCAGGTGACATCCTTGTCTTAAGATGCAGGGCCACTGTTGAGCCTCTAATGAAAATATAACACTGTCCACCGAGCCCTGCCTCTGTTTTCCTCCCATCTCCATCAGGTCCTGGGTCCCCAGAAAGCACCTCTCTTCTGGACCACCCCATAGCTACACCCCTAGACTGAACTGCCTTCTCTCTGGACACATTTCCAAAGCTGCAGGCTCACCTCTGCTCCAGTCCCTTCTAGAGAGGTTCTACCCCCATTCCTCTCAGGTCCTACACAGACAAGCTGCGTCCCATCTCCAAGGCCCCCTGCTCCTGTCTCAGGAATTCCAAACTACACACGGTGGTTAAAACTTGAGTCTCAGCTAGGTCTGGTGGCTCCCAGGCCTGCCATCCCAGCTATTGTCCAATGCCTAATTGAACAACAAGATGAGTTCAAAGCCAGCCTGGGCAATCTAGTGAGACCCCCGCCTCAAACTACAGCACAACAAAGGGGCTGGGGATACAGTTTAGTCGAAGAGAACTTATGCATGAGACTCTAGGCTCAACTCTTACTGTTGCAAAAAACAAAAAACAAAAAACAATACCAAGGACCAGACTTGGGGCTGGAGAGATAGATGGCTCAGTGGTTAAGAGCACTGACTGCTCTTCCAGAGGTCCTGAGTTCAATTCACAGCAACCACATGGTGGCTCACAACCATCTGTAATGGGATCTGATGCCCTCTTCTGGTGTGTGTGTCTGAAGACAGCTACAGTGTACTCACATAAATAAATAAATAAATAAATAAATAAACAAATAAATGAATACCACTTTCTGCTCTTGCAGAGGATATGGGTTCAAGTCCCAGCACACACATGGTGGTTCACAACCATAACTAGTAAAAACCAGTTGTAAGAGATCTAATGCCCTTTTCTGACCTCTTCTGTCACCAGGAACACATGTATACATGCAGGCAAAACACTGACACACATAAAATAAATTAAAGGAAGGAAGGAAGGAAGGAAGGAAGGAAGGAAGGAAGGAAGGAAGGAAGGAAGGAAAGAAAGAAGGAAGGAAGACAGATAGACAGACAGAGCAGCTGACCTGGAACTGGAGAGATGGCTCAGTGGTTAAGAGCATTAGCTGCTCTTCCAGAGGATTTGGGTTAAGTTCCCAGCACCTACACGGAGGCTCACAACTGCCTGTAACTTTAGTTCCGGGAGATCGGATACTTTTTTGGCCTTCAGGAGCACATGGTGCACATACATACATTCGGACAAAATACCCATACACATGAAGCACAAAACAAAATTAAAAAGAAAAAGAAAGCCGGGAGTGGTGGCGCACGCCTTTAACCCCAGCACTCGGGAGGCAGAGGCAGGAGGATTTCTGAGTTCGAGGCCAGCCTGGTCTACAGAGTGAGTTCCAGGACAGCCAAGGCTACAGAGAAACCCTGTCTCGAAAAACCAAAAAAAAAAAAAAGAAAAAGAAAAAGAAAAAGAGTCTACCCGGTACCCTAGTTCTGTACTTGTCCTAGAGCGTTAAGTCACCATGACACCCCTGGGTACAAGGGTCTACCTACAAGACCCTATAGGGTTAACCTTTGGAGGTCTACCCACTCCCACAGCCCAGCCTCTTTGACTGCCCTTCTCTTTCAGCCCCACCCACTTTGACCCTGGTCCACACCCACCCTTCATAATCCCGCCCACCCACGCCCAGCTTTGCCCAATCCCTTACAGCCTCACCTACTAGGTGTGGCCTTGCCCTGCTCTAATCTCATGTCCACTGTTCTGTCCCCACATGTACTAATCCATGAAGTCTGCGGCCTGGTTTCTTCCCCACCCTCTTGCCTCCTGGTCTGTCCACAGTGGCTCACCTCCAGATGAGATGTGGCTCCAGGGGCTGGCCGGGTACATAAAGGCCGCGTTCTGTATCTGGTCATTGATGTCCTCGTCCTCATTGAAGGGGAACGTGCCACTAAGGCTCACGTACATGATCACACCCACGGACCACATGTCCAGCGAGCGGTTGTAACCCTGGTTGAGCAGTACCTCGGGTGCCAGGTAGGCGGGCGTGCCCACCACTGAGCGCCGGAAGGACTTCTCGCCGATGATGCGAGCAAAGCCAAAGTCACATAGCTTCACCTGCAATGGTGACACGTGAAGGTTGTGCGGGATGATGACGTCACCTCCCCATCCATCCATCCATCCATCCTTCCTTCCACCCACCCACCTACCTATACCTTTGTCTGTCTATCTGTCATCTATCTATCTATCTATCTACCTATCTGTTAGTTTTGTTATCTTTTGTTTTTGATACAGGGTTTCTCTGTGTAGCTCTGGTTGTCCTGGAACTCTCTCTGTAGACTGGGCTGGCCTCAACCTCACAGAGATCCGCCTGCCTCTGCCTCCCGAGTACTGGGATTAAATGAATGTGCTTGGCAGATTTATTTAGTTTTTAATGCAGAACAAATACAGATTAAGAAAAGTAAAGAAAACCTGAGCATGAGATAGGTTCCAAGGAAGAACTTTTGAGACTTTGCCACAAATAACAATTAAAAGCTTAAAGGTAGAGTACTTGTATAGAATCCCCCAGTGAGGGGCTGGGGATGTTATTCAGCTGTAAAGTACATAAGCAGGGCCCTAGGCTCCATCCCTAGAAGGTGAGACAAACCAATGAGATGTGAGAGGAGTGGTGTGGACCACTATCCTTAGTACCTCAGCGAAGGAAAGGGATGCACGTATTTCTTATACCTCTTGTCTTTTTTCCTTTCTTTAGCTAGACTATGGACCACTAAAGCCAGTGACACAACAAAACTATCTTAAGTAACAGCAGGGAAGAGGGTGCCCAGTACGTAGTAACTTTGTAGCCCCAGAATGCGTCTGAGTGAGAGACCAAGCCCTTGTCTTGAAGCTGGGTCACCAAGGGTGTGAAGCTCCCCTGTATCTAGGCCATTAGTCACTCCCTACACCCCCTTCTGTTGGGACTTGCCCTCGTCTAGGAGGGGACATAACGAACCTGAGGAAAGGGATCGGCTGATGCCAGTAACACATTCTCTGGTTTCAAGTCGCAGTGGACGATGTTCTTGAAGTGCAGGTGTCTCAGCGCCACGAGGATCTAGCAGAGGAGGCAGGGCCAAGTGAGAAAGGAAGGGGAGGACCAAGCTGATGTCCACACCTCCCAGGCCCACCCAGGCCTTTCCCTGCCTCCCTAAGGATGTTGCCTAGGTGAGGGTGTCCTTAAGGAAGGGATCCCAGAAATGGCAGTGCCACTTACTCTCAAGAGCTCGATATAGAACTCCAGAAAGGCTGGGCTACAGAGGGGAGGGTAGGAAGATGGAGCTTGGAACCCTGATGAGCTATTGAAGCAGCAGGGACTCCCAAGACACTTCCTTCGTGTGGCGCAATTAAAAACCATTTTTAGGTCTGATGTGATAGCACAGGCCTTTGTTTGAGACAGGGTTTCTCTGTGTAGCCCTGGCTGTCCTGGAACTCACTCTGTAGACCAGGCTGGCCTCGAACTCAGAGATCTGCCTGCCTCTGCTCCCTGAGTGCTGGGATTAAAGGCGTGCACCAATCACCATTTCATTGATTCTGAGGCTAGTCTGTTCTACAGAGGAATTCCATGATCTCAGTGAATCTGAGGATAGTCTGGTCTACAAAGAGAGTTCCATGACAGGCAGAGCTACATTTTAAGACCCCAATCTCAAAATCAAAACAAAGCAATAATCAATAAGAACAAAATTTGTTTTGTTGGCAAGATGGCGGAACAGGTGGAGAAGTTGGTTGTCCTGGAACTCGCTCTATCATCTAGGCTGGCCTCAAACTCAAACTGTCTGCCATTACCTCCCAAGTGCTGGGATCAAAGGCATGTATGACCAACACCCAGGAGAGACAGTGTACACTGTCTTAGAAAACCAAATAAATAAATCTTAAAATAAAAGACGATACCATCAATAAACAATATAAGCAATACATCAAATGTATCCAGCTCTGTCTGGAGCAGCTGTGACCCTTTAATACAGTTCCTCATGTTGTGCTGACGCCCTCCAACCATAATAGTATTTTTGTTCCTACTTCACTGTAATTATGCTACTGTATCTCTGATATGCAGGATATCTGCTCTGTGACCCCTGGGAAAGGGTTGCTGGACCCTGGAAGGAGTTGCAACACACAGGTTAAGAACCGCTTGTCGAGAGGCAGAGGCAGGTGGATTTCTGAGTTTGAGGCCAGCCTGGTCTACAAAGTGAGTTCCAGGACAGCCAGGGCTACACAGAGAAACCCTGTCTCGAAAAAAAAAAAAAAACCAGAAAAAAAAAAAAAAAAAGAACCACTGGTCGAGAAGTCAAAAAGCAGCTAGTTGCTTAAGCAGAAAATCTGACTCTATATTTACTAAAGTGGATTTAGGCAAATTGTTGCATCTTTGCGTCTCAGTTTGTTATTCTGTAAAATGGGAGTGATAATGGTTCTATGATATTTATTTAGCTACCTATTTACATAAGGTTTCAAATTCAAAGACCGGGCTGACTTTGTAGTGCTCAAAATGACCTTGAACTCCTGATTCCCTTGCCTCCGTTTCCCCAGTGCTGGAATTACAGGTATGTGCCATGATTCCTGGTTTTTGTCCTGCCAGGACTGAACCCAGGGCTTCGTGCATGTTAGGCAACCAACTGAGCTATATCCCAAGATCCCCCCTTGGTTTTATGAGACAGGGTTTTACCCTAGCTCATGCTGTCTAGAAATTTTGTTTTAATTTTGTACATTTTTATTTCATTTTATTTTTTTGAGACATTGTCTTTCTATGTATCCCTGGTTGACCAGGAACCCACTATGTAGACCAGACTGGCCTCAAATTCACTGGGATCCATCTGCCTTTCTCCTGAGTGCTGGGGCCAAAAGCATATAATATAGCGCCATGCCTATTTTCTGTTGTTTAATTTTTTTTTTCCTCATTCCGGTCAACACTGCTCGTTCTGGTCTTGCCCCGCTTACTCCGGTTGCCCTCCCCCCCCCACTCAGGCCAGCCCTGCTCGCTCCGGTTGGTCGGTCGGTCCTACTTGCTCTCTCCAGTCCAAGGATTCGTTTATTATTATTCATAAGTACGCTGTAGCTGACTTCAGACGCACCAGAAGAGGGCGTCAGATCTCATTATGGGTGGTTGTGAGCCACCATGTGGTTGCTGGGATTTGAACTCATCACCTTCGGAAGAGCAGTCGGGTGCTCTTACCCGCTGAGACATCTCACCAGCCCCCTGTTGTTTAATTTTTAGATAGGGTCTTATGTATCCCAGGCTAGACCTAAAGTCATTATGAAGCTGAAGCTAGCCTTGAACTGATCCCTGTACATCTTCCTGGGTGCTAGGGTTACACGCCTGTGTTACCATGGCCTTTTGAGCACAGGACTTAATGGTACCTACCTGGAAGGGTAGTTGGAGAGATCTAAAGTTCCTGAGGCAAAGAACTGGGTCCAGTACTTAGAGATGGAGCAGGCAAGAACCCAGAGGACAGAAAAAAATCTGCAGAGAGAGAAAAGAGAGGAAGGAGAGAGAGAGAGAGAGAGAGAGAGAGAGAGAGAGAAAGAGAGAGAGAGAGAGAGAGAGGGAGAGAAAGAAGCAGGATGAAATGGAAAACCAGAGAAAGAAACTGCTTTGGTTGCTGAAAGTGCCCAGCTCCCTCTTCCATGCAGTCAGGATGTAGCTGCCTCAGGGGACCTCTGTCCCATCTCCCAGCATGCCCGGAAAATCCAGGCATATTGCCGGGGGTCGGGAGGGGTCAGAGCAGCCACAGCAAAGTACAGCAGGCAGGCCTTGCAGCCAACAAAACCGCCCCAGAGTGAGGAGAGTCCCAGCTGGGGTGGGGGGAAAGGGGCAGGGACAGGAAGCCTTTCCAGGGAGGACTGAAACTTAGACCACACCAGGGAATGTCCAACACCGCAGAGGTTAAAATTCTACTGAGAATGAAAGCTGGGGTGGAGTGATGGCCTAGCTAGCATGCACAGAAATGTTCCATCTTAGCACTGGGGAAGTAGTGCTAAGCAGGTAGATCAGGCATTCATGGTCCTCTTGACTAGATGGCAAGTTCAAGGCCAGCCTAGGCTATAGAAGACCAGGTCTCAAACAACAACAACAAAAGAAAGCAAGGAAGGCAAGCTGGAAACAAATATTGGAATAAAAAGGGACGGAAGAAGCCTGCAGAGATGGCTCAGCAGGTAAAGACACTGGCCAGCAAGCCTGACTTCAATTCCTGGGACCTACACGGTGTGAAGGAAGAACCAACTCCCACAAGTTGTCCTACGAGCTCCATACATGTGCTGTGGCACTCAACATACACTTACATACACAAATTCACACAGTAAATATAATATAATACTAAATAGCATAAAGGACAGATGACTTCACATCTGTGATATGTAAAGAGCACTTGTAATGCAATAAGCATGCTTGGTGACCCAGGTCTGAAAGCCCAGTTGTTTGAAGGTGTAGACAGGCATTGCTGTGTGAGGCCAGCTTTGTCTAAGTAGAGAATTACAGGCCAGCCAGGGATACATATTAAGACCTTGTGTCCAAAACCAAACCAAACCAAACCAACAAACAAGCCCAAAACAAGGGCTGAAGAGACAGTTCAATGGTTAAGACTACTATCTGCTCTTCCAAAGATCCAGGGTTAAATTCCCAATACAATTACAATACAATACAAGGTGCTTCACAACTCCAGTTCCAAGGGAAAACTGATGCCCTCTTCTGGTGTCCACTGGTATTGCATATACCACACGCAGTTCATCTTCCTGCATTAAGGTACTCATACACATAGAAAATAATAAATCGGGCTGGTGAAATGGCTCAGCGGGTAAGAGCACTGACTGCTCTTTCCGAAGGTCCTGAGTTCAAATCCCAGCAACCACATGGTGGCTCACAACCATCCGAAATGAGATCTGACGCCCTCTTCTGGTGCATCTGAAAACAGCTATGGTGTACTTACATATAATAAATAAATTGTTTTTAAAATAAATAAATAAATAAATAAATAAATCTCACATGTCTTTAATCCCAAAACTTGGGAGGCTGAGGCAGACAGATCTTCATGAGTTCCAGGGAAGCCAGGCTTACATAGCAAGAACCAGTCTCAACATTAGTTTTCTAAAAAGTACAAAATTTGACATAAAATATAGACCAAAATAACTTGAGTGTGTGGCACTTGTGACCCCAGCATCAGAAAGGATAATGCAGGAGAATCACATGAAGCCAGCATTAAGTGCATTAGATCCTGTGTCTCAAAAAAACAAAAGGCAATAAGTAAAAAAGTTCATAGGGCTGGAGAGATGGCTCAGAGGTTAAAAGCACTGACTGCTCTTCCAGAGGTCCTGAGTTCAATTCCCAGCCACCACAAGTGGTTCACAACCATCTGTAAAGGGATCTGATGCCCTCTTCTGACCTGCAGGCATACCTGTAGACAGAAAGCTGTATATTTAATAAATCTTTAAAAAAAAATTTTTTTTTTTGAGCTGACAATTATTTTTATCCAGCATTAGTAAGAAGTGTGAAAACACGCATCTTCCCACTCAGTTGGTGGGAAAAGACAAAAAGGTTTTAGACAATAAAAGTTGTTTTTTAGTTTTTGAGACAGGGTCTCACATAGCCCAGGCTGCCCTTACATTCACTACATAGGCAAGAACGGCCTTGAAGTCCTGATCTTCTGGCCTCCCATAACAGGCTGTTCTACCATGCCCAGTTTATACAGTGCCGAAGCGCCTACCCAAGGCTAGATGCACCCTAGGCAGGCAAAGATTCTACCAACGGAGTCAAAGAGTTAGCTCCCTAAAAGTGTATTCAACTGTCCCGCATCTCATACCCAGTAAGAAGCTGGGCATGGTGGAGGACACCTGTGCTTCCAATATGAGTATCTGCGCACATGCGTGCGTGCGCACGCACACACACACACACACACACACACACACACATACACACACCAGGGGATATGGCTCTGCTCTCTCTGTGGATCCCACGAAGCCCGGGTTTGAGTCCCAGCACTGCTTTAACTGGGCATGAGTGGTACAAGTCCATAATCCTGGCACTCAGGAAATACAGTCATGAGAATCCCAAGTTTAAGGGCATATTCATCTATATAGTGAGTTGTTCGGACTAGCCTGAGCTCCACAAGATCCTTTCTCAAAAAAAAAGAAAAGGCAGCCAGGAGTAGTGGTAGACACCTCTAATCCCAGCACTCAGGGAGATCATTAAAATAGTGCCGATAATAGCTATTAATATGAAAGGGGGAAATTGGCCCCCCTTCCTCAGTCTTCCAACCCTTCACTATGTTATTTGATCAACACTCCCCCAGATCTGCTCCATGCTTTTCCCAGGCTGGGAAGTACTGGAGACAGGAGACATAGTGGTGACAAAGATAGCCATCCACCTTGGATGGTGAGCAGGGCTGCCACAGGGAGACTGTAATAATAATGTCATAGTATTTACTAAGCCCCAGTTGTCCTTTTCTTTTTTTCTTTTCTTTTCTTCTTTCTTTTCTTTTTCCTCCTTCTTCTTTGAAATAGGCCTCATAATGTAGCCCTGGCTCTCCTGAAACTCACTACGTACACAAGGCTGGCCTTGACCTCACAGAGATCCACTGCCTTTGCCTCCCAAAAGCTAGGCATGCACTACCACACCCGGTTTCTTGTCCCTCTATTGTTTATTTCTAAATGTTATTAATAAGATTTCCATCTGTTTCTCTAATTTGCCCTCTTGAGTGCCTAGGGCACCAGCCTTTTCTCCGCGCCTCCGCTAGGGGGCGCCGGAAGCCACGACGCACAGCACACCTGAGTGATAAGGAACTTGGTGAGGCGCTCAGGAAGCCGGCCCTTCTCGCTGGAGAGGATCATCTCCAACATGTCCCCGTGCAGTTTCTCCATCACCACGAATACCTTCTCAGGAGTCTCAAACATGCACTCGAGGTTCACAATCCCGGGGTGCCGCAGACTCTGTCCGGGAATGGGGGAAGAGGGGTCAAGACTGAGGATCAGTATGGCGAGAGACAGCAAGCGCGCATGGAGAGGTCTTTGCGTTGTGAACTAATGGGGAAGGCCGGGATGGCAGAAAGAGATAGCAGGAAGCGTGGGATAACGGCAAGTTGGCACTGTATGTGTGTAGCTTTGGTTTCTATTTGATTGTTTTTCTTCTGGTGTTCGCGCGCACGCTAGGCAAGCTCCACCTCTCATGCCCTAGCCCACAAGATCTTCCTCGGGCACTCTCGATACCTTTAAAAGAAAGCTCACTGAGGCCACCCTCCTCCCTGGCCTCATTTCTTCTATGGCTCTGGGGTTCCCTGTCACCTGCAGAGACTGGTCCTGTCCCTCTCTGCTCAGACTACCCCTCAGTTCCAGCATGTGTATCTCCTCTTCCAGAAAGACTAACTTGATCACCCCTAGGCTGTAGCCCAGGTTGTACTTAAAAGGAGTAAGCAGGGGCAAGGCTGAGTAACGGTCCCTTCAGGTCACCTGGAGAATGGCCACTTCATTCCTGAGCTGGCTCTCCTGCTTGGTGGGGAAGCGCAGTTTATCAATGACCTTTACTGCAACGTCTCTGCCAGTCTTCCTGTGTTTTCCTGAGGACGGGGCATAGGAAATATAAAGGATCAGAAATCAAGGAGGCCTAGTTCCTTCTCCTCTATGGAGACCCAGATGGAATTGAGCAAAAATACTGGAGGCCTTCAAGGTTTCTCTGAAGAGTTCTCAATATGAGGGGTGGGATAACAGGGCTAAGGAATAAAAGTGGGAGAAGAGAAGCTAGAGGTGTGGCTCGGTGGTAGAGCCCCTGCCTAGAATCCCCCAGTGAGGGGCTGGAGTGTGGCTCGGTGGTACAGCCCCTGCCTAAGATCCCCCAGTGAGGGGCTGGGGGCGTGGCTCGGTGGTAGAGCCCCTGCCTAGAATCCCCCAGTGAGGGACTGGGGGCGTGGCTCAGTGGTACAGCCCCTGCCTAGAATCCCCCAGTGAGGGGCTGGGGGCGTGGCTCAGTGATACAGCCCCTGCCTAGAATCCCCCAGTGAGGGGCTGGGGGCGTGGCTCAGTGATACAGCCCCTGCCTAGCATGCAGACTGTCACGGCTTTCACCCTTAGAAAAAGAAAGAAGAAAACTAAACAAGCCTGGCCTAATGATGCAATCCTATTATCCCAGCATTTGGAAGGCCAGGGCGAGCGGATCACAAGCTTGAGGGCACCTTGCGCTGCAAAATTAAAGCTATAGAGAGAGTTTCAAGAAGGGCAATGGATAACATGGACAACTATACTCCTAACCAATCGGAAGCCAGAATGTACATCTCCTACTGATAACAGGCAAGAAGCCCTCTTATTAGCCTGATGGGAAAAGGAGCCTGCAAGTCCCTGCACCAAACAAAACAGGAGATGAGTAGCAAGGAGGGGATGATATCCCCTGGCCCCGGGGAGCCTCTGAGTCAGGCCTGCGACATCCTTACCTCCATAAACCACTCCAAACTGCCCGGAGCCCAGCACTTCATCTGGGAAGATCTGGTAGACAGTGGCGATATCCTGTGAGGTGGAGACAGCAAGGTCATGGGTGCAAATTGGAAAAAAAAGAGGGTCAAGGAGACCAGAGACTGGGAGGTTCGACATTGAATGGGAGACAGGTGTGATAGTTTTGTTGGCTGAGGGATGGTCCGGATCAGGCTGGCCTGGGAGGGGTTGTCTTGTAATGGATGTGGAAAGACCCAGGCTGCCAGTAAGTGGTCCCATTCCCTGGCTCTGGGTCCTGGACTGTACAGAAGAGGAGCAAGTGAGCTGAACAGACAGACACATATGCTTTCCTCTCTGCTATCGACTGCAGATGTGACCAGCTGCTTCAAGGTCCTGCCACCCTGAGCCGCCTGCAGTGATTCACTGCAACCTGGGTGGGTTCCTCAGGCTGGAGTGACAGGGGGTTGAGAGCCACCTTAATAATAATAATAATAATATGAGTGCTAGGAACTCAACTCAGATCTTCCTCAGGACAAATGCTCTTAACTGCCGAGCCCTCTGTACAGCCTGCCCAGTCAGAAGGAAGGGGGTCCTGCACCGGCTGACTTACCACATTCTCTTGGATCTGACTGTTGGATACGGAGATACTCAGAGATGCTTGTCCTAGGAAGAGGGTAAGACACAAGTGAGTGAGCTCTGGGCTTAGCACAGGTGTCACCTGTGCCTCTAAAGGTTCCACTTGGAACCTTAGTTTCCTCATCTGGGAAACGGAATACAAGAACCACCATGGAGTTGACCAGATGTACCCAGAGGCTCCATATGGGACCTCACGATTCTATGCGTGGCATTTTACCCGGTATCCTTAGTGCCGTAGAAAGGAAGCAGCCTGCCTTCCTCCAGGCTTGTTCCTTACCCAGGATGCCTTTCAGCCTCTTTAATACCACCTCTAGCAACCCAGGTGGGGACTTACTGTGCGGTGTGTGCCCGGGGGCACTGGGTGCATCTTGGAGGATAACGGGCATCAGTGCCTGACGGATGGCTGTCTCCCAACCCCGAACGGCCTCTGTTCCCTGCCCACTTGGCCCTCCCGGGGCCCCGCCAGGGGTTTCGCCCACAAAGTAGGTGACATTGGCCGTGATGATCTCGAAGCAGTGTGGGTTGGTTCCCGGAGGTACGAGGCTGAAGTTCTGAGCCGGCTCCACCGCAAGGATTTCAGACAGCGGGATTTCCTGGCAAGGGATGGAACTGTCAGTGTAGGCAAACCTATTGGGCCATCCCTGCCGCTCCCTTGCTCTCAGTCAATAAGGACAGACCTGGTCTACATGGACAGGTGGGGAAAGGCCTCCCAGCTGTACCCATTCTAACCATGAGCGCAGTTAGCTAGCAAGGAGAACATGGAACAGTACGGAAGAAGGCTGCTGTGAGGAAAGTCTGCTGTGCCCCTTACATGGGACAGCGCCTGGCACACTGCAGCCACTTGATAAATGAAGGACATGAGTCTACACAAGGACATAAGGGGCCACACAGAGAAGGCTGGATTTTGTGTGTGGGCCCTAGGGAGCCACGGAAAGGTTTAGGAGGTGCAAGTTCATGACACTGTGTGGAAAGTCCATGAGACAGAATTAGATCAAAGCAACAGACACAAAGGAGGCTGTAGAAGAGGAAGTTTGGGACTATGGGGCAGGCAAGGTACACAGAGAAAGCTGCAGCAGAGGATTACAAGTTCAAGGCTGGCCTAAGCCACTTGGTGAGACTCTCCTTCAAAAAAAAAAAGAAAAGTAGAAAGAGGGGTGGGAAATGGCTTTATAGCCTAAAAGTCCCCAGTGAGGGGCTGGGGGTGTGGCTCAGTGGTAGAGCCCCTGCCTAGAATCCCCCAGTGAGGGGCTGGGGGCGTGGCTAGGTGGTAGAGCCCCTGCCTAGAATCCCCCAGTGAGGGACTGGGGGCGTGGCTCAGTGGTAGAGCCCCTGCCTAGAATCCCCCAGTGAGGGGTTAGGGCGTGGCTCAGTGGTAGAGTACTTTCCAGGCCTAGGTTGGCCCCGGGGTTTAAAAAAGTGACTTATGCAACAAGCTCTGTGGTGAGACAGATATGGAAAGGTAAGAAAGAAGCAGGCCTGGGCACGTCAAGGAAGACATGGTGGAGGTTGGGGAACCTGATCTCTATTTCCCAGATTAATGGAGTCACTGGAGCTCTCATGACTATGTATGTGTGTATTTTACTCTGGAGACAGGGCTCACAAGTAGCCCAGGATGGCCTTGAACTATACCTCCCGGAGTGCCGTGGTAACAGATGCATGTAATCACGTCTGGCTGACTTAGAGTTTTAAGTAAAGACTTCCGGGCTCCAGAGAGGAGCAAATTCACGCTACATAGACTTCAAGGCTGGGTCTGTAGAGATCCAGGAACAGTGAGGGTAAGACATTACCCCACGGGGAAGTCGCAGAAAAGACTAGCTATAGGCCACCTATTAATTTGAAAGTAATAACAGGCTTGCTGGGCATGGTGGCACGTGCCTTTAATCCCAGCACTCAGGAGTCAGAGGTCGGCAGATCTGTGAGCTCCAGACCAGTGCAGCTACATCGTTGGGAGCCTTGTACACGTCAGGCCTTGAGCTCTTTGCTTTCTACGGATGATTTCTGAGCTCTCATACCGGCCTTAGAGCAGAGCTAGTATTTGAGGCCTTTTTTACAGGTGAGATAAAGGGGCGTGGAGAGGCTACGGCACCTGCCTGCTCCCCTGACTGGAAAGCACAGAGGTGGACCATGTGGGCGGTACTGGCCTCACAGCTAGCAACAGGGAGACAGCGGGGTGGGAGATTGAGGGTGTTGTAAGGATTTGGGGTGGCCATCGGAGAAGTGGGAGGAGGAGGAGAGAGGGAGGACATAGGCCCACCTTGTAGTATCTGTTGGTCGTGTTGTTCTGGAAGAGGGTAATGCATTTACAGTCTAGACGCCAGTAGTGCCGTTTCCTCTGTCAGAAAGACAGGGACAGGGTGAGGTTGACAGCCAGGTGGTTTGCAAGAGCAAAACCCAGCCTAGCTCCTTCCCTAGCTGGCTGTGGCTCTTCTTGGCCTCACCCCACAGCCACCCAACCCTCAACCCGCTGGGCCAGTCCCCTTCCTCTTAACACACCCTCTATTCTATCACTGCCTACAGAACCCCAGCTCCTTAGACCTAAGATACCTGGACTTTCCCGGCCCTCCCCTCTCTATCCCCGCCTACCTAGACTCCACCCATCTGGCCACTGAGGATTCTGTCTGCTCAAGTTTTTTCAGCAGACCTTTAAATCAAGTCACACCCAACTGGCCTCAGCTGCCCACTTTCCCAGGCCACTCATAACTCTGGCCCCGCCCACCCAGACTTACGGCTCCATGCCAACTCAAGTTCTTCCAGCCACCCAGAGGTCTAACCTCGCCCACTGTCGCCACCCACCGGGAACTAGCCCTGTCCATCTATACAGGCATCCCTTAGACTCACCAGTGTGTCCTTGTTGCTGTAATGGACCACCCAGCCCTCCCTCAGGGTGGTGCTGGATTTCCGGGTTGTGTGTCGCACAGACTGTACCACACGCATCAGGGGGATGTATCCCAGCGAGCTGCAGGGAATGGGTGAGATGTTACAAGTCACATGCAAAACTGATGTCCTGCCTGGGGCCACAGGGACAGCTTTGAGCAGTCACGTGAGAACGCTGCTTCTTTTCCCACTGAGTTTACAGACTTTCATAGCAAGGAAGATTCTGGCTTTTTAAATTAAAATATATTTTTTCAGTGTTTGTGTGAATATGGAGCGTGTGTGTGTGTGTGTGTGTGTGTGTGTGTGTGTGTGTGTAGGAGGTGGTGGGTTCTGTGGGTTCTGTTCCACCCCTGGAATGTGGAGGAGGAGGGCAACTTTGTGAAGTCAGTTCTCTCCATCCATCTTTATGTGGCTATAGGGATCAAACTCAGGTCAGCATGCTTTCTTGGGAAACACCTTTACCTTTGGAGCCATCTTGATAACCTGGCTACACTTTTTTTTTTTTTTTTTTAAAGATTTGTTTATGAGCTGGAGAGATGGCTCAATGGTTAAGAGCACTGACTTCTCTTCAGAGGTCCTGAGTTCAATTCCCAGCAACAACATGGTGGCTCACAACCATCTGTAATTAGATCTGATGCCCTCTTCTGATGTGTCTGAAGACAGGGATGGTGTATGTACATATATTAAATAAATAAATCTTNAATAAATAAATCTTAAAAAAAAAAAGATTTATTTATTTTAGTTGGGCATAGGAGTTCATGCTTTTAGTCCCAATATTAAGAAGGTGAATCTCTGAGTTCGAGGCCAGCCTGGACTACAGAGGAAGTTCCAGGATAGCCTGGGCAACATAGAAAAAGACTGTCTTAAAAACAAACAAACAAACCAAAACAAAAAAGACCTATTTCTTTATATTACGTGTCTGAGTGTTTTGCTTGTATAGCATGGTACCTAAAAGAGTCAGAAGAGGATGTCAGATCCCTTGAAATGGATGGCTGGGCCACGTGGGTGCTGGGAACTGACCCAAGTTCTCTGCAAAAGCAGCCATCTCTCTAGCCCCTGGCTCTGCTTTCTGGGATAGTCTTATGTGTCCTAGGCTAGTACTGATTTTCCTGCCTAGCCTTCTGAGTACTTGACTTCAAATGGGCGCTACACCGCTCAGTTTATATAGTGCTAGAGGTCACCCAGGACTTTCTGCCGGCTAGGCAAACACTGTACTAACTGAGCCACATCCCCAGTAGGAAGACGACTCTGGAAAGGGCCAGGGTGTGAAGCTACCTATAGGCTTAGGCTTAGTTCTGGCATGGAGGCAGAGCACATGCCTACCATACAAAAGGCCCTGAGTTCCAACCCCAATACTATATTATTAAGTCAGGCTGCCCAGCAAGTACCTAACCTCTTTGTACCTCAGTCTCTAGCTCTCCAAGGACTGAGACACGGAGCCTGGCTTATGGAGAACCTGTGGTCAGTGCTAAATGGCATCTAATCCAGCAACTGTGGGACGCAGTGACTTAACAGCTCTGAAGGCCACACAGCTGCACTTGCACCTCTATTGCAGAAGCGCCCACCTTTCTTGGAGCCTAGCTCAAACTGGCATGGCACTATATCTTCTCTACCCAACTCCTCACAGCAGTGGCTGAGAGTCACAGTTTGTGTTGTTTTTCTTTCAAACACCAGTAAATTGCCCTTGAACTTTAAGAAGAAAGGGAGCAACACAAGACCTTTTTAATGATTGAGGAAGAATTCAATTTTAAGTTGGCATTTTACGAGCTATGGTGGCACAGCAGTAATCAAAGCCCTTGGAAGACAGAGGCAGAAGCACAAGTTCAAGGACAGCCTAGACTACTTGAAACGTGGTCTTGAAAAAGTGGTGGCACACATCTTTAACCCCAGCACTCGGGAGGCAGAGGCAGGCGGATTTCTGAGTTCGAGGCCAGCCTGGTCTACAGAGTGAGTTCCAGGACAGCCAGGGCTACACAGAGCAACCCTGTCTCGAAAAACCAAAAAAAAAAAAAAGCAAAAGAAAAGAAAAAAGAAAAGAAAAAGCCCAAAAGAGGGCCAGGGGCTAGGGACGTAGCTCAGTGTACAGTGCTTGCCTGGCATGAATGGTGTGTGAGCCCAGCACCACATAAGCTGGGCATGGTGGTTCAACCTTGCAATCTCAGTCACTGGGAGGTAGAGGCAAGAGGATCAGAAGTTCAAACTCAGGATAAGGTTATGTGAAACTAAGCTTTAGAAAGAAAGAAACAACAACAACAACAAAAACAGTGCTAGATGGGGCTGGTGAGATGGCTCAGCGGGTAAAAGCACTGACTGTTCTTCCAAAGGTTCTGAGTTCAAATCCCAGCAACCACATGGTGGCTCACAACCACCCATAATGAGATCTGATGCCATATATATTAATATGTAATATATTAATATATATTAGTATATTCTGGGGTGTCTGAAGAGAGCTACGGTGTACTCATATAATAAATAAATAAATCTTAAAAAAAAAAAAAAAAAAACACAAAACAGCGCTGGAGAGACAGCTCAGTTGTTAAAAGCATGGACTGCTCTTTCAGAGAACCTGGGTTTGGTTTCCTTCATCCACATGAAGGCTCACAACTGTCTATAGCTCCAGTTCCAAAGTACCTGGCACCCTCTTATGGACTCCATGGAAGGTGTACACATGCAGTACACAGCAGAATACACACACAAAAACATCCACACATCACCCCTGCCCCCAAAGCCCTTGGTCTTTCTGTGCAGCCCTGGATGTCCTGGAACTCACTCTAAGACCAGTCTGGCCTTGAACTCAGAAATCCGCCTGCTTCTGCCTCCCAAGTGCTGGGACTAAAAGCCTGCTCGGCTCACATACACTTTAAAAAAAAAAACAAAAAAAAAAAACAGAAGAGAAGCAAGAAAGAGAGGACCCAAAGATAAAAAAGTTAGGGCTCAGGAATCTAGAACATTTACAATCATACACTGATATTAGCCCATCTTAAAGACGGGGAAGCCCAGGCTTGCAGCCTTCTGAAGGGCCCCTGGGTACCTCTGGGCCTTGTGTCCCTCGCCTTCCTCTTCCTCACTGGCATGGAGAGCATTCTCTGAGTGGGAGCCTGGGATGACACCAGAATCCTCCAACTCATCTGAGAGGGAGCTCTTATCAGCCTCACTGTAATCAGCGGCTTCCTCCATCGGCACGTCTGTGGGAACAGGGGCGTCGGAAGGGCCTCCATCAGTTCCTCCTGGTCCCATCCCATCCCTAGTCCCTCTTAGATGCTAATTACCTCACCTCCATTGATGAGCGCCTCCCCCAGGCAGTCGTTAGGGACACGGGTAGCACAGCGTTTGTGACAGTTAAACTTGCAGTCTGAAGGGACAGGGGACAGAGGGATGGGCAGGACAGGAGAGTTACTATGTGCATGAATATGTGCATCTATGACTTGGCCTCACTATGGAGCCTAGATTGGCCAGCATCTAATTCCTGGCAATCCTCCTGCCTCAGCCTCAATAGTGCAAGGATTAAATGTGCACTCTAAAGATTGAGGAGATGGCCCCATGGGTAAGAGCAAAGGACAGCTTGTTCGCTTTGTTTGTTGTTTGAGACAGGGTCTCGGGTAGTTCAGCCTGGCCCAGAACCTATGTAGCCAAGAATGATCCTTCCCTCTCCAACTCCCAATGCTGGTTTTACAGGCATGGCCCACCAGGTCAAACTTTTTTTTTTGGTTTTTTAGAGACAGGGTTTCTCTGTGTAGCCCTGGCTGTCGTGAAACTCACTCTGTAGACCAGGCTGGCCTTGAACTCAAAAATCCGCCTGCCTCTGCCTCCCAAGTGCTGAGATTAAGGGTTTGCGAGCCACCACTGCCCAGCAGAGGCTAGTCTTAAATTCCTGATCCCCCTGCCTTAGCATCTCAAGTGAAGGGTGGGATTTTGGGTATGTAACTTCAGACAATTCCAAAAGTCTTGACTCTTACACTCCTAACGTCAGATTCTTGGCCTTTATAGTGGGAGTTCTATTTTGTTCTACAGATCTAGATTTCCAAGGGTCTAGGGTTCCAGAACTCCAGAAACTTCCATAATGGCCTGGATTCAGGCCATGGATCGGAGATCCTGCGTTCCTCTAGGGGGAGTTTCAGACCCACAGTCTTCCCAGTGTGTCCCACTAACCTTTGCACTGTAGGCCCTGGCGGAATAGACCCTTGAGCAGTTTCTTGCAAGCCTGGCAAACGGTGGGCCGTGTGTAGCTATGTATAAGAAAGGTGTGTGGCACCTTGACCT
This sequence comes from Mus minutoides, assembly GCA_902729485.2. Taxonomy (NCBI): domain Eukaryota; kingdom Metazoa; phylum Chordata; class Mammalia; order Rodentia; family Muridae; genus Mus; species Mus minutoides. The sequence continues at coordinate 309,687 of LR753341.1, forward strand.
TGGACATAAGCATCTTGTCCAACTCAATGGGTCGGCCTGTGTAGAAGGAAGAGGAGGAGGAGGACGACGACGAGGAGGGTGGTCGGCGAGGAAGGAGGTCGGTGGTGCTACGGCTCTACCAAGCAGGGAAGGCAGAAGGAACAGCGAATTAGCACCTGCTTGGCACCATCAGCCCTCAGCCTCCACCCCTCCCCACTCTCCAGCCCCTCACCAGCTCTTCGGCGGTGCAGGGTAAGGACTCAGAGCTGCCAAGGCGCACAGAATGGCCACTGGCCAGAGACGTGGATGACAGGCGGCGCTTGCGAGCACCACTGCAGTTGTTCGGGATGCTGAAGGCGCAGCGTTTGTGGTAATTCAGTCCGCAGCCTATAGGGGGCGCAAGACCATTAGCGCCAAAGCCTGCAGCCACTATTAGGTGTGCTACCCCCCACTCCTGTCTTAAGAACCCCCCCCCCAAGCACACATGTCCTGTCCACATCAGCAAAAGTGGATGTAGCACCCCAAGATTCGGTGCTGCCGCTGAAGGAAATTTGTGCACTGGATTTGAGTCTGTATCTTATGATTCTATCCTGGTTGATAATGGGCCTGAGTTCACTAAACTGGAAGCTTTAAAGAGCCAAGATTCCCAGATGATTCCCAGACCGTAGAATTCTACCCGTGGTCAGGCAGCTTGCGCCTGAGATCCCCAATAGGCTGCCTGCCCTGAGGATTCTGGAACTGCCTGACCAATTCCTCCAGATAAACCGTTGCTATTTTTCTCCTTCTGTTCTGTTCCTTTGCTTCATCTCTGATTGACACGGAGCTCATTTCCATCACCACATCTCAAGATCTCCCTAGAGATTGCTCAGCAGTTAAAGCACTTGTCTTTTGTACAGGACCAGAGTTCGGTTCCTAACCCCCATGCAACATTTGTGGTCCAACAGACACATATTCAGGCAAAACACCAATGCACAAAGCATAAAAATACACAAAACTAAATAAATCTCCATCATAAGAACCCTATCTTCCTATGCTCTATCCCCATACCTCAACTCTGAAACCCTCCCATGCTCTGTCCAGGAACCCTGAACCTCACTTATACCAAGGATCATCTCCTAGGCTCTGCACGTATTCCAGAGCCCCTCAAACTTTGCCTGGAGTCCTAACTTAGCCCACCAGCTCCATGCCCCGGGGGGCTCTGTCCACAGACCTGAATCCCAACCCCCTCCCAAGTTCTCTCAGAGCTTCTGTCACTTCTAAGCTCCATTCCTTGACCTTAACCCAGTCCCCGCATGCACATGTCTTTCATAGCTTCACCTACCATGCCGCACCCTCCCAGGCTCCGCCCAGTCCCCTTTGGCACTCACCATCACACTTGAGGCCCTGGCGCACGAGGCCGAAGAGCATCTCCCCGCAGTGGTCACAGAAGGCGGGCGCGCGGTATGAGTGCACAGTGAGAGCATGCGGTCGGATCTGGAAATCCTCAAAGGTGGCCGAGGCTGTGGGCAGCAAGGAGGGTGGATATACTTGAGCCAAGAGGATGGGTGCCTGGCTTATGGTAGCTGGAGCTCACAGAGAAACTCTGTCTCGAAACACACACACACACACACACACACACACACACACACACACACACCAGCTTCCCACTGAGCAAAACACCTATGTGCCTCCTGATAAAGTGGGAGTTAGTGGGAAGTTTTTTAATGGGTAGAGAATGTGTTGTTGTTGTTGCAATATTAAAACAGCCCATAATGCCGGGCAGTGGTGGCACACGCCTTTAATCCTAGCACTAGGAGGTATAGGCAGTAGCATCTCCTTGAGTTGAGGCAGTCAGATCTCTGTGAGTTCAAGTCCAGCCTGGTCTACATATTGAGTTCCAGGATGGACAGGATTACATAGCGAGACCGTCTCAAAAATAAATAATCAATAAAATAAAATATTCCTGGGGCTAGCATGTCAGCTCAGCAGTTAAAAGGTTGCCACACCTGATGACCTGAGTTCAATATACAGGCCCAATTTGGCGACTCAAGTCCCACAAGTTGTCTTTTAATCTTTACACGCACACATGCACACACACTAAATGTAAAACAGTTGTGGTGGCTGAGGGTATAGTTCACCGGTAGTGACAGTGTTTGCCTAGCATGTGAAAAGTGCTGGAGAGATGGCTCAATGGTTAAGAGCACTGACTGCTCTTCCAGAGGTCCTGAGTTCAATTCCCAGCTACCACATGGTGGCTCACAACCATCTGTAATGGGATCCAATGCCCTTTTCTAGTGTGTGTCTGAAGTCAGCTACAGTGTACTTGTATATAATAAATAAATAAAATAAATAAATAAATCTTTTTTTTTTTTAAATGTGCTGGGTATCACAAAGGGAGAGAGCTAGCTAGCTGATTGTCAGGGTCCACATCTCTAATCTCAGTAGTCCAAAGTCAGAGGCAGGCGGATCTCTGTGAGTTCCAGGCCATCCACAGCTACACAGTAATATCTTAATTTTTTTTTAAATTATTTTATTTTATTTTATTATATGTAAGTACACTGTAGCTGTCCTCAGACACTCCAGAAGAGGGAGCCAGATCTCGTTACGGATGGTTGTGAGCCACCATGTGGTTGCTGGGATTTGAACTTATCACCTTCGGAAGAGCAGTCGGGTGCTCTTACCCGCTGAGCCATCTCACCAGCCCCTACACAGTAATATCTTAAATAAACAAACAGGCAAGCTACTTCCCCCAAGGTTTCTATGAGGCACACTTTTTTTTTTTTTTTTTTTTTGGTTTTTCAAGGCAGGGTTTCTCTGTATAGCCCTGGCTGTCCTGGAACTCACTTTGTAGACCAGGCTGGCCTTGAACTCAGAAATCCGCCTGTCTCTGCCTCCCAAGTGCTGGGACTAAAGGCGTGCGCCACCACCGCCCGGCAAGGCACACCTTTTTAAGATGCATTGATTTTTCTTTTTTATGTGTATGGCCGTTTGCTGGCTTATATGCCTGTACCTGTGGCGGTCAGATCCCTTGGAACTAGAGTTACAGTTTGTGAGCTGCTGTGTGGGTGCTGAGAACTGAACCCCAGTGCCCTGAAACAGTAACAAGTGTTCTTAACCACTGAACCAGTTGTCCAGGGCAAATGTTTCACTCTTCAGCCCAAGCTAGTCTTAAACTTATGGTACTAAAACTGTGCCTGGGATCACAGGCAAGCCCCATCAGACCGATTCTCTGTCAGAGGCCTCTCCTAGAGGCCCGCCCCCTCCCCCCAACGAGGCCCCGCCCCCGGGGTGATGGCCGCTTCTCACCCGACAGAACCACCTCCACCAGGTCACCCTCCTGGATATCTGCAGCTGATCGCACCAGCTGCAGGAGGTTGGCTGATGATGGGTCATGTTTGAAGAGCAGGATCTTGTCATACAGGCCGTAGAAGCCACACTCTGGGAACTGCGGGGCAGGAGAAGAGGGGTGGAGTGGCAACGGAAAGGTTCAATACATGCCGCAACAACGGCAGCCTACTGGAACCCTCTAAGGGCAGGGCCGGTTGTTTCCCCCGGAAACTGAGACCCTACAGCCCACCGCTTCCTGCCTGTCTCCTCCCAACCCCAGTTTGAGCCAGCAGGATGCCTGAGCCCCAGGTGTGCTAAGGAGGGAGGCTCTATCCAGAGTCTGGCGGCAGCGGGACTGGCAGGGGAGGGGCTGAGTGGCAAAGGTGGTTTAGAGGCTCCGGGAGCAGAGTGAGCATTTCGAATTTTCCAGAGCTGGCGGGGACACTGAGTGATCACCCCCTCCTCTTTCAGCCACATTTCCACCCCAGCTTCCTTCCTGAATCTATTGTTCCTGTTACCTGGCTCTTAGCCCAGCATTGGGGCAGAATGAAACAAGAAAAAGGGTGGGGGGGGTTGGAGGGACTTTTGAGAGAGTGCTTAAGATAGCTAAGAGGTAAAGAGGCCACCTCTCATCCAAGGCTCCAAAGACCCAGGTGTCCGGGTCCCAGCTTGGAAGGGGGCAGGAAATGACACAGCGTCGAACAGAAAGTGAAACTGGCCAGGTGGGGCACAGGGAGGGAAGGCAGGCAAGAAGGGGCCCAAAACAGCACCTGAGCCCCCAGAAGAGCAGAAAACAAACGAGGTTGAGCCCGAGGAGGAGAGGCTGGGGTTCTGAACCCTAATACAGAGAATTTCACTCCAGGGGCAGTGTACAGGAGCCCCAGTCCTGCTTCCCACAGGCGGGCTGGGCTGATTTCGAGTGAAAGAGGGCTGGGCTAAATAGACTTGGAGAGTTGGTAGGCTCAGCTTCCCTTGATGATCTGTAGAAAATCAGTATTGCCTTGCCCCTGATGGTGGCTTGATCTAGTCGCCCCCCACCCCCAGACAGGGTTTGGATATATAGCCTAAGCTGACATAAAACTCACTATCCTCCTGCCTCTGCCTTTCCAGTGCTGGGATTACAAACGCACAAGGACTGGGAGGTCTTTTTTCTAAACTAGTTTTTATCTGCTGGAAAAAAATGGGAGGTGGCCCTGTTCCTGCTGTTTCTCCAGAGAGGAAGGATCTATTTTCAGGAGCACGAGAAAAGCCTAAGTCTGGATGTTTGGGAATCCCAATGTGCTCCCATTATAAGATTATACATTCTGGGTTCCACCTGTAACTGTCATATTATTCAACCACTCAGGACTCAGAACTTCTCGTATATTCACCACCAGGCACTTGAACTACTGAAAAAGCATCCTCTCTACCTCCTGGGGTTGGGGGACAGACCCCAGGGGGTTTGCTTGCTAGGCACGTGCTCTACCAGCAGGGTTGTAAATTTTCCTAGGATTTGGGCATCTTGTCCCACTTGGTTCCTTCTGACCATGATACTCAAGGGGAAGAACCTGGATATCCAAATCTAAAAGCAGCAGGAGGGGCATTGATTAGGCTGGGAGAGGGAGTCTGCAGGGATTTGGGGGGGGGGTGCCAAGGAGGTACACAGGAGTGCCTTGCTCCTTCACACCCCATCTCAGGCCTAGGAAAGGATAGGGATTGTATCCCGAGACCTTGCATGCCCCTGGCAGCTTGTCCACACACCCACACCCACACATGTCACCCGATCACCATAGCCAGTATGGCTTCAATTTCTACTGTTTCCAAAGACTGGAGGCCCAGGATGGGCCCATCAAAAGAGGTCTTCCTGATCAGCTGCTCCCACTTGCCCCTTCCTCCCAACTCCACACCTGGTAGGCCCCTCCCTTCCTCCCTGCTCACTGCAGAAAACAACAAGCAGCAACACGCAATTTGGGGAGGCCTCTGGGGCACCCCACCCCTATCCGGGCCTCTCTGAAACCTTGGTGGTGGAGTGAGGACACGACTAGGGTGTAGTGCCCCTCCTCGTCTGTCACCTAGGCCCCTCTCTCCCCTCCCAACAATCTCAGGCCACCTCCAAAGCCCCCTCCCTTTATCATGAGAGCCCCCTATGCCCTCACCTTCTGGTCCACGATAGAACAGGCTAGTTGCTTCACATGAGCCAACTCTGAGGCAGCCGGCAACAGCACGAACTCTCGGGTCAATCCGATCTGGATGTGGAAGGAGATCCCCGAACCCGGAGCCGGGATCTGAGGCAGCAGAGGTGGCGGCGACTGGAGATCCAAGCCACCGGGGGGCGGAGGAGACCCGGGTCCCGGAGAGCCGGGGAGTCCGGCGGGATGGGAGGGGGCTGCGGCCATGGGGGTCAGACCCAGATCTGACGCCCAGCTCACCGAGGACCCTGGGACCTAGATCCGAGAGTTCTCGAGCGGTGGTGGTAAAAACGCAGGCATTTGAGAGAGAAATCTGTCAGGTTGAGAGACTCGAGGATGGCGGGATCCTGGGCAATGAGAGAAAAGGAATCTAGTGGGTCACACGCCGGGGGTCTAGAGAGCAGAGTTCAGAAAGAAAAACAGTGGTTTGGGGGAGGGTACCCAGAGATTGGAAGGTTGGAAGAAACCAGAAAAGAAAGTCAGGTAGGGCAGGGTCTCTGGAACCAAAAGACACTGCGATCCCAGGCCCCCGAAGAAAGAAGGCTGAGAGCGAAGCAGAGGGAATGCCAGGATCCGGTGGGTTTGACGGCAGGACCAGTCAGAGCAGGCCTGAAGATGCTCTGCCTTGGGGGTAGAAAACGGGAGTCTGGCCAGGGATCTAGTGGATCGTAGGAACCCGACTAGCTCAGGGATGAGGAGAGGGGTTTCCAGGGCCAGGGCTGAAAGAAGAGACTCTCACAGGTCGCGAAAGTTGGAGGAAAGTTGGATCGGGGGCGGCGGAGGAGGGAGCGTTACCGAAGGCGGGGCGGGTCGGGGACAAGGGAGGGTCGCACAGCGCGGGTAGCTCTATTTTTTCCCCCTTCAAAGTTTAAGTCGGCGGCGGCGGCCCAGAAGGAAGTCTCAGGAGCGATGGCACAGCTGGCCAATCAAAGCAGGGCACCGTGACATCACAGGGCGGGCCTTACTGGGACGGAAGGGGAAGGCGGGACCCCGCACCAGGGAGTTGGGGGGAATTTGGTGGCTGGGGGTAGGGCGGAAGGGTCAGCGTTTCCTCTGCACAGTCCAGTCTGGAAAGTTGACTTTTCGCTGCAGTCCACCGCGGCACGCGGGAGGGGCAGGCTCTTCGTCGTTGAAGGAGTGAGCTGTCAGACTGGCACGCATCCGGCGCCCACCGCAGGGAAAGGGTCGGAAATCGGTGTCAAGTCCAGTGGCTTTAGTTTCTGCTCCTATTCACCCAGCCCCCACCACACACACACAGCGTGCGTGCGTGTCCCCAGCTCAACAAGCCCAGTATATAAGGCCTTAGGATGCACAGGAGAGCTTAGTCTCAGGTTTGTCTCCAGAGAGCTGAGAGTACGAAGCCTGAACCCCCAACCAAGGTGGCACGACAAAGGACACCACCACTTGATAGACCTCCTGTGAGACCAAGTGCTTACATCTTTCTGGCTGTTTGACTTCTCCACTGTGAGCCTTAGTTTTTCTGTCATGAGGCTGTATTCCAGAAATGGAATACAGGTGGTGCCTGAACACTGCTAAAGTTGAGTTGATGTGGCTGCCTTTGATTTTTGCAGAGGAAAAGGGAAGGCACTGAAAACATCCAGGGGCGTCTGGGTGGGTGTGTTAACTGAATCATGCAACATGTGGCTGGTGAGATGGCCAGGTGGGAAAAGGCACTTGCAGCCAAGCTCATTGGCCTGAGTTCCATCCTGTATACTCACATAATCAAAGGAGAACCAGCTCCGCTACTGTGGCTTGTCCTGATCTCCACCCTTCTCCGAAATAAATAGTAGTGCAATAACAGGAAATCTAAAAAGCTAACATCAACTGAGAGCCTGGGAGGCAGGCCTGTGTAGTCAACCCTAACTCCATCAAGAGCCCTTCTGACTTCTACTCCAATAGTCAGGCCGTGGCTACCATTTAGTTCTCACATCCAGGTAGCTGGAGCTTTAGAGAGCAGCAACCTGTCCACAAGGGCCCCCTTACTGGCTCAGTGCTGCTGGGGGCAGCTGAGGTCGGTACAGTGCTGGCTGTCACCACATCCGGGGGGCAGGGGCTGGGGAAGGAAGTCTGAGGCTGGAGTGAAAACCCAAACTACCACCTGGGGAAGCTGCAAAGAGAGACGGGGAGACAAGGCCACGTGGAGCTCACAGCCTGGCTAAGGAGTGTCCCCTAAAAACCACAGGCCTACATGTACCTTCTCCTAGACAGGCATGTCCCCAGCATGTTCAACTGCCTGCCTCTGGGACTCACAGCCCCTTTTACCCCTTGACCCTTGTGGCAGGGCTAGAAGGTGGAGGTCGTGGAGCATGTTGTGCCTGCTGTTTGGAATGTCAGCGGAGAGAGAGCCCTTGAGCAGACAGCCTCACTCTCCTGCTCTGTAAGATGGGACTCCCAGTCCTACCCCACTGTGGCTATGAAGGCAGTGAGTGAATGAAGGCCTAACTCCCACCAGCTGACATTAAACGTGGGTAAGGGGAGGGAACTCTGTACTGCTCTGCACATCCTGCCCTCTGCCTGGGTCTGGTGGGTCTACCTTCCTGTTGTCTGCCAGTCCAAGAGTGGGCATGGGGCAGGAAAGGGGCTTTGTTCTCAGCCCCTGAGCAGGCAAGAGGTCTTCAACTAAACGTTCACTGCTCCATCCCAGCCTCTGCTCCCTAGCTCACTGCCCAGGGAGATCACTGGTGAGGGACAAGAAGGGAAGGCTCATGGAGATGTGGCCATGTGCTTCCACTTCCACCCTCCACTGACATGTCACCTCATTCCCCATCCCAGTCGACCACAGACCCCCAATCCACCATATATCCCTCTCCCCAGACTCCACTCAACAAGGAAGAGGGAGTGGCCTTCCCCTACTGTCCACCATCCCCTTGACAGACAGCCTGGAAAACCTATCTTACTCCAAAGGGTTTATTGAGACAATTTTTTTTCACATACAAGTTGGGGCAAAAAGGAAGGGGCTTATAAACAGGAACCTGAAAGGGGAACCGAGGGCATAAGGTGGGACCCAAATAAAGAGTGAAATAAATAGAGGCCAAAGTGTGGAGCAAGGAGGAGACTGACAGACTATCACACAGTGATAACGTAGGGTGGGCGCCATTAAAATCCCATTCCTTTATACAGATATACAGAGAACTAGGGGCATGGGGCACAGGGCCCACTCCACCCTCTACATCTCAAGGAGGGCCTGCGGCTAGGACAATGCCCCGGAGAAGTGGAGGCCCTTCCCAGGAAGGCCTGGCCCCAGAGGCTTGGTTAGTGTTGGAAAGCAAGAGGAAGGGACTGAGGCCCACATAGGAGGGCCCCAGGAAAGCCCTCTCTGCACAGCCCTTCATCTAATGGATGAGGGAGGGTGGCACTCTAGGATGGAGCCTGGCACCTTCTTTCATCTTAGACAAAATCAGATCCCAAAGGACACCCAGCCTGGGCTGTGTCAAACTCAGGACAACAGCTATGTCAGGAGTTGGGGTTGGGGCATGAGCAGAAACCCCAGAGGCCATCCTTGAGAGGTGATTCCTGGGGAAAGGGCCTTTAGCACCACCAGGCTCCAGGAAGATGAAAGAGGCCAAGACTCAGAGCCTCTGAAGGGAGGCTGGGGGCTGTCTGGAGAGACAAAGGGAAGGCAGTTGGTTAGGACAGTGCCCCACACTAGCTCCAATTCCTCCCTCAGTCTTCTCTGGGAAGCCTCATTTATTCCCACAGGACTGTGGGCTTTGGCACAACTCAAACTGACAGGCAAGTGGATCATGGAGGTGGGGTGGTTACAGGGGTGTCTTCTGGGGCAAGGACACTGGGTGTCTGCATTCCTATCTAGAACACAAATGGCCCTGATCCTTACCTCAGCCCCACTGCCTGGCCCCGCTCCCTGACACTGCAGCCAGGGCGAGGCCAGGTGGGATCATACGAAGACCTTGGCTAGGGCATCAGCACCAGCACTGGCAATAAGTGCCTTGCTGGGATGGCAGGCCACTGCATGGATGGCCTCCTCATGCTTCTTGCGGTGGGCCGTGATCTCCTGCACACATGTCTTGTTGTCTAGGCTCCATAAACGCAGAGAACAGTCATGGCCTGCACAGGTGTGAAGCAAAGGAGGCTGTTTCAGCCCAGATCTGGGGTTTGAACCCTTCACCTGCTCTCATGTAAAGTCCTTGGGGCAGAAGCAGCTCAGCTCTCTTCTTCCTGTGGCTCTGTCCTAAGGATGGTCTCTGTCCCTGCCCGGTCTACCATCCTGCTAACTGTCAAGTATATGTAAGGACTGTTGGAGGAATGCTACATACAACAGGCAGCTCTCAGCCTGCAGGGACACCAAGCAAGACTGCTCAAAGCGGTAGGATGTGGCTTAGTTGCTGTGTATTAGCTTGGCCAGCCCAAGGTCCTGGGTTCTATCCTCAGTACAACAAGGAAAAAAAGAAAACAGCAGTCACTAGCTCCAGGTGATAGGATAAACAAGCCTGAGCCTTCCAGGCAGAGGGCTGGCCATCAAGGTCCTGGAGCAGGCAGCAGGTAGCAGGCAGCAGGCAGCCAGTAAGGAATGATGGCTGTGGGAATGGAGGTGAACGACACAGCAGCAGAGTGGCCTAGGCTGGGCCTTTGCTGGGCGTGAGAGGAGAGGGCTTGACTGGCCTGAGGCTCTGCTCCTCAAGTCAACTCAGCTCCAGGACTCAGCCCAGAAAAGCAGAGCCTCAGATCTTAAGATGGTATCAGGACTGGGCCTAATACCATTGGGTAGGAAATAAGGAGACCAGGGTGTGGCTGCTCAGCCAGCAGTACATAGCATCGTCAGGGAGAGCAAGCTCTAATTCACCCTGAGCCTCCCCACAGCCTCCACTACCACTGCCTGCACGTCTACAAACACATGTGCACACCCTCGCTGCAGCTGACTCTGGTTTGAAGGCCCTATCTACCCATTCTAGGGTAGATGGCTGCTGAGCCTGTATCTGAAAGCAGAGATGGATCAAATACTCAAACTCTGATCCCATCACCACATGCCTACAACACAAGAGCAACCCCTCTCTTCCCCCAGGCAGGGCTCCCAAGGAGAGTCAATGAGGCTGCCGTGGGAACTTCTAGAACACTCAAGAGTAGCGTTGCCTGACATGGCTGTAGCCCCTCCTCTTTGCCTCCAACCCTCCTAAGGAAGGAGCAGCAAGAGGCGCTCAACTTACTTCCTGACATCAAGAACACGCCATTTGGGTCCACAGCTAGGCAGGTGACTGCGTCCAGGTGGGCCACCATGGAATGCACAGATTTACCTGGAGAGAGGAGAGAGTGGCTGCAAGTCCCCACAACTACTAGTCTTATCTGGGAAGCTGAGGGGCTGGGAGCGAGGAGTCTTAAAACCTCAAAGGTAGACAGACACCAGGGTTTGATAGTCTTGAATATTTCTGTCCCACGCTGCCCATACCCCTAAAAACACAATGAGGGGACAATTAAGGCTGGGCCTCACCTGTTCGGTTGTCCAGGAACCGGATGCCCCTGTCGTCGTGGGCAGTGATGGTGAGAGGCTGGTTCGGGTGACTCACCACCTGGTTGATCTGTGTTGGACCTGGAGGGTCAGTGGGAAGAGGAGGAGAGGCAGGCCTGAGGGGGAAAGCAGGACCGGACAGAGGCAGGAGGGGGCAGGCCACTTCTGCAACTGGGAACATGCCTCCCAGCCCTCTGTGTCAAGTTAGCTGGCTACCACTGAGCCTTGTTTCCTTCCTGCTTGTGGCATATGGGTAACATTCTCATCTCACTGATGGCTAGATCCCCAGAACCACAGGAGGAACTGGGGTCCTATGGGCATTCAACCCCCAGTCTTATTGGCCTGCCTGGCCAAGGGCCCTTACCACTGCTCCCTCGAGACTCCAATGTGAGAAGGGCGCTGCCAGCTTCCAGGTCATAAAGAACGGTATCACCAGAACAAAAGGAGGCCACGACATGGGCAGGTTCAGTGCTGGTGAAGGTCACTGAGGTGGGAACTCCATGTTCTGAGAGAGAGAGAACAGGGGGAAAGAGAAGGCTACTCAGAGCGCTAGATCTGCCCTCCTTAGGAGCCACCAGAGTCCTGGGCTCTGTATCCTGCTTGTAAGACACTGAGGTCAAAACTCACCTCCAGCCATGGGGAAGGTACAGAGGCAGCTTGGACTACTGCTGCTGGGATCCCAGATGCGGACGGTACCATCAGCGGAGCAGGATGCTAGGCGCTGGGAGGTGGGACTGAAGGCCAGACCCCACACAGCATCCCCATGGCCTTCCAGGACATGGCTCAGCACACTTGGGTCTGGGCAAGCCGGGAGGAAATAGACTGTTAGGGACACCAGCTACACTGGTTGGCCCAAGGGCTGCATCTTTGCTGGGACCTGGGTGGCTGCCACCACCCACAAGCTCCTCTAACTATAGGGCTCAGGAGCAGCTGAAGAGCTTAGAAAATGAGGCTTCCACATTCACTGTCTCTCCAGCTCAGGGTACTAGTGGAGCATGAAGGAAAGCTGCCTCTGCTGACCAAGTCAGCTCCCCTTTTAGTCCCTGCAATGTCTTTTCCTTCTACTTTCTCAGCCTCTGCTGTTCAAAGGGCCTTCTGTGGTCTCTCTAGCTGTTGACTCCACGTGGTTCTGGGTCAAGTCCTGCTGACACCTGAAGTTCATTTAGGATTGATGCCTGACCTCCCCAAATGATCGTTAGCTTGACAGGAAATACAACTCTGTATTCTGCCACAACCAATTTAGCACAAAGCCATGTTCAAGAGTAAACAGCACTCAGGAGGCAGAGGCAGGAGGATCTCTGTGAGTTTAAGGCCAACCTGGGTCTACATAAAGACTTCCAGGATGGCTAGGACACCATAGTGAGATCCTATCTTTAAAAGAGGGTTGGGAGTGGGGTAAGAGCATTTGCTTTTATTCCCCCAGCACCCAGACAGTGGCTCATGGCCATCTGTAACACACATGTAACACACATGACCATCTGTAACACACAGGTACATGTAAAAAGAGCCCACTAAGCATCAACAAGTTAGGCAAGGGCGCTGAGTAGGAGGGACTCTGGGAATCTCTTCACATTCAAATAAATAATAACTACTTAAAATTTTTTAATTTTTTTAATGGTTACCAATAGTGTTGGCACACACCTTTAATTCCAACAATTGGGAGGGAGGCAGAGGCAGGTGGAGTTTGAAGCCAGCCTGGGCTACAGAGTGAGTTCTAGGACAAACAGGACTACACAGAGAAACTGTCTCAAAAAACAAAGCCCAACCAAGTAAGAAACAAAACAAAATAAAAAACTTTTTTACTTAAGCAGAGATGGAGTCTATAATAAAGACATTTCTTTTCTTTTCTCTCTTTCTTTCTCTTTTTCCTTCCTTCCTTCCTTCCTTCCTTCCTTCCTTCCTTCCTTCCTTCCTTCCTTCTTTTCCCTTTGAAAAAGGATCCCACGGCCGGGCGTGGTGGCGCACGCCTTTAATCCCAGCACTCGGGAGGCAGAGGCAGGCGGATTTCTGAGTTCGAGGCCAGCCTGGTCTACAAAGTGAGTTCCAGGACAGCCAGGGCTATAAAGAGAAACCCTGTCTCGAAAAACCAAAAAAAAAAAAAAAAAAAAAAAAAAAAAAAAAAAAAAAAAAAGAAAAAAAAAGAAAAAGGATCCCACTGTGTAGCCCCAGCTGGCCAAGAACTCACCAGTTCTGGCTCACTGAGCTATACCTGTCTTCTGCCTCAAATGCTGGAATTAAAGGTGTGCATGACTACATGCAGCCTATAAGACATTTTTTTAAAATGTATTTACTCTTAAATAGAAAAAGAGTTTTAAAAAGTTTTTTAAAAAGTACTTAAAAGAATTTTCTTTTTTTTGGTTTTGTTTTGGTTTCTCTGTATAGCCCTGGCTGTCCTGGAACTCACTTTGTAGACCAGGCTGGCCTCAAACTCAGAAATCTACCTGCCTCTGCCTTCCGAGTGATGGGATTAAAGTTGTGAGCCACCACGCCCAGCTAAGAATTTTTTCTTAAACTATATTGTTATCATACTCTTCCCTCCCCAGCTCTTCCCACCACCTTACTGCTCAAGCAACTTCATGTTCCTTCTCTCTAAAAGACTAAGACTAAAGCAGAAGATTTTAAAAAGAAAAAAAAGAAAAAGAAGAAAAAGAAGAAAAAGAAAGAAAGAAAGGCCAAAAATTAAACAAACATAAAATTTCCCCCAACAACATGGAGTGTGTGCTCTGAGTTGTCAACCACCCCTGGCCATGAAGCCTGCCCTGGAGTGTCACTGACAGACCTAGTGTCACTGGCTCAAGGCTGATTTCCCTTCCTCACAGAAATCAATTGCAAATAGCTTCTTGGTGAGGGATAGGACGAGGTGTCCATTTCTCCTAGTAAAAGACTTTTGTTTGTTTGTTTGGTTTTTCAAGACCAGGTTTCTCTGTCCTAGAACACATTTTGTAGACCAGGCTGCTGGCCTCAATTAAAAGTGTGTGCATCCATTGCCAAGTAAAAGGCTTCTTAAAAACAGACTTAAAAACTAGTTTTAAGACCTTGTTTCAAAATAGAATAAACAAAAACCCAGGAGTTAATACAAAATGAGGTCCTCAGGAAGGTGAGAAACACCCAAGAACATGGATGAGGGTGTTCCCAAGACAGTGTTACCTACTACTTAACTCTTTTTTTTTTTCCAGACAGGGTTTCTCTGTGTAGCCCTGGCTGCCCTGGAACTCACTCTGTAGACCAGGCTGGCCTCGAACTTAGAAATCCACCTGCCTCTGCCTCCCAAGTGCTGGGATTAAAGGCGTGCGCCACCACGCTCGGTTCTTAACTTTTTAAAAATAATAATAAAAGATTTATTTATTTATTATATACAAGTACACTGTAGCTGTCTTCAGACACTCCAGAAGAGGGCGTCAGATCTCATTAAGGATGGTTGTGAGCCACCATGTGGTTGCTGGGATTTGAACTCAGGACCTTCAAGAGCAGTCAGTGCTCTTACCCCCTGAGCCATCTCTCCAGCCCCCTCCTAGTTAACTCTTATTCACCCATCTACCTGCCCACTCACTCGCTCATCTGTCCAGTCCCCGCCACCCCCCAGACAAGGTTGCTCTGTCTGGACATACTACTCTGGTACTCTGTAGACCAGGCTGTAAACTCAGAGATGAAGTGCTGGGATTAAAGGCGTGCACCATTGTACCTGATCGCTGCTGCCCAGCACTTGTGTGTGTGTGTTCACGAGCACAAGTATGTGAGAACCCAACTGGTGGCAAGAAGACAACTCGGAGTTGGTTCTCTCTTCTAATGCGGGTTCTAGGGACTGAACTCTGATCATCAGTAGTAGTGGCAGGTGCCTTTACCTGCTAAGCCATCTTGCTGGTCCTATGGAGTGTGTTAAGACTTTTCTATGTAGACCAGGCTGACCTAGACCTTAAAATCCTCCTGCCTCAAACTCCTGAGCTCTAAGACTATCATTTCCTCTTTAACTTTTTCTTGGGGTGGAGAAGACTTTTTTTCCTCCCAGTAGGGATTCACTATGCCCGGACAGTAGCTTGATTGGCATGTGGCAGGGCAGGCCTGAAACCCAACACATAATCAAGCTAGTCTTGAACTTGTGATTGTGGTTATCCCTCCTGCCATTACTGCTCCATTGTAAGATGAACCAGCAATGTTTTGTTTTGTTTGGTTTGGTTCTGAGACACTATGTAGCTCTAACTGGCCTAGAACTTGCTATGTAGACAAGGCTAGCCTTGAACTCAGAGCACTGTTTGCTTCTGCCTCCTGAGTGCTGGGATTAAAGATTTATGTCTTGGTTTTTTTGTTTGGTTTGTTTGAGATATGATTTCATAGCCTCAAACTCCCTATGTAACCAACAATGACCTAAGCATTCTGATCCACCCAGGTATTGGGATGGGACCCAGGGCTTTACTCTACCTACTTACTGATCCCCATCTCCAGCTCCTCCACTTAACTCTAAAGGACAAGGCCTCAACTCCCTGCCATTTATGGGCCCACCAATGCTTCTCAGCTCACCTCCTCTGTTTCTAACAAACCCCTGACCCACAATAAGACCTTAGCTGGTCCCCAACATAGTCCACCAAGTTGACCAAGCCCATTCTGGCCCTGCTTCAGGCTAGCCTCTGCTTCCCCAAAAGCCAGCTCACACTGTCCCTCAAATGCTGCCCAACTCTCTCTTCACCATTATGCCTCATCTCCCTCTGCCCATTCTCTTAACGTTAAATCAGACCAGGAGCCTTACAGTGCTACTTCCCAGAGCTGTGACAGGAGGAGGGAGTGGCAGGGTCTGTCCTCACCATAGCCATCATATGGGTCCATGTTGAGGTCAGGAATCTTCCAGCTGTGGATCCTGGCATCAGCCCCACCACTGTAACAGTACTCACTGTTGTTGCCCATGGTGACTGCCAGCACCGGGCCCCTGCAGGGAGCAAGGGGGAGGTGAGGCACGGCAGCTAAGGCTCAGCCTGCCTTGCTCATGGAAGGTTGAGGATTTCTCCTGGCTTTTAGTTTTGTTTTGTTTTTGTTTTTCAAGACAGGGTTTCTCTGTGTAGCCCTGGCTGTCCTGGAACTTGCTCTGTAGACCAGGATGGCCTCGAACTCAGAGAGATCTGCCTGCCTGTCCCTCCCAAGTATTGGGATCCAAAGTGCGTGCCACCATGCCTGGCCCATCTAGCTTTTTTTTTTTTTTTTTTTTTTTCAAGACAGGGTTTCTCTGTATAGCCCTGGCTGTCCTGGAACTCACTTTGTAGAGACCAGGCTGGCCTCTAACTCAAAAATCCGCCTGCCTCTGCCTCCCGAGTGCTGGGATTAAAGGCGTGCGCCACCACGCCTGGCTCTTCTAGCTATTTTTAAGCATCATTGAAATGTATTTATCATCATATATCACAATGCCTGTGGAGGTCAGAAGAAGACAACCTCTGGCATTGGTTCTCTCCTCCTAGCACACGAGTCCTGGGGACCAAACTTAGGTTGTCAAGCTTAGTAGAAGGCACCTTTAGCCCCTGAGCCCTCCCTCCAGTCAGTGTCCTGTCTTAGGTATATTTTAAGGATGCCATGAGGAATTTGGCATCTTTGCTCTGGGGGCCTCAGTGAAACCACAATGGGAACCAACATGGCCCCTGAATCTGGGGTATGCCCAAGCCTCCACTGCTCTGGGTCTCCAGGGCAGCAGGAAGCAGCAACTCATCCATGCAGCTGGGTTGCAGGGCTTACAGCAGGCTCAGCCATCTCCCTACCTATGAGCGCGGAAAGCATGAATTGGCTCCACATCCAGCGCAGCATTTCTGTGGGAAAAAGAGGAATCCCATCACTAGGACCCCAGGTCCTAAGGCCCCGCACCCTCCAGGGTGGCACCCTTACTTCTTGGCCGTAACTGCCTTCTGCAGGTTCCACAGTTTGAGTGTGCCATCCTCAGAGGCAGTAAGCAGTGCTGACTGGCTGTGGTGGAAGGCCAGGGAGCGGATGCCATCGTAGTGTGAGCGGAGGGTAAACTTGGGGTTCCATGTCTTCTTGAAAGCGTCTTTGCTGTCAGACAGCTGGAGGTGGGGAGTTGCCTCAGTGTCCTCTTGGATGCCCCAGCACTCATACAAACACTAACAACCACCTATGAACTGACTAGACTGGAACTGACTGGCCCTAGTCTGATGTTTCTTTTTTTGTTGTTGTTTTTTTGTTAGTTTTTTTTTCGAGGCAGGGTTTCTCTGTATAGCCCTGGCTGTCCTGAAACTCACTTTGTAGACCAGGCTGGCCTCGAACTCAGAAATCCGTCTGCCTCTGCCTCCCGAGTGCTGGGATTAAAGGCGTGCGCCACCATGCTCGGCCTGACATTTCTTTCTGTGTGCCTCAGAAGAGCCCTTCACACCCAGAGAAACCTGACTCTTTGAGGCCTCACAGTTCAGAGGCTTCTAGGAAAGAAAGGCAGGTCTTTCCTAGAGGCCTCACAGTTCAGAGGCTTCTAGGAAAGAAAGGCAGGTCTTTCCTAGAGGCCTCACAGTTCAGAGGCTTCTAGGAAAGAAAGGCAGGTCTTTCCCAAACACACAGAATCAGAGACTCTTGAGGATGAGAAAGGGACACGAAGGCACCCTAGCCTCCTCTGCAGGGACCAAGAGGTTCTCATGAGGGAGTGACAAATGTAGGACTTAACCAATACCAGGGAAGAGGAAGTTTAGAAACAAGGGCCTGAGGCAGGAGACAGCAAAGCTGGGATACACAGACTCAGAAGCATGCCACACACTCGAGAGGAAGGCAGAAAGGTGAATGGCAGCACAACAATGGATCCCACTTAGAAACCATCAAAGCCCCAGAGGGGGCTGTAGAGCAGTGGGTGACAGTCAGTCCTGGCCTCTCTGGGGAAAGTCAGAATAAGTGCAGAGATAGGTCCCGAAGGTCCTTCACTATGACTTGGGAACCAAGTTCTAGGACAGGGAAGTCAGGAGACTCGAGCCTCAGACCCCAGGAGATACTCTGAAAGCACGTGTCCTGCAAGGTGAGGCTGCTCACTCTCGGTGGAAGGCCAGATCTGGGAGACACCTCGCGCTGTCAGGCAGGCAAGCCTCAGCATCCCCAGACTCCTTCACCTGCCATCAGCTAGTATTTCCACCACAATTCTTAGGAACTAGATTTGTGCTCAAGTGGGTTCCCCACCTCTGAAGGGCAGGTTGAGGGATGCTACACTACAATCCCAGGTAGATCCTGCCCAGCCTCTCGTCTACATTCTCCACATGTCCCCAACCTCACTGGGGTCAGTAACCTGATCTTCTGCCCTGGAAAAATGCATCCGATCCCACACCAGAAAGTCCCAACGACCCATCCAAGGTGCACAGCACAGAATGCCAGTCATGAGGCTCCTCATTCCAGCCCAGCTGCTCCATTCAAAACAGAGTGCCCTGAGTGGGGGAACATGGCCGCCAATCATCTCCCCACAACCCCCAAGAGGAAGGGCATGGGGAAGACCTTGCACCCTCTAGTGAGGCCCGATGTGTTGGAGCTGCCCAGGAGCTGTGGAATGACCTCTCACAGTCCTCACATGAAAGGGACAGAACCCAGGCCTGTAACAGGGTCAGAGCTGAGCCTGACCGATGGGGTACCCCAACAACTTACATCACAGCTGAGGTCGTTGTCATTGGTGACGGTGAGATCTGCCAAGTCCCCCAGGCTCACCTCCCCGCCCCCGATAGTGTCCATGATGAAGACGTCTGAGGAGAAGCCAAAGGAACCTGGTAGGGGGGAGGGGTGGGTGGGGCAGACAGGGCCAGGGAAAGAGAAAGAGGCAGAGAGAGGCGGAAAGGATGAGGAGCAAGGAAGAGAGGCAGAAAGACAGGATCAAGAATCGCAGCTAGAAAGGAAGACAGGGACAGACAGACAGACAAGGGAAAACAGACAAAAAGAGAGGGAAACAGACAGACAGACGACCTTTTGGACAGGGAGGCTGCAGACTGGAGGCTGGGCCTTACCTCTGAGGACACAGAAACCCCAGGCTTAGCTCTGCAGCCTCCCTCTGTCATGGACCCCAAGGGACTGGAGTGTGGGGCTGAAGATTACCTTCATGAGGCCGGGGCTGGGGTGTGCCAGGAGGTGGGACAGTCACTTTTGGGGGCAGCCCATCCACATCCCGGAGGTCAGCAAGAATTCCCTGGAGTTTGACCCGACGGCTTTCTGCATGGAAGAGGGATGAGCAAGAGTTGCCGACCAGTTCTAGCCAACCTCTCAGGGAAGCCCCCTCACTGTCGCTGCCTTTCCTGCAACAGGGGAAGCTGTAAAGACCTGACCCCAGGAAGGGACAGACTGAGGAGACAGACTGGCAGGATCCCAGTGAGGGGGCAGGCAAATCCTAGCCCTGCCCTAGACCCAGAAGACCCCACGGCCCAGGAAGACACAGCCCATGCCCCCCTTCACCATCAGTGTGCATCCTGCCCTCTGTTTAAGTTAGATAGGCACTGGTCACCTGCTGTAAGAACCAGCGCTTGACTTCTGGCAGAGCTGTTTGAATACAGCTTCCAGGGACTTTCCAGGGAAGAGTAAGGGCCTGGCTCTGACTAGGGGCTTGAGCTATCCTTGACCCACCTCGGGAAGTATATCCGTCCGGGCAGAGCCCTGGACAGGAAGCAGCTGAAGCATGCAGGGTCAGATCCTGCCCTAGCCAGGCCTCTCAGTCAGTCCCCAACTCACCCAGTTCATGGGGGTTCCCCTCTGAAGCACAACGTCTAGGATCTGGAGACCCCTCTCCATCTTCTCCTGAGCCCAGGAAATCAAATTCATTGATGGCATCTTCTGAGTCATCCTCTTCATCCTCATCCTCCATCTCAGGCACTAGGGCCTTGGATGGGAGCTGGGACGGGAAAAGAAGTGAGGATAGGGGTCGGAGTCCAGAAATCAAACCCACCTGGTTCCCAGGAAAAGGAAAGCCACCAGGTCCTTTCCCAAAGCCTAGATCTAGACACTGTGCAGTGGGCACTGGGCACTCACACATCTCTCCTCACACCTCTGCTGAGGCCCTCCCTCCCCAGCACACGGCTCTCAGGAAGGCGTATGGTACAACCCCTAGGGGTATGCAGAGACACACAATTGCAAGCAGAGAAGCAGAAGCCTGTATCTGGGCATAAAACTAACAGTGATAACACACTTGTCACCAAGCAGTGTGTTTGAGCATGAGGTGCATCCATGGAGGGAGCTTTGAGACAAGGCTTCATTGGCTCCACAGCCCTGTGAACAGACTCAAATTACAGTCCTTTTCCCCATGCTAGTGTGTGGGAACAAGCTAAGCAGAATAAAGCCAATTGCCCAGGGTCTCCAAATTCTAACTGGGCCACAACTGATGCCCCAGGGTATCAGTATCTATCTATCTCTCTCTCCTCCCTCCCCCTTCTCTCTCCCTCTTCTCTTCTCTCCTCTTCCCCCCCCCCTCTCTCTCCCCCAGGGGTTAGGAGTAGCAGAGGACTCCAGCATCTGACCCAAGAAGCCAAGTCAGAGTCCACATACTCAAAGATGCCCTTTATCCTTTTGCCTCCTTCAGGATTCCAGGTCTGTGTATTTTGCTCCCTTCAGAATCACATCAGGACAAGACCCTATGCGAAGTCATGCTAGGAACCATAGAGACAGAGTGGCAACCAAGCCTCCTCAACACATATGGTAAGGGGTAGTCAAAGTCTGGAGAAGGGAACTCAGAGGCTCTAGAAGCTGACAAAATAGATCCTTGGTGGCCCCAAGAGACCCAAGACAAGACAGAGAAGGGGTGCCTGTATAGAGTGGGAAAGAGCCACAGGAGCTACATCTGGGAAAGTGGGATCTGGGGAAAGTTGAGGTCTTCCCCACAGCTGATGTCTCTGCCTCCACCTCAGCACATCCTACAGGTGGCCGCCCCAGCCACTATTGACCCACTTGTGGTCTAGACCTGTGCCGTCTTGTCCCATACCTGCTCAGAGCTGGGCTGTGAAGGGCTCAGCAAATGCTCAATAGGCAACTAAGGCCACACCCATGGACACCCAAGGACAAAATTCTGAAGAAAAGAAGTACAGAGTCCAAAAGGTACAACCACACTGGATGCTGGGAGCCAGATGTGAGGACATGCTGATAAGATCAGGATGCTACACCAAGATCAGTGTCCACAGGCAAAGGTCCTGACCACAATAGCAGACCAGAATGCCCAGATCACATGACTCTCCCCAGGCCTCACCCAGGCCTGGGTCCAGGCACATTTATTTCATTTACGAATCTTTACTGAAGGCCCGTGCTTCCCACCCTTTTCAGGATATGGGGACAGAAAGCAAGAGTCACTGGAAAAACATTCAACTTAGGGCGGGTGGGCAGGTGGCTGAACGAAGGCAGACTCCGTGGCTCAGGGGACTGAGCTAGCCTGTGCTAGCCTATAGGACCATAGATGGGAAGCCAGGGAGGCTGAGCACAGGTCAGTCGTGGAAGGCTCACCCTCACACGTTGCTTCTTATGCTGCACACTGTCCAGTTCATCATCCTCATCACTATCTTCATCCTCGCAGTTCTGCAGAAACGGTATCTGCTCCAGTACCGAGCCACCCAGGCGCTCCTTGCTATCTTTGCCGGCTGCATTCCTGCCACGGTAGGGATGTACACAAGAGATACTCAGTCTTGCCAGGTGACAGAACCCAGAGAGGGAGACACTCCAGACATAGCTGAGCTCCTAAGTCCACGGAGTCTTGGCTTTGAGCATGCAAAGCCCCCTATCAAGCCTCTTCTGTATGCCATCATCCCTACATCCCTTGTACAAACCCGAGGCTGTGCCTCCCACAACACTGACAGAGCAAGCCCCCAACCCTCAACATTCCTGCTCCACATCTGGCCACGTCAGATATGAGCTGGCTAAGAAGATGTCTCTGCCCAGCAGCCCCCTCCCCTAATCAGCCATAGGCAGCAGCCACTCTGCAACACTCAGTCACCTCCAACTCTTCAACCACTAACTAACACAGACATGGAGAGAGAGCCTTGCCCCACCATATAAGCAGCACTCCTCCCCTGCTGCCTGCCTCCCAGGGGATCCAGACCCCAATACCAAGTGCAAGTAGCACAGACACTCAGATGCCCTCTCTCCTGCTGTCCAGTGTCACACCACAGCAGTCAACTGCCAAGACACAGTTACTACTTCCCATGGAAATCAGTGTAGAGCATCCTTTATGGTCATCTCAAACACTTTCTTTTGAGGACTTCCTCTTTCCACACCCACCTCTGCCTCCTCGATGACTGTTTCTTCCTTTAGCTTTATTTTGTCAATCTCTTGCCTTAGGAGCCCTCGGGATATGCAGCTGGATCCCTTCCCAAACACATCAGTGTGCTGGTAAGCTAGAAATCTTTAGGGCTCTTGTAGGACACACGGCACCTTACCCTTCACACAGCTGCACTACTGCTGATCGGCTCCTGCTGTTCCCCTCCGGTTCCTGACCTCAGGAAGTGCCAGTCCATTCCTCACACTTTTTTTCTCTCTCCCTCCACTAAGTCTTTCACAAGAGCACATTTCTTACCTGTCCATTGCTAATGTCCACCAGCCCTGGCCTGGATCACACAGTAAGCCCCCACCTGGTCTCCCTGCTTCCTCAATCTCTCCTCGAAGCAGGCTAAGATGTCAAATGATAGACCTCTGTTGGAAATCACTGGCTTCCCACAGCCCTGTGGGTAAGCATCCACTGTTTATCGTGGCCTAGGAGGCACTCTGTGATCTGCCTCCTGATATCTGGCCTCACCACAGACCACAGGCCACAAGGCTCATGTGTTGACTGCAGCAGCCATGCCACACGGGTCTCCTGCTTCCCACATGTGTTGAGCCCTGTCTCTAGTACTTCCCTTGCCTAGAGAACACTATTTCCTGCTACTCTCTGGCCACATGTCACCCCCACAAAGTGGTCCTCCCTCCCAGCCACCAAGAGGGACACTACTTCTGTTACTTTTTTTTTTAAAGACAGGGTCTCATGTAGCCCAGGCTGGACTCAAATGTGCTCTGGAGCCAAGAGTGACCTTGAACTTCTGATCTTCCTGAATCTACCTTCTGAGTACTAGGATGTACATGCCTGTAAGGCATGAGCCTGTTTTCAATGTCTGGTTTATACAGTGTTAGAGATGGAAACCAGGGCTTCATGTCCCCATCTCCCTCCTTGTCCTCCCCCTTTTCCTCCTCTTCCTCCTTTTTGGCCAGGCTAGTCTCTAACCCCTGGGCTCAAGCAACTCCTGCCTCTGCCTCTTGAGTAGCTGTGACCCCAGGGGTACACCACAGTACCAGGCAATCTCCTGTCACTCTCTTCACATGCTTCATCTAGCACCACCTAATGACATTTCTGCTTCTGAGGGTTATCAACTACTGATGGGAGATGAACTAAATGAGCCCCTAAGACAAGGGTGGAGGCCTCACGTGTTGCTAACCACTGCAGCCAACCCCTCCCCCACCTCATTCTACTCCACTCGCTCCAATGTCTGTCCTCAGCTAGAAAAAAAGGCCATGTGGCAACCTGAAGGGAAAGCACTCAACACAATCTAGAAGGGCTGGCAGAAAAGCTGGGAACACCAGCCTTCCTGCCCAGCCTTCCCCAGGGGAAAGAAGAACAAAGTTCCTGATGAATCAGGGTCTCACCTTTTGATCTGTTCCTCGATCTGTTTTACCAGCAGAGACTCACCACCGCTAAGTCCCCCAGGGCCTGGTGAAGCCCTGGGGGGCCCCTCAACAGGCTCACCGGCCCCATTGAGTTCCAGTGAACGGCCCAGAAGGGAACGCACACGCTTGGACCGCATGTCCAAGATGGTATCTGTGTAGCCGACCTCTTCCAGGTACCTGTGGGAGCAGAGCCAGGGCAGGTAACACATGAATTGAGCTGCTTCTGACTGCTGGGGCCACGCAGAAGCCAGCAGCCTTCTGAGGAGCCACCAAAGAGCAGATGGCAGTTTTTCAGAAGCAACCCCTGAGCAGCAGCTTGGCTTCTGATACTTATCAATGGAAGCCCTGGTCCCCATGCACGCTGCTATGGCACACGGTGTCCCCAACATGTAGGGGAGAGCCCACGTGCAGGAACAGCCAGATGTCCACTGATGGACGCTAGGCAAAAGGTGACAAAGGCAGAGTGCCACAGAGAGATGGCTATGATCAGCAGCACAGTGAACATGGTGGATGTTCCATGTTCCCATGTGATTCTGGGTTTTATAAAAATGGAAAGAAGAGTGTGATGGTGTGTGTATGCTTTCATCACACACAGACACACCCTTATGCTTGCTTCCTGGACGCCTAGAAGACAGACATAAACTGAGCAACAGTGACCTCTGCAGGGGAGGATACAGGACACAAGAGTACACTGTTTTTTTCTGCAGTACTGGGGATAGACCCCAGGGCCTTGAGCATGCGAGGCAAGCGCTCTACCGCTGCGCTACATCCGCAGCCTGCGGTCTACTTACTTCTACACCTGAGCATTTATTACTTCTGCAACTTAAAAAACTGAAGCCAGCTGAGACTGGCCTAAAGGAAAAAGAAAAAGAAGAGAAGATCAAAAAGTCAATCCTGGGTATGTGCGGCTTCCACGGTTAAGGGACAACACTGCCTCACTGCTTGCTCTGCTGCAGGACCCTTTGGAGGCCTGTGCCCTTCTTTGCTTATCCCACCTCTGCAATGCCTTATGTGGCCCAGGGAACAAAAGAGGTAGAGAAGCCTGGCAATCTGGGAAGCGGGCTCTATGGGTGAGTGCCTGAGATCGCACTGTGGCCCTCCATGCATTTATCGAATGCTCTTGGCACTAGTGAGAAAGCGGGGACAAGTCAGCAGTTACACAGTACAGGTACTGTGGGTACCAGAGGACAGGGGACAAGAGGACGGTGGCAGGCCCACGCTCCCAGTATATTTGTTTTACTCTGGGGTTATTTGTGCCCACTTAAACTAGCAGAGGTTTACAGATACTGAGCTGAAGACAGTGAAGGTCGGCTTCCTGAGTTCTGTCGTTTGTCTTAGACTCAAGTTTTAAGGTAGCTCTCAGCATAGCACCTCAGGATGGATTGGCTCTGGAGGTCTGTGGCTTTCCACAGGGTGCCTGTTACATAGTGGTGATTTCTGTAGTACTGTGGATGGACTCCAGGGCCTGGTCCATAGTAACTAAGGGCTTAGCCCTTAAGCCTTTAAGCTCTTTTTTTTTTTTTTTTTTTTTTTTTTTTTTTTTTTTTTTTTTTTTTTTTTTTTGGCTTTTCGAGACAGGGTTTCTCTGTGTAGCTCTGGCTGTCCTGGAACTCACTTTGTAAACCAGGCTGGCCTCGAACTCAGAAATCTGCCTGCCTCTGCCTCCCAAGTGCTGGGATCAAAGGCGTGCACCACTACTGCCCAGCTTCCTTTAAGCTCTTAACTTTATGTAATCTGACTGATTTATATGTGGGAATTGACAATA
The DNA here is from genome assembly GCA_902729485.2 of Mus minutoides. Classification (NCBI taxonomy): domain Eukaryota; kingdom Metazoa; phylum Chordata; class Mammalia; order Rodentia; family Muridae; genus Mus; species Mus minutoides. The sequence goes on from LR753341.1 coordinate 334,975, forward strand.
CTTAGTAAAAGCATTACAAATCAAAGGGACAGTTTAAAAAAAAAACTGCTCTTACACAACATGGAGCACACCACTTGAGGGACTCTTCACAGTACCTCTCCAAATATTAAGACTGACACAGCTCTTTAGCCCTCACCTTTCTTACTCTCTAGCCCCCCCCTTCTCTCTCTCTCTCCCTTCCCCCTTCTCTCCACGTGGCCATGGCCTGTCTCTCTCTCTCTCTCTCTTTCGACCTTCTCTCCTTTCTCCCTGCCTTTCTACAATAAAGCTCTAAAATAAAAAATAAAATAAAATAAAATAAAAAAAAGACTGACACAAAGATGCAAATGTTAACAGGGCCACATTTCCTCAGAAATAAGATTATTTACTTCTCAGATATCCTAAAATTCTAAAATCTTTACAGTAAGAAAAAAAAAATCCAGATTTGGTTAGAGGCTGGTGGCCCACTGATTCTGTGTTTGAAGCCTTTCTCTAGTCAGGAGGCAGGACAGCTCACCTCTCAGAAGGCAGGCCAGTAGAGCTTACCTTCTCTGGTTGAACCCACAGCACCCAGGTACTACTACTGCTATCAATTAACTTTACTTTGTTAAAAATATTTTTCCCCAACACCACTCTTTTAAAAGGAAATATCAGAGAGGCATACAGGGTCAAGTTTGGGGGGAGGAGTGTTAGGGGGTACCCCCTGCTGCAAGTCTTTCCTCTATTTCCCACTGGGTGTCTGGGTGGAATACTGATAGTTCACCAGTGGGGACAGGAAGGACTATGGATTCCTTGGGCCAATCTCCTAAGCCAAGTATGCTGTGAAGTCTCATGTCCCATCCTGCCCTCCCCTCCCATCACTCACTGTCGCAGGAGCTGTCGCCCCTCCTTCCACACCAATGGACTGTTCTCCAGTGTGACCGACTCTACAGGGCCATTGGAGACTAAAAAAGAGAGAAGAGGAAGCTGTCTCAGTCAGGGCACAGACACTCTCCAGTCACCGCGCCATCTTCTCATATCAAGTCTGAATGAATCTGCCACCATCACAGGCCTGTCCCCATTTCCTGAGTCCTCTCCACCCACACTCCCCCTCTGAGTGACTCCTCTACTGGAAGATCTCCTCACTGTTAGGCTCTTGATTGGCCCCTGCCAGCCACGGCCAAGAATAGCAGAACTGTGCCTCCACATGCACGGCTGGCTGCTGCTTTCTTATGCAAGGAGTGGGTAGTCTGGCTCTAGAGAATGAGCAGGCAGGCTGGAGAGAACCTAGGGTAGCGGCTACAGGTGAGCTGGCTAGGAAACCAACTCTATGCATTGCCCATCTATCCACAAGTCCCGGCTGAATGCCCGTGCCATCCCAGTTAAGAGCTTATATCTCAGAAGCAGAGCATGAAATGAAAACCTCCCTTAGCCCTGCAGGCAAGAACTCCACAGAGCCCTGGGACCAAGCTCCAAACATCATTGGCACAGCTGTGCACACTGGTGCCCTTGCCACTGGGCCCACCTGACTAGACACTAGTGTGTCACCTGAAAACATTTCCAACTCCCATGGACATCTGTTTCCTCCTTCCAGAAGCTTAAGCTGCCAGTGCCCACAGAATAAGCACACATCTATTCTGCTCTCTGCTGTGCCCTGCTCTGTGACAAGAAGCCAGCACCTCATATAATCAATTGAGGCTGGGGGTGGGGGTGAGGGGTAGTGTAGATGACTGAATGACAACCCAGTGCAAACACCACCTCTTCAATGAAGTTTTTCCTAGACTTTCCACAGCACGCTATAAATAGTTACACTCATTCTCACAACAGAAGGATGCAGGAGATGCTGGGCATCCATCATGTCCTTGGGATGTCAGCAGGAGGGCAGACAGGTAAGGCTGGACACAGTCGGACACAGAACTGGTGGGAAGAGCCTCTGAGGATGCAACTCTACCCCACCCTATGGCCATCTGCAATTTCTCTATGCCAAGCAGCTGCTCTGCTGGGGGTGGCCGAGGGAGGATGCAAGGGTGGGTACCTTGTTCTGACAGATCTGCCTTCTTCTCCCCCTGATTCAGGTCTGTACCAAACTTCAGTTTATGATATTTGGCCCTAAAAGAACAAAAACAAATGAGTCGAGAGAGGAGAATAGACAGGATAAGGGACCACCTCAGGAAACCCGGGGCCTCCTTCATCAGCTCTAGAATTCTCAAGGTTACCTCCCCTCCTCCTGAAGCCTCAGTTCCTTCCCAGAACCACAGACAGCAACACCATCAGACTATGGCAAAAATAAGCAAGGTAGCTGCTGTCCAGAACTGGAACGCATAGTAGATGTGCTCAAGCCTAATGCTGCTACTGACATTTGAATCACACCCACTAGAAGCTCCTTTATACACTCCTAGGGATGATGGCAAGAGAACAGTAGAGAAACTTCCTTTGCTGGCAGAAGTGTAGTTAGCAGTCTGCCACCTTGTCAGAACAGTGACCTAGTCTCTAGCAGGGGCAGGGCTCACCTCTCCTGCTTCAGTGCATACTCCAGCATCTTGATCCGGCGCACCAGGTCTGTCTTTAGATTCTCTTGGCCTTTCCTCTCGCCCTGAAGGAAAGCCACCTGAGCCTGGGACAGAAAAGAAAGGAGGACAACAGGTTCAGGGGCTGTCTCTCTCCTCATTCAAGCACAGCTTCAACCCCTACCCCACGCTGATGTCAGGGTTCAGTGAGAAGAGATGACATGCTGGACCCACCTCCAGGGTCTCTAGGTATGTCACCCATAAAAGAGCTCAGTCTGTAATCTCAGCATTCAAGAGGCTGAAGCAGAGGGATTGCTATGAGTTCAGGTCCAATGTGGGCTAAGACTCTACCTTTAAAAAAAAAGGCTGAGGAGTCACCTTTAACCCATGAAGTTCAAACAGGGACAGCAGGGCCTGACTTGGCTGTAGCCTTTGAGGAGTTAGGTCAGGGATGGTGTTGGGGCTATTAAGTATTAACAGCCCTGGACTCTTCCCTGCCCCCATCAGCTGCTGTCCCTATGGTTGCTGTGGAGGTGGTGTCCCACTATTCCTTCAGAGCATCTGCTGCTGGGAAGCGTAGGAAGCTACTTCTGGCACTCGGGGACAGGAGTAGGAGGCTGGGCTCAGCTCCCACTGCAGTGCAGAAGAAACTGTTCGAAGCGTTATGCTGCCCAAGGCATGAGAAGATGTGCCACAGACATGACCTACGGTTCCTGTCAAGCTTGTCTGTCAGTCTGCTAGCTTGGGCTGCCCCAGTAGGCTCAAATCTGTCAACATGTCATTTAGAGACACTGGACCAACAACTGCCTTAAGGCAGAATCCTGTGGCTTCCCAATCATGTTTGAAGGCCTTCTACCAAAACCCAGAGCCTGGCACTCTTGCCGGCTTTCTCAGAATGGCTTCACTGTTCCAGTCCAAGGGATTCTAAGAGCCAGGCCTGGCTCTGCCGCTGCTTTGCTGCAGACACTAAGTAGTTCATGGGGTCTTCCTCTGCTAAGAGAATAGAGCAGCATTGTGGGCACTGTCTCTCACATGCAGCCTGCATGAGGGTTGCTGTGTCAGTCCCTGCCTCTGCCTCTCTTCATTTTCTCTCCCTGTCCACAAATTCCAAAGCCCAGCTAGCCAAGGGGGCCTAACCCTTGAACCAAAAAAAAACAAAACCAAAAACAAAAAACAAAAATAAAACATCATTAGGAAGAGAGCTTGGGATGCCTGGCCCTTGCAGATGTTTGTCTTCCTGGAGCCCAACTTCCCGAACATCACAGATCTGCTTAAGTGCTTCCAGGGCTCTCCCAAAAGCTCACAGGCTGACCTGGCTGGCCCCAGGCAGTGTTCAGATGTCTAGCAATGTTGCTCTTTGTGCCAGCAGGGCCCTGACCTATCTGTCCTATCCCTGTGCCCCAGGCTTGCTAGCTCTCATCTCCATTTTAACTAGGGACTAATAGAGAACTGAGGCTTACCAGAAGCTAGGTGAGGGAGGGAGAGAGTTGCAGGCAGAAGACAGAAACAACAGGCAGGGCAGACTGAAGATACTCTTAAAACTACATCACAGCTGCATCAGAATGTGAACTAGGCTTAGTGAAGAAAGCAGACATGGCCACGGAGATGAACAAGATGTCTACTGGAGGAGCACAGGGAATCCACACAAGAAAACTACAACGAGGTGTGCAAAGTGTAGGTGTAATGACCGAAGTCATTACAGTTACAATGTGGAGAATCAAGTGTGAATTTAGCAAAGCTCAAAAAAGAGCCACCCCAATAAAAGGGGTAGCTACAGAAATGCTGGAACTGGGTTGAGCATGTTAGCATGTTGACCTAGCATGCATTTAGTCCTAAATTTGATTTACAGTACCACATAAAATTGGGTATGGTGGCATTAATACCCAATAACACAAGAATACAAAAATGCAGTGAAAACTTTTTTAAAGCCCAGAAGAACTGAGAATGGCTGAGTGGGGTCCTCACCAACACCCTCTATTCTGCTGTCCTCTTCCCAGTTCCTCTGGTAAAGAAGAGGAAGGAGAACCAGGAAGACATGGCTAAAGTGTCTCAGATCAGTGGAATCTACCAAAAACGGCAAGTGTTGGCACTAGCCTCTCAGTCTCCTACATGGGAGCTGGAAATGCCCTGCCTTCCATGCACAGGATCCCAACACCCTGAGTTCAGGCTTGGGGCTGCCATCTCTCCCAGGCGGCTGAGCTCTCTAAGGCAAAGTCCTGAACACAGAGCCACTCCTGCTGCAGACCTTCCAGTTCTCAAGCTCCCATTCATTGTGTGGCCTGGAGCCTATAGCTCACACAGCTCCTGGCAGGGAGAGCTTCCACAGGAGGTGGAGGGAACGAAGGGACTGCACAGTCCTTTTTCCTTGATGTCTTATCTATTCTCTCCATCTCAAGAACATCAGGTTCAGACCTCTCTCCCCAAAGGCTCCCTTCTCAGAAGCACACAACGGAGCCCCACAACCGACTTTATGCATGAGTGCAGACAGTTCTCTGCAATCTCCTGAGTAAAGTAGCTCTTTAGCTAGTCTAGAAGCTTCTGAGGGAGGAGCCACATTATCTACTCCTCAGAAGCCATCCATCCCGACACACTTCCACTTATTATCACAGCCACAGCCACTTTCTCTCCACTCTGATCTCTGGAGTCTCTTGGCTAGCCCTCTCCCTACTGGTGTCCTGGGCACTGACTGCACAGTGGGCCTCTTATCAAAACCAGCCAGGGCCAGCTCCTCAGTACTGACCCTGCCCAGTCATGAAGGGTCTCACAGAAGTTGCCCTTCAGAAGGTGTGAGCGCTGGGTAGAAGAAAGGTAGGTGAGAAGGGATGCTGCTTGTGAGATGTGTTGGTGCACACCCATTACAAAGGATGGGGTTACTCCTGTAATGGTACAAGACTGTAATTCGAGCATTCCAGAGGCTGAGGCACAAAGATTGTGAGTTCAAGGCCATCCTAGGATACAGAGTAAAGACCTGACTCAAAAAAACAAAACAAAACAAAAAGGGGCTAGATGAGGTACTGAGCACCTCTAATTCCAGCACTCAGGAGCCAGAAGTACTGGGGATGGGGGATGAGCCAACAGGAATTTAAGGCCAGTCTAATCTACCAATCTACATATGGAATTCCAATACAGCCATAGCTACATAGCAAGATCCCACCTCAAAAATAAGCAAGCAAGCAGATAGATAGACAGATGATAGATAGAGGTGTGTGGGCCAAGGAGATGATTCAGAGAATAAAGATGCCAGCTGCCAAGCTTGCTGTCTGAGTTCCATCTCAAGATCAACATGGTTGAAGGAGAGAACCAACTTCTGCAATTTGTGATCTGATCTCCACAACAGTGCACACCTTTAATCCCAACATTCAGAGGCAGAGGAAGGGGGATCTCTGTGAGTTTAAGGCTAGCTTGTTCTACACAGTGAATGCCAGGACTATAGCGTGAGATCTTATCTTGAAACAAAACAATAAAGTAAAATAAATAAGTATAAATGTAAAAAGCACAAAAGAGGGGACGATCATCATTTTATAAACACATCCACTTCACTACTCCATGCCACTCTCTCACAGGATAAACACTGCCAGCAAAGCCATATCTTGTGTTGTGTGTGTACATACATGTGGAAACACCATTCCTCAAGACCCTCTACTTTGTTTTTGAGACAGGGGCCCTCTGAGCTCTCTCTCATGTGCATCCTCCCCCTCCACCCCTCTCCTCCCTCTCCCTCGGTGGGTAGGATGACTACCCAGTGAGCACCAGAAACCTGCCATACTGGATTACAGTGTATGCCATCAGACCTGGCTTTCTCATGTGGACTCTATGGGATCAAACTCAAGTCCTCATCCTTCACGTACTTTACCAACTGAGCTGCTCTTGAGACCTCAAAGCCATTTTGGGCAAGGGGAAAGGTGGAAATAATCCTGAAAATCTATTGACAAGGGTCAAAATAAATAAGCTATAGTGTAAATGCCCAAGGGAACCCAAGTTATCAAAAATAAGTACTCTCTGATGATGAGGAAAGGAAACTAAAATGTATGACTTATGAAGTGTCAAATGTGGGATATTCTAACACATTTGGGGCATGTATACACACACATATACACACACCCTGATACCTGACTTATAATGTAACAAAAGTATCAAAAGCATGAAGTTGGTGATGTTGGAGTCTTACAGAGCATTCTCTGTGATTCCACAGAAGGACACTAAGTGAGTGGAAAGACCTCTCTTTAGGGGGCAGCACATACTATACAGTCTGAGTGGAGTCTGGGCTAGACAGCAAGGCTGATACAGTGAATGCTGTCAGTTGTACCCATGTCAAGTTCTGCTGTGATGGCTTGGGTGACCTGGTAAGGCCTCTAAGCTTCCTTAGAGACTTTTCTCACATGTGCTCAGTGTCAGAGAGGGAAAAGACATGGTCAGCACTGCCACCACTGCTGGGATCTGTAATATCTCCCTCCCCTGCTTATTAAAAAAGAGAGGAAGGGATACCATTTCCCCTCTCAGAATGCCACAAGAATTAAATGATAGCATGTATCATAATACTTAATACAGTGTCAGGCACAGAATATGCCCTGAATAAGTAGCAGCTGCTGTCGTTATTGCTGAGTGAGGTGATGACATTGGCCCTGCCTGCATAATGGGGTATTGAGAAGATCTGATGAGATGTATGCTGGGAAAGAGCCTGAGTTAGAGATGGGCAAAGCACGAGGAACACTTACATAAGGACTTCTCTCTCAGGGATGGGAGCTACATACACAAAATTCAAACACTCTTGGCATTCATCCCATGGACAAAAAAATGAATCAGTCACTTATTTGGGGCTCCATTTCTATCTGACAGGAAAGAGCACATTGGAAAGAGAAAGATGGGTTGCCAGAAACCAAGCCCTGACTGTTTTTGTTAATAACATCCCAGCCTAGGAACCATTTGACTCCTGGGGGGGCCCATCCCTGAAGACCTCATCTTTCTGATTCCCCACAAGCAGTACCTAGCTCAAGGTCACAGCGCCCAGCCCATCTTCTACTCCACGAACCATCTCACCTGGCGCATTCTTCTCCACAAACCATCAAGTCCCTTTAGAGGCCTTTACACAAACACTTCCCTCACGGAGTCCCTCCTCATGCTGTCTTTCCCCCTTACTCATCACCCAAAGGCACCTCCATCCCTGTTCACCGTGTGCAGCATCTCAGGCACTCCTGTCTTCACACTGAATATACCCAACAAACGTCCTTACAGTTCAGAGTTTTCTACCTAACATCCTCAAATCTTTCATACTGGAACTCTAATTCCTTCAAGCACCCAAAATGTCGCTTCCCACTCTCAAGCTCTCCTAGGGGAGCCCAAAGTATGTCCTCTACCCTCTCCGCGATTCCACCCAAACGATCCCTCCCCTACATTGTACCCACACGTGCCCAAAGTGTCCTTTTTGGACAGGAGGCCACACACTTCATCCTGGGACCCCCTCCTATCAAGCCTCCTCCCACCTCAGGAGCCCTCACACAGCCACCTTCCAATTGCTCCAGGCCAGCCACTCCCCCAAGGTACCCCATGCCAGCTTCCAGTCTTCCTCTCTTCACTCCCTGCACTCAGTGGATGTTAAGAGTGTGTCACCCCACTAGACATCTCGTCCACTCCACGCTGACAGCCAGCATCTGGTTAGGATCCGGAGGCGAGGCGTGGCATATTTATTCGCCCAGACCCCATGCAATCTCTCAGCACTCTGTCCCCCGGGAACCCCGAGTCGCAACGCCCCGACAGACTCTCTGGGCTTGGGCCCGTCACTCCCACTCGCGGCTCCCGGCAGACTCGGCCCGGCTCAGATCCTCTGACCGGACCCGGCCCGCGTCCGCCCCGAGGCCCCGGGGACCCCGCCGCCGGCCCGTCGCCGTCCCTGCCCGCCCCCTCCCGGCCGTCCCGGCGGCCATTGCTCCAAGATGGCGGCGGCGGCGGCGGCGGGTGAGGCGAGGCCGGGCCGGGCAGGACTGGGGCGGGGAGCGCGGGAGGGCGGCGGCGGCGCTCACCTGCAGCTCGGCGCGCTCGGCCTCCCAGCGGGCCTTCTCGGCTTCGAAGCGTGCCCACTCGTGTTGGATAAAGTGCAGGATCCCAGGCAGGCTGAGGGGCTCCGGGCCCGCCGTAGGGCCCGGGCTGCCTCCGCCGCCACCTCCTTTTCCTACCGGGCCGGGCCCAGGAGCAGGGCTGGAGGCCGGGGCCGCCGCCGCCGGGTTGGGAGCCGTGCCCGAGCCCAGAGGGCGGCAGGAGGAGGCGGCCGATGCGACCGCGGCGGCCGCTCGCTCCTCCATCATGGAGGCCCCGGGGCCGGCCCGCGCGCCCGCTGTGCCTCGCGCGCCTGCGCGGACGCGCAGCTTCACACTTCTACATCCCCGTCTCGTGTGCGCGCGCGCTGGGCGGGCGAGGGGAGCGGGGACAAGCGCGGGGCTGGGCGCGAGCCTCGCCCACCCACCCGGGTCGACCCCGGTGGTGCGCGCGGGCGGGGTTGCTGGCAGAAAGGGGGAGTGGCTGCCTCAACGTAGGCAAAGGACCCAGGGTCCCTCGCAATTGTCTCCTTTGCGGTCTTGAGACCAGACCGGACTCTTTTTCTGCCTTTGCCCCTATGTTAGAGTTCTGTCCCCTCCAGATGCAAATACACCCCCATCTCTTTCACTTAGTGGGAAAAAAAAAAAAGACGACGATCTGGGGTGGGGAGTGGGCTCTGTCCTGAGGAAGTCGGTTGTCATAATAACCCTATCCAACCTGGAGGCCCCTTCCCAGTTTGCATATGTGGAGTCCCAAACCTCTACTATCATTGCACTAGGAGGAGGTTGCTAAGGTAACCCAAGTCCCTGGTGGTTCCTCTGACCCTATCCTCATCAGTTACTATAGCAACCTCCCCTCACCTAGTGCTCAGGTAGAAAAAAGACCCAGCCCCAAAGACATTCCTCTAAGAGGAATGCCTCTGCCTCACTCCTTCCCCAGCCACCCCAGTTGGCATTACCATGGTAACCATCTCTCCTTCCCATATGGAAAGTCCATGGACAAACCAACCAGGTGTTTTTATTTAGAAGACAAGTGCTGCTGTGGGACAGTTGCTATGGTTACAGGGCCTGGACCATTTCCAGGGAGATGAGAAAGTTAAATCCATGCCCTGGTTACTATAACAGTGCACTCTCCCACCCTCTGGTGGTCCTGTAAAATAGGGGATGTTTAGGATTAGCTCCAAAGGATGCATGAGTCTAGAGAAGAGGTTGTCATGGTAACAGCTGCTGTCACTTCTGCCCTTCTGGACACCATCATGGAAGAGGGATAGTTACAGCTTACAATTGATGACTCTTACCCACCACATCACTCCTGAGATGACTGAAGTGGTAACCAGGCTTATGGACTTCAAATAGACAAAAGAGCCTGTGACTTCATAAGCTGCTTTCACGGGTAGAAGGAAATTGCACTTTGTTGTGAGGAGTTGGCTCATCTGATGCTTTCTGGTTCCTCCCTCAGCAGGGCAGATGACCCAAGGTGAAACCACTCTTCTTGATCACCCTCAGCCTGAAACCTAGGGAGGTAAGAGTCCCTTGATGTCACACTAGTCACATGGGTAACTGCCCTTTCTGTCCTTAAAGGCTTTCCTGAATAGGTCTCCTTTTGTACCTAATGTGATTGAAAAGGCTCAGGCTAATTCTGAGTGATACATATGCTATTTGTTTGCTTATTGTGTGCATATGTATGTGTGGAAGTCAGAAGCCGAGTTGCTGGAGTTGATTCTTTCCTTCTATTGTTTGGGTTCTGGAGACTAAACTCAGGTCTGCCTTGGTGTCAAGAACCTGCTGGGCCATCTGTAAATACTGTGTTGTTGTTGTTGTTGTTTGTTGGTGGGTTTTGTTGTTTTTCTGACAGTATCGTGTAGCCCAGGCTGGCCTCAAACTCAAGCAGTGGTCAAGGATGACCTTGAATTTTCAATCCTCCTGCCTCTACCTCCCAAGTGCTGGGAATACAAGCATTTAACATCAGACTCAGCGGTATATAATGTGTGGGGGAAGGAATGGAAAGCTAGTATGAGCTCAGCTTCACTCTCATCCCTGACCACTTTTCCTAGGCAAGGCCCTCGTTACTCACTCCTACTCCCTGCTGGTCTCCTACCTTACCACTAAGGTGCGCCTGTCTTCTCAGATCTGCAGAACACAGAGGCTGGGGTTGGCGCTGAGGAGACAGCTCTGCTGGTAGAGTGCTAGTGGATGGTGGTGGTATGTGCCTGTAATCCCAAGCCTGTAATCTCTGCCTTGTAACAGAGTCACCCCTCAGCTACATACCTAGTGCAAGGTCAAGATGGCCCACATGGAGACCCTGTCTCAAAAACAGACAAACCCAAAACACCCTGGCACAAAGTACCTACTTGTTGATGTGCTGACTTTCGACTGGAAAGTCACATGCCATATTCAGCTTTAAGAGTGCCCATCATCTTAGCTATAGTGTAAGAGTTGGGATATGTGATTGCAAAAAAGAATCAGCTGGGTGGACAGTGGTATACGCCTGTAATCCCAGCAGTCAGAAGGCAAGAGGCTCTTAGTTCAAAGCCAGCCTTCAATATTTAGTGAGACCCCATCTCAACAAAACAGTTTCCTTGGGTTTTTTTGGTTTTGAGACAAGGTCTATGTACACCAGGCTGGTGTCAGAGTCATGGAGATGCCCCTGTTTCTGCCTCTAGAATACTGGGATTAAAGGCAAGTGCCATTGGCTTACTGGTTTGAAGCAGGATTCAGTAACCAGCCTCTCCTTGCATCAAATCCCATGTCCCTCTTCTCAGATGTAGAACTCTAAGCAAGTGCCTTCACCCTCAGTGCCTCAATGTATTGTTAAGAGTGTTTTACCTGCATGTATGTCTACGAAAAACGTGCATGTCTGGTGCACACAGAGGCAAGAAAAGGGCACCAGAGCCCCTGAAACTTGAGTTCCAGATGGGTGTGGCTGCTGAGAATTGAACAGCAGTCCTCAGGAAGAGCAGTCAGTGCTCTTCACCGCTGACCTATCTCTCCAGCCCCACTTTGTGTTTGTTTGGGTTTTTCCCCCTTCTTGATTGTATTGTGGATTAAACATAAGATACCTTTTCATGTTATGCAATTATACCACTAAAAGCCAAACCCCTCAGGGTACCCCTTGATGGTGAATTTTAGACTAGCCTTCTGTCTTAGGTAGGGTTTTACTGCTATACAGACACCATGACCAAGGCAAGTCTTATAACATTTAATTGGGGTTAGCTTACAGGTTCAGAGGTTCAGTCCATTAGCCGCAAGGCAGGAACGGCAGGATCCAGACAGGCATGGTGCAGGCAGAGCTGAGAGTTTTACATTTTCATCTGAAGGCTGCTAGCAGAATACTGAGTTCCAGGCAGCTAGGCTGAGGTGTACAATGACACACCTACTCCAACAAGGCCACACATCCTAATAGTGCCACTCCTTGGCCCAAGCATATACAAACCATCACACCCTCTATTGCAAAGCCATGCCCCCAGCCCTGCTTTAAATTTAAAAAGAAAAAAGAAAAAGAAAAAAAAAAAGCACCTATAGCCCTGGCTATCCTGGAACTCACCCCATAAACCAGACTTGCTTCAAACGCATGGAGATCCACCTTCCTCTGCCTCCTGAGTGCTGGGGTTAAAGGGAAGCCACTGTTGCTTCTTTCCTCCTTTTCCTACTTTTGGATTTTTGTGTTTTGGTTTAGTTTGGTTGGGTTGAGTTTGGTTTAGATTTTTGGACATGCTTGCTTGCCTTGAATTTCCCATCCTCCTGCCTCCTCTTTCCAAGGGCTGGATTACAGAATGTACTATGGCTTTTAAAAACTGTGATCCTGGGCTGGAGAGATGGCTCAGAGGTTAAGAGCACTGGCTCTTCCAGAGGTCCTGAGTTCAATTCCCATGGTGGCTTATATCTCATCTATAATGAGATCTGGTGCCCTCTTCTGGGCTACAGGCATACATTCAGGCTGTGTACATAATAAATCTTTTTTTAAAATTGTGATCTAATATTCCTAAAATCAAATGCATCACTGGCACACACACAGTTCAGTAGCACTAAGTACATCTACAACAGAGTGATGTCCACACCTGGAAACCCCCAACCGGGAGGGAGCTGCTCTGCTGCATAGCCTGGGATAATGTGTGAAACTACAGCCCTCTAAATAGCCTCTAAACACATTGTTAGGCAAGTAAGGTGCCAGAAGTGTTTCATCTGATAAAACTAAAACTGGGTGCTGGAGTTGTGCTTAAACCACCTTCCTGGACCCACCAGTGAGGGGCTGGAAGTGGGGCTTGGTGGTAGAGCATTCGTCTAACATGGGGAGGGCCCCAGGTTCAAACAGTTCACAGCTCTCCCTCCACCCTCTGGCAGCAACTGGCACTGTTCATTTGCAGGGGTGTTGGGTTCAATTTTTGGTTTTAGTTTTAAACAGGCTCTCACATTAATTTAAGACGGGCGTGGAAGCAGAGGCAGGCGGATTTCTGAGTTCGAGGCCAGCCTGGTCTACAAAGTGAGTTCCAGGACAGCCAGAGCTATACAGAGAAACCCTGTCTCGGGAAAACAAACAAACAAACAAACAAAGAACTCACTGTGTAATTGAGTGGGAAACAGTGAACCCACCCCCTTCCCCCAGATGATGTGATGCTTTCAAGTGGTCTGCCTAGGGCAGGGGCATGAACCAACCTAGGAATTCCTGGAGGGCCTGAAATCAGATCCAGGAAGGGAAACTGAGAATTTGAGGGTAGGGAATGCTGACAACTTGCTCCACACTCCCTTTTCATCCTGTCTTCCCAGGATGCCCTGGACGCCCCAGCTAGGGTCTGACATCAGGCCCCATGCGGCTCACCCGCTGCTGGGCTGCCCTGGCAGCCGCCATCATCCTCAACCTCCTAGTGTTCTTCTATGTGTCATGGCTACAACACCAGCCCAGAAACTCCCGGGCCCGGGGTCCCCGCCGGACTTCTGCCATTGGCCCCCGAGTCACCGTCCTGATTCGGGAATTTGAGGCTTTTGACAACGCGGTGCCAGAGCTAGTGGATTCCTTTTTGCAGCAGGACCCAGGCCAGCCTGTGGTAGTGGCGGCGGACACACTCCCTTACCCACCCCTGGCCTTGCCTCGCATCCCCAACGTTCGCCTGGCTCTGCTCCAGCCAGCCCTGGACCGGCCAGCGGCGGCCTCGCGCCCGGAGACCTACGTAGCCACCGAGTTCGTGGCTCTAGTGCCTGATGGAGCGCGGGCCGAGTCACCGGGCCACCTGGAGCGAATGGTGGAGGCGCTCCGAGGGAGCAGCGCGCGCCTAGTGGCTGCCCCGGTCGCCACTGCCAACCCAGCGCGGTGCCTAGCTCTGAACGTCAGCTTGCGGGAGTGGACTGCGCGCTACGGCCCAGCGCCCAGCGCGCCCCGCTGCGACGCTTTGGATGGCGACGCCGTGCTGCTGATGCGCTCCCGCGACCTCTTCAACCTCTCAGTGCCCCTGGCGCGGCCGCTGGCCACCAGCCTCTTCCTACAGACCGCCCTGCGCGGCTGGGCAGTGCAGCTGCTAGACTTGACCTTCGCCGCGGCGCGCCAGCCCCCGCTGGCCACCGCCCACGCGCGCTGGAAGGCGGAACGTGAGGGGCGCTCACGGAGAGCGGCGCTGCTGCGCTCATTGGGAATCCGCCTGGTGAGCTGGGAAGGCGGGAGGCTCGAGTGGTTTGGTTGTAGCAAGGAGAGCGCGCGCTGCTTCGGTACGGTGGCGGGCGACACACCCGCCTACCTGTATGAGGGCCGCTGGACCCCACCTTGCTGTCTGCGTGCGCTACGCGAGACTGCGCGTTACGTGGTGGGCGTGCTGGAGGCAGCGGGTGTGCGCTACTGGTTGGAGGGCGGCTCGCTGCTGGGTGCAGCTCGCCACGGCGACATCATCCCATGGGACTATGACGTAGATCTGGGCATCTACCTGGAGGACGTGGGCAACTGCGAGCAGTTGCGGGGTGCCGAAGCTGGCTCGGTAGTGGATGAACGCGGCTTTGTGTGGGAGAAGGCGGTGGAGGGCGACTTCTTCCGAGTACAGTACAGTGAGAGCAACCACCTGCATGTGGACCTGTGGCCCTTTTACCCCCGCAATGGGGTTATGACCAAGGACACGTGGCTGGACCACCGGCAGGATGTTGAGTTCCCAGAGCACTTCCTGCAGCCACTGATCCCCCTGCCCTTTGCGGGTTTTATGGCACAGGCCCCTAACAACTACCGCCGCTTCCTGGAGCTGAAGTTTGGGCCTGGGGTCATCGAGAACCCAGAGTACCCCAACCCTGCACTCTTAAGCTTGACAGGCGATTGAAGTCCTGGTACCCACATCTGGGGCTAGGTGAACAACAGGGTACAAGAGGCTGTTCTTTGCCTCGGATTCTGTATGGATCTGAACCAGTTTGTGATTGGGTAGTGGGGCTGTGCACCGGAGGGGAAAAAAAAAGGTGAACTGGCCAAGGAAGATTGGAGGGACAGTTTCAGCTTTGGCGGGAAGCAGAACCCAAAGACTGGAGCAACTCATCCTCATGAGGGAGCAAAGTGGTGGCCTTTGATAGAAAAGCCCAGGGATTTGAGTCCAGTCTTTAGGGCTCTGCATAGTCTCTGCCCTATATTCCAAGAGCTGTAGGCCCTTGGAAAGTGAGGTCCGGAGAACATCTGAGCCAGCCTCAGTCTACCACATACAACTTAGGCATCCCTGGACCAGTTAGTTACCAGTCTCTTTCATTTGAGATACCGAATGCCTCCCTTTGTGTTTAGGATCCTCAGGACGCTTGGCGCTGGTGCTTGCTTCTTCCACTAGAGGGCACTTCTGTCCCGCTTCATTTCGTGTTTGATGAACGCTCGCGGCTCTTCCGTCATCGCCTTCATCTCTGGTTTTCTTGGAGTGGCTCTGGGAGGTGGGACAGCACTGGCCACCTCCTCTCCTCCCTGAATGTGGCACATTTCTTTGAGAGTGCTGCTTGATGTATCTGCTGCTTCTAACCCCATCTTGCTCTTGAAGGACTGATTGGGCTCTCTCAGGTTTGGGATCTGGCAAATGTATTACCTCTTTATTTCAGTCCTCTGCACCTGTTCCCTGCCTCCCCACTCCCTTATAGGAAGGGATTAAACCTTCCCCATAGCTCACATTTACAAAGAGCTTTCAGACCCAGGCATACACTCGGAAGTGACAGCTGCTATTACATCCATTTTCCGGGGAGGAAAACTGAGGCCAAAATGACAGTCACTTGCCAGTAATCAGTTTAGGAAGTGGCTAGTAAGGGACTTGAATTCAGATCAGCGTTTCAAGGCCCACACTTCATTTCTTCTCTAGGTTCCGCTGTAGAAATAGTACCCAAGTGGAGCCTTGCTGTTACTGTGCCACTTAAACAGGTTTTTAAAAAAAAATTCTCATTTAATTATGCATATAAATTATGTTCAAATTGCTACTACCAGTCTGTATATTGTTAAATAAGGCTTAAATTATGCTACTTTAAAGTTTAAAAATTGAAGATGATAGAGCCGTTTCCTTGCTTCATTCTACAGCTTGTTCTACAAGCTCCCTGAGTCTCCTCCTCCACCCCCACCCTGCACCCCGTACCCCATGAGAAGCAGGAGTTTAAGGCAGGTGTCTAACTTTCTAGGCCAAACTGGCTTCAAACTTACGATCCGTAAGTGGTGGCGCACGCCTTTAATCCCAGCACTCGGGAGGCAGAGGCAGTTGGATTTCTGAGTTCAGAGCCAGCCTGGTCTACAAAGTGAGTTCCAGGACAGCCAGTCTCAAAACAAACGAACAAAAAAAAAAAACTTTAGAGATGGCCCAGCATTTAAGAGCACTGACTTCTGTATTCTCAAGGACCTGGGTGTAATTCCCAGCATCCACATGGCAGCTTACTCCAGTTCCACAGGATCGGTTGCCTTCTTTTGGCCTCAGCAGATACCAAACATGCACATGTACAGGCATACATTGAGGTAAAACCCGATTTTAACAGGGATTGTAGGCGCTGGAGGGATCAAGAACATCACAATAAAACCTACAGAATCAACTAACCTGGGTGCATAGGGCTTCCCAGGGATTGAGCTGCCAACCAGGTAACGTGTGCAGGACTAACCTCTGCACGGTACCGTTATGCAGCTAGGTAACGTGTGCAGGACTAACCTCTGCACGGTACCGTTATGCGGCTGGGTCTTCTCGTCAGACTCCTAACAGTACAAGAAAGGCCTGTCTGACTCTGGTGCCTGCTTTTGGGACCCTTTCCCCGTGCTGGGTTTCCTCATCTAGCCTTGAGAGGAGAGGAAGCAGCTAGTCTTATTGCAATATGATAATGCCGTGGCTGGTTAATATCTTCCGGGAGGCCTGCTCCTTTCTGAACAGGCAGAAAGGGTGGGGGGAACAGGAGAGGGGCAGTGGAGGGGAGGAACTGGAAAGAGGGGAAGGCAGGGAAGCTGTGATCAGGATGTAAAAATTAACTGACAAATTAATTAAAGCATGTTAAACCAGACTTGGTGTCGTATACCTTTAATCCTAACACTCAGGAAGCAGGAGCAGGAGGATCTCTGCTAGTTCAGGACCAGCTGGAGCTACATAGAACTTATCTTTTAAAAAAAAAAAAAAAAAAAAAAGAGCAAAGTTATTATATGGGAAATATTTGGATAGAGTTCATGCAGTTAGTCATAGTGGTAAATGAAGTTTCTAGAAGTTGTACAAGACACTTCACACCATTCTGGGTGAAGCCAACAACTTCATGCATATTAGAAAGGCTCTACTACTAAGCCACATCTTTTGCCCCTCACTGGGGGACTCTAGGCAGGGGCTCTACCACTGAGCCACACTCCCAGCTCCTCACTGGGGGACTCTAGGCAGGGGCTCTACCACTGAGCCACACCCCCAGCCCCTCACTGGGGGATTCTAGGCAGGGGCTTTGAACCTGAGTCACCCTCACCCCTGTATAGGATTTATAAATAGAACACAGAACAAAATGCACCAGTTTTTTGTTTTTTTAATTTTTTTTAATAAATCTTTTTTTTTTAAAGATTTAACTTTTTTTCCCTTGTTCCGGTCAACCCCGCTCCCTCCACTCGACCCCGCTCACTCCAACCAGCTCCGCTCACTCCAACCAGCTCCGCTCACTCCCCGTTCGGCCGTCCCTGTTCGGCCCTGCTCGCTTCGGCCCGCTCGCTCCGGCCCGCTCTGGCCGGTCCCACTCGTTCTGGACAGCCCGCTCGCTTCAGTTGGTCTCTCCAGTCCAAGGATTCGTTTATTATTATTCTTCATAAGTACGCTGTAGCTGACTTCCGAAGATGCACCAGAGGAGGGCTTCAGATTTCATTACGGGTGGTTGTAAGCCACCATGTGGTTGCTGGGATTTGAACTCATCACCTTCGCAAGAGCAGTCAGGTGCTCTAACCCGCTGAGCCATCTCACCAGCCCAATGCACCAGTTTTTTTTACAAGCACAGGTTCATTAATTTTCCCAATGAAAATGCATTATTCATCTTATCTAAAAGGCTCTAATACTGATGTCACTAAGCCAGGATCAAAGATTTATTTATTATATCTAAGTACACTATAGCTGTCCTCAGACACACCAGAAGAGGGCATCAGATCTCATTATGGATGGTTGTGAGCTACCATGTGGTTGCTGAGATTTGAACTCAGGACCTTTGGAAGAGCAGTCAGTGCTCTTAACCGCTGAGCCATCTCTCCAGCCCCCAATGATAACTTTTAGTAATAAAAATTTAAGTATAGAAGGCCAGGCGTGATGGTACATGCCTTTAATCCCAGCACTCGGGAGGCAGAGGCAGGCAGATTTCTGAGTTCGAGGCCAGCCTGGTCTACAAAGTGAGTTCCAGGACAGCCAGGGCTATACAGAGAAACCCTGTCTCGAAAAAAAAAAGATTTAAGTATAATCTGAGTGTAGTGGCATATGTCTCTAATCCCATCATTCAGGAGACAAGTGGATTTCTGTGAGCTTAAAGTCAGTCAGAGGTCATAGTAAAATGTTATCTTTAAAAAAAAAAAATGCTGTGAGTATGTGGAGTTCAGAAGACAACTTGACAGGTCTCTCCCCCTCCCTTGGGATCCAGGGACCAAGCTTACATTGTCTGGAACTGGAGTTAGAGATGGTTGTGAACTGGGAGTGGAATCCAGGCCCTCTAGAACACCCAGTTGCTCTTAACTGCTGAGACATATCTCCAGCCCTGTTTTTTAAAATTGATTATGTGTAAGAAGGCTTTGCCTGCATATACATGTAATCACACGCATGCTTGGAACCCAGAGGTCAGAAGAGGGCATCTGATCCCACAGGGTATTATGGATGGTTGTGAGCCACCAATGTGAATGCTGGGACTTAAACTAAACCCCAGTCCTCCGCAAGAGCAGCCAGTGCTCCTAACTGCTGAGCCAGCTTTCCATCCCCTTTGTCTGTCTGTCTGTGTGAGTGTGCACCACATGTGTGCAAGTGACCACAGAGGTCAGGTGTTGCATCTCTGGGAACTGGAGTTACAGACAGTTGTGAGCTGGGTACTGGGGATAGAACCTGCCTTCTGAAGAGAACAGTGTGCTCAAGTACTCAGCCACATTCCCAGCCCCTCTCTCCCAACCATGTGGGTCCCAGGGATGGAACCCAAGTCCATTCTTTGACACAGGTACCTGTACCCCGTGAGCTGTCTTACCAGCTCACAATTT
The DNA here is from genome assembly GCA_902729485.2 of Mus minutoides. Lineage (NCBI taxonomy): Eukaryota > Metazoa > Chordata > Mammalia > Rodentia > Muridae > Mus > Mus minutoides. Next base: position 354,114 of record LR753341.1, read on the forward strand.
CTCTTTTGTTGTTATTTTTGAGGCAGGGTTGGGGTGGGGATTGGCTGTTCTAGAACTTGGTCTATAGATCAGGCTGGCCTCAAACTGAGAGATTCGCCTGCCTCTATCTCCCAAGTGCTGGCATTAAAGGTGTGCACCACCATTGCTTGGCCACAATGATTTCTGATTAGTAAAGTTCAGTGAAATCTAAAACTTGACTTTACTGTTGATTTGATTTTCTTTTCTTTCTTTTTTTTTTTTTTTAAGATTTATTTTATTTATTATATGTAAGTACACTGTAGCTGTCTTCAGACACTCCAGAAGAGGGAGCCAGATCTCGTTACGGATGGTTGTGAGCCACCATGTGGTTGCTGGGATTTGAACTTATCACCTTCGGAAGAGCAGTCGGGTGCTCTTACCCGCTGAGCCATCTCACCAGCCCCCAAAAACAATGCAGCTGTTTCCGCCCGGTTTCGAACCGGGGACCTTTCACGTGTGAGGCAAACGTGATAACCACTACACTACGGAAACTAACTTGATTTGATTTTCATATTTAGTCAAATATTAAAAAAATTGTTTTTGGAGATATGGTCTATGTAGCACTGGCTGGCCTGAATCTCACTGTGTAGATCAGGCCAGGGTCGAACTCAGATATCTGCCTTCCTCTGCCCTGCAGTACTAGGATTGAAGGTGTGTGACAAGCAAAAAAAGGTTTGTGTCTAGCAAAAAAAGGTTTGAGACAATGTCACAGCCCAGGATGGCCTTTAGCTTCTGAATCTCCTTCCTGTGTCCTTCCCCAGGCACAAACCTTGAAGTTGCTTCCCCAGTGCTAAAAGTAAAGACATGTGACAATACACCTGGTATTGCTCAGACTCTAGGGCCATGGTCAATACATTTGACACCATTTTATTGCTTAGAAAAAATGTGTTCTGGAGTGACATTCTTGGCTTTCCCTCGAGACTCATGGGAGTGTTGTCATGGAGGGACTACTGGGAAGGTCACAGCAAGCGCACGCACACCACAGATGCACACCACAGATAGGGACCTTAAGATAGTATTGCATCACAATACTTTAGCCTTTAAAGGGTAGAGAACTCTACAGGACAACCCATTTCCTCAGACTGTAGGCCAGAGGGCTCTGGGTGACTGAGGAAGTCATTCCTTGAATGGGGGACAGAAAGGGGAGGGGGGTGGGATTTGTGGACACATTCATATATAAGCATATGCACCCCAGCAACAAGGTTCCTAAGAGCCTCTCCAGGAAGGAGATAGGGACGCCTAGATTCCTGGAGTATGTAAACGGCCCGCCCCTAGAGCCCTTATCCAGTCCATTTCTCCAGCTCTCAAGACCCTGGCTTCCAACGTGAAGTCACCAGGGCATAGAAAGTCCCTCCTGATATTCACATGACAGATTCCTTTTCGAGCATGGCACTGGAGTCCCCGGTGGGTCCCTGGTACTGTTTCAGGAGGGGGTTCCCCTCCTCTGTGGCAAGGGGCAGTGGATTCAGAGACACCTCGTTCTTCACCTGGATCAGTTCAGGCTCTGAGCTCGGCATCTTGGTTCGATCCACGTAACTCTGAAGCAGTCCAGCCCCAAAAGCATCACCTTCCACGTTGAGGACAGTACAGGACCTGTCCCTAAAAGGGGGTGGGGGGCACACAGCAATAATGTGAGACGGAAGGAAGAGGAGGCAGGAGGCCAGGGCCCACCAGGCTGGCTTCAAACTCAGAGATTCTCCTGCCTTGGCCTCCCAAGTACTGGAATTAAAGATGTGTAGCATTACATCTGACATCCTTATTTTTGTGACAGCAGCTCTCACTGAACTCAGTGTGAACTCATCAATCAGCTACACTGACAGACCAACGAGCTCAGAGATCCATCCGTCTGCCGAGTCTAAGTGTCATATGAGGGTTAGAGATCCAAATCCAGGGCCTCATCCTTGTGTTGCAGGCACTTTGCTACCTCCCCATTGTACAGATGAGGAAATTGAGACACAGGAGGATTAAGGTAGCTACGACAGAACTGAGCTGCCCGGCCTAGGATTCACAATTGAATGCTACAATGGCTCACAGCTCTTCTAGGGTTCCTATAAGACTCCAAAGATTGGTCAGGCACAGCTCATGCTCATACATGTGTTTCTAGTACCATGGAGTCTGAGGCAGAAGGAGAGTTTGGGGCTTGCCTGGACTACAGGGCAAATGCCAGGATGGCCAGAGTTACATCATGAGATCCAGCATCAAACAAAACAAAACATAAAACAAAAGACACATCCCAAAACAAACAAAACAATGGTACAATGGTCCAACAGGTGCTTACTGTACAGGACTGACCCCTGTCACCCACATACAAATAACAATACATAAGTTAAAAATAAACAACCAAGCCTGGTTGTATAGGCGTTTAATACCAGCACTGGGACAGCAGAGACGAGAATCTCTGAGTTAGAGGCTAGCTTAGTTGATTGTAAATTCTGGGCTTCATGGGGAGACCCTGTTTTGTTTTTGTTTTTGTTTTTGTTTTTTCGAGACAGGGTTTTCTCTGTGTAGCCCTGGCTGTCCTGGAACTCACTCTGTAGACCAGGCTGGCCTCGAACTCAGAAATCCACCTGCCTCTGCCTCTGCCTCCCAAGTGCTGGGATTAAAGGCATGTGCCACCACTGCCCAGCCCTGTTTTTTAAAAAAGAAAAAGAAATAGAACCCCTAAGTCGCTAACGTTCCCTCCCTATTGGAGGGTTAAGGTCTCATGTGTTCCCTCTAGACCTGTCCTGTCTTTCTTACTGTGTATGCAGGAGTCCTCATGCCCTTTCCTAGGAGATTCCTTAGCCCCGGCAAACTCCCAAGTCCCCACTCACACTAGCCAGTCCACAGCCAAGATCAAGGAGATGTCCTTGACAGGAAGGCTGACTGCTTCCAGGATGATGGCGAGGGTGAGGACGCCCCCTGCAGGGATCCCTGCTGCACCGACACTGGATGCTGTGGCTGTGACCCTGGGGGAGAGAAGGAAAGAGTAAGATGGCAGAATCATGGGGGCAGGGGCCTCCTGCCACAGCCCCCCGGCACTCACAGGATGGTGATGATCTTCACGAAGTCCAGGGACACCCCGTTTAGTTGTGCGATGAACACTGCCGCCACACACTGGAACAGCGCCGCCCCGTCCATGTTGACTGTGGCGCCGATGGGCAGGATGAACCGGCTGATGTGTTTGGCCACACCATTCTTCTCCTCTACACACTTCATCATCAGAGGCAAAGTGGCAGAGCTGATCAAGGTGGCACAAAACATCACACTGAGTGCGCCTGGGCGAGCACTCCGGGACCAGCCCTCCTGGACCTCAAGGGCTAGGCCAGCCCACCCGACAGCTGCACGGAGCCAACCCCCAGCTGAGGTAGTCACGGACTGCTCACAGACCCACATCCAGGTCCCTGCCCACCTGCCCAAACCTCATTTCCTCATACCACCCCGAGCTTCTAGCTCTCCAATGTTGTTCCCTTCTCAAAGCAGCAGGCTCCCAGGATCCTGCTGAAACAGGGAGCCTCATCAGTATGCTCCCTCTGCAAACACTCCCAGAAAACTGCATGTACCGACAGGATGCATGTACCGGGAGGCTGAGGACCAAGTTTTTTTTTTTTGCGTGCATGTGGGGTTTTGTTAGTTTAGTTTTGTTTTTCTTTTTTTTTTTTTTTTTTTTTTTTTTTTTTTTTTTTTTTTTTTTTTTTTTTTTTTTTTTTTTTTTTAAGATTTATTTTATTTTATGTAAGTACACTGTAGCTGTCCTCAGACACTCCAGAAGAGGGAGCCAGATCTCGTTACGGATGGTTGTGAGCCACCATGTGGTTGCTGGGATTTGAACTTATCACCTTCGGAAGAGCAGTCGGGTGCTCTTACCTGCTGAGCCATCTCACCAGCCCCAGTTTTGTTTTTCTTTAAGACAGGGTTTCACTGCATGCAGCTAGGGCTGGCCTATAACTTGCGACATAGACCACTCTGGCTTAAATAAAGACCACACCCACCCAGCACTGACTCCCAAGAGCTGGGATTAAAGAGCCACCGACCCCGGCAAGGATTCCAAGTTTGAGAACAGCCTACGCTAACCCAGTGGGACCCTGTTTCAAAATAGAGAGGGCTGGAATGTAGGTCAGTGGTTAAGCATGTGGCTAGTAGCCAGGCGTGGTGGCACATGCCTTTAATCCCAGCACTCGGGAAGCAGAGGCAGGTGGATTTCTGAGTTCGAGGCCAGCTCTTCCAGAGACCCTGGGTTCAACCTCCAGCACCTACATGGTGGCTCACAGCTGAAACTATAGACCTAGGGGAAATCAAACACCTGGCCTCTGTAGGCATCTGGGGACACTGCAGACATATTCATGTAAAACACTGATACACATAAAATTTAAAAAATAAAGATAAAGAAAAGAAAAACTGACAAAAAAGTAAAATAAAATAAAATAAAAAACTATGTGTCCACATCAAATGACCCCAGTCATAATACAGGTCTTCAAACACCTATACCCACCTCCCAGTTCCCTTTGTTACATTTAGTAACAGGGCTCACCTAGAAGAGGTCCCGAAAGCTGTGGCCAGGGGCGTCATGATGCCCCACAGGAATCGATAGGGATTTTTGCGGGCGAAGAGGAAGTAGATGAGAGGCAGAACCAGGAGCCCGTGGATGGCGTGGCCCAGCAGGCAGCACAGAATGTATTTGCCGAGGCTGATGAAGAGCTGGCGGATGTCTTTCATCTCCACAATCTTGCTGGCCACCAGGAACAAGATTCCAACGGGTGCGTACCTGATCATCATCACAGAGACAGATTGCCGCTGATCATGGGACTGTCACAGCCACGCCCCGTGCGCAGCACTTCAGCTGAGCACATGCTTCTCAACCTTTCCTAGAAGTCTGGAGTTACTCAGAGCACCACTACAAGACTGGTGAGAGCCTTATATAAAATTACAGACACAAAGATAGCACAGGTATGAAATAAAAGCCCACGCATGTGCACACGTTCCCATCCCTGCCAGAACGGCAACCTCAGATGTAGACTTGACAGTGAATTAGGGAAAGAAGCACCCACCACTCAGTCATTTGCTGTCTGGGTTTGCTTGTTAAGTCAGCTGCTGTCACTCTCAGTTAAAAACAAAAAAAAAAGTCTCTGGGTTACTCTAACTCACAGGTCTGTGGTACTTGCAACATACCCCCACCTAAGCCTTTGATCTCGGATGACTGACGGCCCACCAGACACTTAGAAAGTTAAGCTGTGAGGATCAAAAGTCCAAGGCCAGGGGCTGGAGAGATGGATGGACGGTTCAGCAGATAAGAGCACTGGCTACTTTTATATAGGATCCAGGTTCTGTTTCTAGGACCCACCCGGTGGCTCACAACAGCCTAGAACTCCAGCTCTAGGGGATCTGTTGCTCTCTTCTGACATCCACAGGCTCTGAATACACATGGTGCACAGACATACATGTAGGCCAAACACTTATCCACATAAAATTTAAATACACACACACACACACACAATTCAAGGCAATAAAACCCTGAATCAGAAAGTAAAAAGAGGGCTGACAGGTAGGGCTCAGTGGTAGAGCCCCTGCCTAGAATCTCCCAGTGAGGGGCTGGGCAGTGTGGCTCAGTGATAGCTCAAAGACCTGCTTTTAATCTTCACCACAGAATAAATAAAGAAAATACCAACCAGGCAAGGTAATGCTACTAACCTCCAGGACCTGCAACAGGATGAAGGGAGACTCAAGGCGGGAGGCATTTGTACACAGTCCCACTGCTGGTGAGACAACCCTCCCTCCCTGTGTCTGTCCTCCAGCCAAGACTCCCAGGGTGCACTCGCTGTTAGCCTGGTTTCCCAATGCCTTGCAACCATGGCTGGTTGTCTCCTTGTCCTTTACACAAAAGAAAGGCACCAGCTCCCAGCCACCTGTGCAATAGGGAGGGGAGGGCCAGCTGGCCAAGTCCCAGCCACTCAGACGTGCCCAGGAATTTTATAAGCACAAATGCTTAAATAAATATTTGCCATTGTTTACTCTGAGCATGGGACAGAGCAGGCACTGGCGTGAGAACGTGTGTTAACCTTGCTGTGACCTCTGAAGCCGCTGTCACGGCACCATCTTCTGCAGAGAAAAACTGATGCACAAGTCTGCAGCCGGGTGTGGTGGCACACACCTTTAATCCCAGCACTCGAGAGGCAGAGGCAGGCAGATTTCTGAGTTCAAGGCCAGCCTGGTCTACAGAGTGAGTTCCAGGACAGCCAGGGCTACACAGAAAAACCCTGTCTTGAAAAACCAAAAAAAAAAAAAGAAGTTAAGTCCTAACTTAGAGTAGTGCACAGAGCTGGGGAAGAGCAGCAGCAGCAGCGGGGAAACCAAGCCTCGCCTGGGCTGCCGTCTGGGCAGCAGGGACGGTCTTCTTACTTGATCAAGACACACTAAGGGCAGGGACGTGGCTCAATGGTAGAGCCTTGAAACATCCCATCCCCCATCCCCCACTGAGGGGTGTGTGTGTGAGTGTGTGTGTGAGACTCAGCCAAAGAGTACTTAGCAATTACTTGGCTCTGGGCCAGCTCCCTAGCGCCACACACACACACACACACACACACACACACACACACACACACACACAGCGCTGAATGTGGTGGTGGGTGCCTGTGTTCCCATCACTTGGGTCCAAGAGTAGGAGAACTCTGAGTTCTAGGCAAGTCTCCGCTACATAGTGAAACCCTAGTTCCAAAAACCCACAACAAAAAGGCATACCCAATGAGCATAGCTGGTTTTTGTTTTGGCTTTTTTTTTTCTTCAAAGATTTATTATTATAAAAAGTACCCTATACACTGTAGCTGTCTTCAGACACACCAGAAGAGGGCGTCAGATCTCATTACAGGTGATTGTGAGCCACCATGTGTTTGCTGGGATTTGAACTCAGGGTTTCTTTGTGTAGCCTTGAACTCACAAAGATTTGCTGGCCTCTGCCTTTCAAATGCTGGCATTAGAGGCATAGACCAAAACTTGGCATTTTGTTTTGTTTTTCTTGAGACAGGGTTTCTCTGTGTAGCCCAGGCTGGCCTCGAACTCAGAAATCCACCTGCTTCTGCCTCCCAAGTGCTGGGATTAAAGGTGTACACCACCACGGTTCTGTGAGTTTTGCTTTGTTTTTTAATATAGTGTCTTATAGTTTGCCTCACTACTTTGGTACTGGTTATGTAGAACAAACTAACCTTAAACCCACAAAGATTCATCCACTTGCCTCTGTCTCCTAATATTAAAGGCATGCGCCACCATGTCTGCCTAAGATTTTTCCACTTCATTCTATGTGTATAAGTGTTTTGGCTACATGAATGTCTACTCATTATGTGCATATCTGGTGCCCTAAAATGCCAGTAGAGGGGGTCTGACCCCTGGAACTGGAATTACAAACAACTGTGAGGCCACCATGTAGATGTTTGAAATCAAACCTAGGTCCTCGGGAAGAGCACTCCCCAAGCCATCTCTCCAGCCACTGGAAAGTTACTTTTCTTAAAGAGGTGTTTTTTTGGTTTTTTTTGTTTTTTGAGACAGGGTTTCTCTGTGTAGCTCTGGCTGTCCTGGAACTCACTTTGTAGACCAGGCTGGCCTCAAACTTACCACACCCGGCTTTAAAGATTTATTTTTATTTTATGCGTTGGCGGTTTTGCATGGATGGCTGTGTAGCATGTGAGTGCAGTTGCCACACAGGCCAGAAGGGGGTAACAGACTCCCTGGAAGTGGAGTTAGAGATGCTTGCAAGACACCATGTGGATGCTGGGTATGCAAGATACCATGTGGATACTGGGTACCAGAAACGGGTCCAGAGAAGAGCAGCAGGGCTCTTAACCACGGATGCATCTCTCCAGCCCCAGGAAGGTTCTGTATGTTGGAATCTGGGGAGTTGTTATTCCTTTTCTTTTTTCTTTTTGATTTGGTTTTGTGTTAGTAGCCATCTTGTCTTTTCTCTCAATTTCTGATCTTTAGATGCAGGCCAAGTGGGTGGAGCCTACCTGTGTGAGACAGGAGGAAAGCTCCTGCAAGCAGTTTTTGCTTTCATTTCCCAAGGTCATTTATGAAAAACCAAAGGACGGTACTCACCTGAGGGTCTGCTCAGCAGTTAGAACCAGGCATGGGGATAGAAGGCAGGGTGCTGGAGGTGCCTGTGAGGCAAGCACTCCCTGGCCGGGTGACACCCTGGCCCCAAAGAAGCCTCTACGGCAACCCCGGCAACCCCGTAAGGCAGGCATTGTCTCAGCTCCTCAATTCAAGAGGAGCCATGCTATTACATTAAAAGCCATGGTACATCTGTTTGGCTGTCTTCCACAATCTTCTAATATGATCAAGAAGGCAAAGGTATCAGTCCTAGCACCCACAGACTACAGGATAGTCATCGTTTGGCATGGGGAAACTGAGGCACAGAGATGACAAGTCACTCGCACTATGTCACACAGCCAGTGAATGGTGAACACAGATCTGAATGCAGAACCCCTCTAGGCTCTAGAAAGTGCATTGGAAGGCTCCCCCATATCACACAACAGACATGCCCACCCTTTGTTCTCAACACCTACCACATAATCCAGGAGACCAGGACCATGGTGGCATCATTGAAGGAATTGAAGAAACGAATGAGCAGCTCACCCTCGGGCCCCAGCTTCCGCAGAGCCACACCAAAGACGATAGCGAAGACCACCAGGCCCAGGATGTTCATTCCCTCCACCTCACAGATACGCTTCAGGAAAGAACAGAGGTGTGGGGAGAGAGAGCGCCAACCCATCAGCGCAGCCATTGAGTACCCAACACAGCCGAGCGGGGCTGGAACTAGCCAGTCTTGGTTATTTTTTGTTTTTGTCAGCTTTACCTTACAAGCTAAGTTCGTCTTGGAAGAAGGAACAACCTCGACTGGGAAAAAGCCTCTATCTGATTGGCCTGCAGACAACTGTGGTGGGGGGAAGGATTACAGGCCCTGAAGGTGGACAGGAACCCCACAGGAAGACCAGAGTCAACCAACCTGGACCTTTGGGCTCTCAGAAACTGAACCACCAACCAAAGAGCATACACAGGCTAGACCTAGGCCTCCCCGAGACCAGGCTGGCCTTGACTTCAGAGATCTGCCTGCCCTCTGCCTCCTGGGCGATGGGTTAAATGGGTTAAACCACCACCATCATTTTTTTCTTCGTTTTCATTTATTTTTTATTTATTCACTTTATATCCCAATTGTTGCTCCCCTCCTAGTCACCCCCTCCTACAATCCTTCTGAGTTCCAGGACGGCCAGGGCTACAAAGAGAAACTGTGTCTTTAAAAAAACAAAAAAACATGTAGCAGATGTGCGGCTCATGTGGCTCCCAAATGACTGGGACAGGGGCCATCCTGTCCCTAAAGCTTTGGCTCCCAAATGACTGGAGCAGGGGCTGTCATGCCCCTAAAGCTGTTGCCTGTCTGTGGGACGGGATCTCCTAGCTGGGCTGCCTTGTCTGGCCTCAGTGGGAGAAGAAAAACCTAGCCTCACAAAGATTTTATGCACCAGGGTTAGGGGATCCCCAGGGGATGCCTACACCCTCTCAGAGAAGGGAAGTGGGTGGGGGAGGATTGTGGGAGGGAGGGACTGGGGAGTGGGCAGTGATCAGGATGTAAAGTGAATAAATAAGAAATAAATAAAGGGCGGTGGTGGTGCACGCCTTTAATCCCAGCACTTGGGAGGGAGAGACAGGTGGATTTCTGAGTTCGAGGCCAGCCTGGTCTACAAAGTGAGTTCCAGAGAAACCCTGTCTCGAAAAAAACCAAAAATAAATAAATAAATAAATAAATAAATAAATAAATAAATGAATGAAAAAAGAAAGAAAGAAAGAAAGAAAAATAAAAGAAAAAACAAAATGGATGTGGGAGCCGAGCGTGGTGAGGCGCACATTTAACCCCAGCCCTCGGGAGGCAGAAGTCAGGCAGATCTCAGAATTTGTGGCCAGCCTGGTCTACAGAGCAAGTTCCAGGACAGTTGGGATTATACAGAGAAATCATGTCTTTAAAAAAACAAAACAAAAAACAAACAAACAAATGTGAGAGGGTTCAGCCCACTTCAGTCAGAGTGCCACCTTGGGCAGATGGTTCTGGATGCTCTAAGAAAGCACACTGAGCAAGCCAGTAAGTAGCAGCCCTCCTTGGCCGCTGCTTTCGTTCCTGCCTCCAGGTCCCCGCCCCAGGCCCTTCTTGATGGACTGACTGTACACACACATCACTAAGGTGAAACAAACCCTTTCCTTCCCAAGTTGCTTTGGCCATGATATTTCTCACAGCAATAAAAAAGCAAAACTAGGAGGGACCCAAGCAAGGCAGGCCCTGAGAGGAGGCGTCAGCACGAAGTAGACGGGGCTGGGATGGAAACTGGACCCCAGCATTCACATCATGAGCCAAGTGTCCTACAAACACCTCTCACTCCAGCTCCAAGGGATCAACTCCTTCTTCTGGCCTCTGCGCACAAAAGCAACACACATCTCTCATGGCACTGGGGACTCTGGGCAGCGGACAGGATCAGTCGGCACTGTAGACAGACCCTCTGGGCATAAGGTTATGGGTGGGTGGGAGAGGGTGGGATCCGGTAGGGGAAGGGTTGGGAAGGGGAGAATCCACCAGTGAGGGGCTGGAGGTGTGGCTTGGGACTAGGGGCTTGCCTAGCAGGCATTAGGGCAGCCGCTGATCCCAGACCCTCAGGAGATACTGAGGACTATCCCATAGGGTCTCTCAAACCCCAGGCTGGCCTCTTAACTCCTATGTATCCAGAGATAGCCTTGAACTTTGATCCTTTTGCCCCCCCCCCCCCCCGACATCCCCAGAGTGGGATCACAGGCACACACCACCACTCCTGCTAATGCGCTGTCAGGGACTAAAGCCTGGGTGTCACTCACACTAAACAAACACTCCAGACACTGGGCTATATAACAGCCTCAGCTCCAAAGGCAGCAGACTTTTGTGTTTTGCTTTTTTTATGATTCAGGGTTTCTCTGTGTAGACCTGGCTGTCCTGGAATTCACTCTATAGACCAGGCTAGCTTTGAACTCAGACATTTACCTGCCTTGGCTTTCTCGTGAGCCCCCATTGCCAGCTTGGAGTGCAGACTTTAAATCAAATTTCACGCCTTACTTTTTTTTTTTTTTTTTTTAATGTGCTTGCCTGCATTTCTGTGTGAGGGCATCAGATCCCCTGGAGCTGTAATTAAAGACAGTTGCCAGCTGCCACATAGGTGCTGGGAATTAAACCCAGGTCCTCTGGAAGAGCAGCCAGTGCTTAACCGCTGAGCCATCTCTCCAGTCCTCACACTATATGTTTTGGGGGAAGATTCAAACAGCAAAGGGTGGGAGGCAAACTGAAAAGCCACAACGGGCCAGTGGTGTGGCGCTTCCTCAGCCCTGGCCTGGAGGCTGGGCCGGTGGTGTGGCGCTTCCTCAGCCCTAGCCTGGCTTACCTGGACCATGGTTGCATTGATCTCCCGCTGTGTACAGGATTGCTGCAGACAAGGTTGGAAGGAATAGTGTCAACTGTCATCATGGCTCCCTACTACTGTGCTAGAAACAGCAATGCCCCAAACCTGCTCCAATCCAGCCCTCGCAACCAACCCCTCTATCCCCAACTTTGGGGATAGTCTCTTGTAGCCCAGGCTAGTCTAGAACTCCCTATGTAGCCAAGGATGACCCTGAGCTCCTGAAATATTTGTAGTCATCCTACTTATTACTGGGGTCACAGGTGTGAGCCAGCATGTCTGGTTTATGCGGTGCTGGGGATAGAACCCAGGGCTTTGAGCATGCTGAGGCAAACTCTCTACCCCCTGAGCCACAACCCCAGGCTCAAGGACTGCACACTAATCCCAAGTTTAAATCTAAATTCACACTAACCTTTTGGGAGATTCAAAAAGGGGAAGGGGAGCGGGGGTGGGGACTACACTGGCCCAGTGGCAAGGCTCTTGGGTCTCCACACATCAGCTCACCGGTATTTTACATGACTTGTCTTTGGGTTCATACGAGGTAGCAAACTGCAGACGGGGTGGGGAACAATTAAAAAAATAATCAGTGTCAGTTGTCACCAAAGCTACACAAAGCCCCAAGCATCCCTCATTCCTCCTGTCCTTCCCCTTTTTAAAGCCAAGGTCTCTCGTAGCCCAGGCTGACTTCTAACTCCTTGTGTTGTCATCGTCAATGATAACCTTGAACTCCTGTTCCTTCTTCATCTACTTCCCAAGCACTGGGATTACAGGTAAGAGCCGTTCACACCAGTTTCATTTACTGAGATGCTATCTCCTTGTGTAGCCTGAACTTTCTGTTCAACCTCTCAGCCTTTCTGAGCTAGTATTACGGGCTCCCCCAAGCCTCTCCCATATTCTCATTTCTTTTTAAAATTTAACTTTGTGTGTATGTGTGTGTGGCTCATGTGGCCCCCCGAACGTGTTTGGAGGTCAGAGGACAACTGCGTGTTCTGAGAATCAACCTTGAGGTTGTCAGCTCACACAGCACCTGTTGTCTGGCCAGCTCCCCAGAATCTCATTTCTTAGTGAAAAAGGCAGGGATGAGTCCCAGTGGCAAACCCAGAATGCTCTTGGCAAACTCCTACATGCATTTCCCTTTTCTTGTCCATCACCACCCCACCCCTAAGCCCCTCGGCACACCCCAGAGGACTCACAGAGCGGAAGGCAGCAGACACCAGATTGGAGGGGAAAATATTCCTGCAGAAACAGACACCGATGTTAGATGCTGTCATGGGAGGGTGGGGAGGAGGATGGGGAGGAGGGAGGCAGGCAGGCGGAGAGAGATACAGGATTCCTGGAGGGTGGTGATGGGAATCTCTCATGGTTGTTTAAGAAAGGGGACCATGGGCTGGTGAGATGGCTCAGCGGGTAAGAGCACCCGACTGCTCTTCCGAAGGTGATAAGTTCAAATCCCAGCATCCACATGGTGGCTCACAACCATCCGTAACGAGATCTGGTGCCCTCTTCTGGATTGTCTGAAGACAGCTACAGTGTACTTACATATAATAAATAAAATAAATCTTTAAAAAAAAAAAAAAAGGGGACCATAAAGTACTGTGACTACAGTCACATTCTTCACACATACAACCACACCCTACATTTTTTTTTGATAGTGTCTCACTGTGTAGCCCTAGCTGCCCTTGAACTCACCAAGATCCACCTGCCTCTGCCATTGTGCTGTGATTAAAGGCCTGTGCCATGGTGCCTGGCCATAAACATTTAATTACTGAGGGGGGAGGGAGAGGAGAAGCATGTGTGCCCCTACTTGTGTGCAGGAGTCTGTTTTCTTCATCTCTTGTGTGGGTTCCAGAGAGCAACCTCAGGTCATCAGGCTTGGCAAAAGAAAAAAAAAAAAAAGTACCTTATGCCCTGAGCCCCCCGCCCCCAATAGAGATAGAACACAAGGACCTTGCCCACTCTACTACTGAACTACATCCTCAGAGCTATTTTTATTTTTTGAGACAGGGTCTTGCTAAGTTACCCAGGCTAGGCTTAAACTGTGTGAGCCCAGGCTTGCCTCAAACCTGTGGTCCTTGTCCTTCTGCCCCTAGGGTAGCTGGAGGTACAGACAGTCTAACACAGGCCAGCCAGCACACCTTTTCCAGGATGTGGGAGTTTCAATTGGCCTCTTCTGGCCCCAGGAACCAAGCGGGGAAGGGGGGGGGGGGGACCTAGGCTTTTGAGAGGCAGGCAAGGGCAGAATCACACCAGGCCTCAGCTCCACCCCCAGCAACCATTTAATACCCTGGGCGTCTTGCATCAGCTACTTCCTCGAGGGCTAAGGACAGGGTGATCCCTAGGGAGCTGGCTGGTGGGTCGGAGGGCATGGGGGAGGACCTGGGCATGATGGATGGTGGTGTGGAAGGCTAAGCCACCCAGGGTGGGACGGCTGCTCAGGTCATGAATATGCATCTGTTCTTGCAAGGCCACTCAGCAAGGCGGGTGTCTGCCCTATGCCAGGTGGCACAGCTGCTGCTTTACATTGCCCAACTTCTTTTTAACTGAAGGGGACTCCAGGTGTGTGGGTGCAGGCATGGGGACAGCTGAAAGGACAAGGTTATGCAGTATGACCCCGTCTAAAAATCCATGGATAAATAAAGGGAAACTGAGTCACAGAAAGGCAAGAAACTTTCTCAAGAGCGATATTGTCCTTGTTCTTGGCAGGAGAGAGGTCCTCGTGTGGCCCAGGATGGCCTAGAACTCCTGATCCTCTTGCCACCACCTCACCGTGCTGAGGTCTGGCGGTGTGGGGCAGCCATGTCTGACTTGTACTACCTACTCTCTTGAACACGGGCTTAAGCATTCACATGGCCGGGGCAGGACTAAAGGTGGTACCGTGCTAGTGGTGATACATGCCTTTAATCCAGCACTCAGAGGACAAGAGCCAGTGGATCTCTGAGTCCCAGGAACAGAGAAACCGTAGCTCAACAACCCCTCCCCCTGCCCAAGTGGTCCCGCTAAATGTGCCTGTGCGGGAGACTGGGGGGTCAGGGGAGCGAGATGATGATGATTCCCAGAATACAAAAAGCAGCTTACAAGCACCTTAACTTCAGTCCCAGGGAATCCAATAACCTCTTTTGGCATCTGCGGGCACCAGGCACACACGTGGCACACACACATACATGCAGGCAAGACACTCACACATAAAATAAAAACGTAAAGAGTATCTAGTCCCTCGTGGGTATGTATGTGTGCCTCCCAGCTGTAAGGCCACGTGGGCTTCTCAGTGCCTAGGTTTACATGCTTGAAAGATGGGCGTGAAGTATTCTGGCCAAGAGAGTGTGAGTTCCAGCTGTTTTGAGCTTGCGTGGGAGGAAAAGCCTCTGCTCACAAACAGCCTGAAGGTGGGTGTGCCGACTTGCCGCCCAGGGCAGGGCCCAAGATCCAGCTAATCTCCACCAGCCAGAAGGCATCCTCAATACGGACACCAAGAGCACAGTCGTCCATGTCATCCCATACTATGGCCCAGAAGCAGAGGATGCCCTGCTCTCTGACTCACCGTTTCCACATCCCCCACCACCCCACCCCACCCCACTTCTCTCTTCCTTCCAGGAAGTCCCCAATCTGAAACTATTGAATCAGAGGCCCTCATGGCAGGACCACGTGGACCCGGAGTCTAGAGTCCTCCAAAGTGGGGAGGGTACAAGAAGGATAAAATGTCACTTTCCCCTTTGGGGAAGGCACTGAAGGGGACATACAAGAGGAAATGAGATGGTAGGGCAGGGAGGGCGAAGGCACCGGAAGTCTGGCTGCCTGGCCCAGGTGAACTAAGTAGGGTTTGAGAGAGTCAACAAGAAGCTGTGTCCCGGGACATACGAGCACACTCCTATCGCTGGGAATCAGGCAGCCTCTCACATCACCACTGGGCCTCCAACGGCTCATAGGAGTGAAAAGGTCACAGACCCTGGGTCCAAATCCTTATCCAGGAGCCTCATCTCTGCCCCCTCTGCCACCCAAAGAATCCCCCCAGTAGTTTGCCCAACGTTCTTGTTTGTTTGTTTGTTTGTTTTTGTGGTTCTTCATACCTTTTATGGGGGGGTGTGTGGCTCTTCTTAAGGCAGACCTTGTATCTCTTATAACACTTCCCTTGCAAGCCAAGGAAGGAGGCTGAGGGAAGGGGAGCAGGCTGAACTACTTGTAGCAAACTTGTTTTCTGTAAGCAAAATGATGCTCCTTCATCCCAGCCACTAGGGTGATGGAGGTAGGGAGCTAAGGAGTTCAAGGCCATTCTTGGCTGTATGAGACTCTACTATCTCCAAAAAGCATAACAAGACTAAGAAGGTTTATTATTTTTTCCTTCCTCTAAAAGCCCTCCATGTTTAGGCCCGCCCCCAAATTTAGAGAACTTCCGTAAAAGTTCACCCTTCCAAGATGTTAACGGTCCTGTCACCATTAGCTTGTTTTCCTAGATTCTAGAAGGCATGTCTCAATCTGGAGGACCCAACGTTGGTCACTAGTGGCAGCACACACGTGTACTCCCTGCACTCCAGAGAGTGTAAAGCAGAAAGATTGCACGCTTGCACTGGCCCTTTCCCACCTCACTGCCTGGCGGGAACGTACCTCGCGAGATCCAGAAAGGAATCCAGCACCTCTTTGGTGGGTGTACTGTGGGCACAGGTGTCTACAACAGAGTCGTTGATGGCGGTAACAGCGGCGCCCGGCTTCAGCGCCAGGGCCAAGCCCACGCCGAGCGCCGACGCGAGCAGTGTGGTGACCAGGAAAAAGAGCAGCGCCCAGGCGCCCACACGACCGAGCGCGCTTGGGTCCAGGCTGGCTGCACCTCCGATCAGGCTGCACACAACGAGCGGCAGGATGATCATCTTCAGCAGACGCAGCAGCAGCTCTCCCGGGAAGGCGAAAGCGGTCAAGCGCGCGGGACCCAGCGCGTCAGCACCGCCCGCCGCCGAGACCCCCAGCCCCAGCCCCACTCCTGCCACCACCGCAGCCACCGTGAGCAGCACCAGCAGGTTGGCGCGAAGGCAGCGGCGCACCTGGTCCCGGGAACTGCAGCAACCACCTGCTTTCACACCCTGGTCCTCTCTGGATCCCAAAGCGGGGCCACCGTTCGCGGTGGGATCCACCGCCACTACCCCTTTGGGGTCAGCCTTAGGGGGATCCACTGCCATGCTGAGCCGTAACAGGGGGGGTTCCTTGTGCGCCTAGAGACTAGGTGTGACGTCCTTAGGACCGAGAGTGGAGGCTGAAACTTTGCAGCGGTCCTTGAAGTTGTGCGTCCACCGGATCTCGGGAACTGGAGGGTCCTAAGCTCCCTGAGCTGTGCGCGGAGATCCCTTTAGTTTTCCTGGTGATGTCGAATCCCCGAAAACTGGGAGTTGAGAGAGCCTGGGTAGCTTTTCTTTTTTGTTGGGGTAGGGAACCTCTCTTCAGACCAGGACGTAGGGGTCTTTGACTCCCTGAAGGAGTAAGGGAACTCAGGTAGCCGAGGTCTTCAGGAAGCTCAACCCAGGTGGCGTAGATCCGGGATGCCTGGCTCCCGGAGACCGAGATCCGTGATCCCAGGACTAGGGCGCCTGGCTCTCGGACTCTTGGGTACTGGAGCCCTAGAAGGAATGGACCGAGCGTTTCGGGCTCTGGAGAGAAAAATCAAATTTCCAGATGCAAATAGGAAGCAGCCCGGGGATATGGAAAGTGGCGCCAAGGAGCCCAGGAGACACCTCCCAGGCCGCGCCGCGTGGCTCTGAGACGACTGGACGGAAGCGACCAGGATTAAAGGCGGAGGGCGGGACTTGAAAAGGCGGAGGCCGTCCCGCAAGCGCTGATTGGTTATGGAACATTCGGCGCCAGGTGGCCAGCGAAGGGCGGAGCCAAGATCGTGGTGGGCAACCTAGACTGAATAACAATGCATAGCCAGGGGCGGGGCCGGGGGAAGGGCACAGGGCCAGAGAGGGTGCAAAACCTCCAAAAGGGGCGGGGCGTTGGGAAACTATCCAACCCACACCCACCCAGACGCACCTCACCCCTAGTCAAAGGAATCTAATTGTGGGTCATATCTGATAATCCACAGAAGGACCTCTAGAAAGGGCAGACAGATGAGTGGCACACACATTTAATCCCTGCTCTCAGGAGGCAGAGGCAGGCAGATAGATCTCTGTGAGTTCAAGATCAGCCCTGGTTGGTCTATAGAGCGAGTTCTAGGACTGCCGGGGCTACATAAAGAAAAAGAAGCCGGGCGTGGTGGCGCACGCCTTTAATCCCAGCACTTGGGAGGCAGAGGCAGGCGGATTTCCGAGTTCGAGGCCAGCCTGGTCTACAGAGTGAGTTCCAGGACAGCCAGGGCTACACAGAGAAACCCTGTCTCGAAAAACCAAAAAAAAAAAGAAAAAGAAACCCAGTCTGTAGAAACAAATGGGGGAGGGGGAGTGGGAAGGAGGAGGAAGGAAGGGCCAGTAGGCCCCCACATTCAATTTGGGGGATTTGAACTCAGGCCTTCATGCTTGAACTGGAAACCAGTCTCTCCTCAGATAGTCACAGATTGGGTGCTTCCCATAGGAGCATGGCACATGCAAGGGGCACACACAAATAAACAAATATATAAATAAATGTAGCAAAAAAATTATTTAAATGGCCAGTTCACCACAAACTCCATTCTTAGTTTAGACACTGTTACCCTTCAACGGTAAGAGTAACAGACTTAGAGAGAAAGAGGAAGAGGAAAGAGGCCTGCTGAACCCAGAATCTTTGGGACATGTAGGGTGGGGAAAATGAGGTTGAAGTTTGTTGATCAGGATTGGCTGAGAGTGTTCTGCCCCACTGCCTGCCCCTAGTAAGAGAAATACTCAGACTGGTTCCAGCCAGCTCTTTGGCCCAACCTCCTACCCGGATTCCTTGTGATTTCATCAGTGGGAGAAAGGTCTGGGGCTTCCCAAAGGGTGAAGCAGGGCAGTGAGAGGCTGGCCTGAAGGAGGAGGACAGCCAAGAGTCCCTTCCTGAGCTCTGTTGACCACTTGGGAAACGCCCTGAAGAATGTCTCTTTTGGAAAGTCTGGTGCATGCCTGAAGGTGGGGCAGAGGAGACTACAGGACTCAGTCTGTTCTACCAGGAGCTCACCCTCACCCACAGCTCTCAGGACTGCAATCCCAGCTATGGAAGGATTCCAAGGTCATGACCAGCCTGGGCCACAGACATCAGGAGTAAAGATGGATATGAGGGGCTCGTGGGAAAGGCTAGCCTGAGAGAGGGCAGGGAGGGTTTCTTGGAGAAGGAAGCAGGGTTTCTTCGTGTGGCTCTGACTGTCCTAGAACTTGCTCTGTAGACCAGGCTGGCCTTGAACTCCAAGATCCACCTGCCTCTGCCTCCCTGCTGGTATTACAGGCATGCACCACCACCACCACCACTACCCGCCTCCATCATAGGTTTTGAAGGGTAGTGTCATTCACTGGAATCCCAGCACTCACAAGGCTGAGGCAGAATTGTTGTAACTCAGAAGAAGCTACCCCGGGTTACCTGTAGTGAGTGGCACCATGACACCCTGTCTCAAACCAAGAAAGTATATGGAGGATGTATATAGGTTTTATGTAAATATTACATCATCTTTTCATTGTTAAAAAGGTTTGTTCAGTTACATGTATTTGCTGTGTGTGTGTGCATGCTCATGAATGTGTTGAAGCCAGAGGACAACTTACATTATTAATAGGCTCTCTGCTGTCAGGGAGGTCCTAGGAATAGAGCTCAGGTCTTCAGGCCCAGCAGCAAGCACCTGTACTCGCTGAGCCTTCTCTGCCACCCTGTTTATGTATTGTCTTCCCAGCAGCCATGTTTTCCTGGCTTAGTAAAATAAAATAAAATAAAAGGCAGCACTCATCTGCTCATGATTCTGCTGTGTTTCGGTTCCCACAGTTAAACCCACGTCCACCCACGGGACTGTACAGATTTCAGTGGCCCGGAAGGCACGGGAGGTAGGAGTTAATGACATAAATGACCCCATTTCCTGCTGGCCTTTCAAACCTTCCTCTTCACTAGAGGGCGATTTTAGCAAGGTCAAATAGCTCCCAGTGGGAGACCAGAAGCCTCCATAGGCACAGGGTTCCTGCAGAACTCTTAGGTGAGTTTGCATACAGATAAGACATTTGAATTCTGCAACAATGGAGAGTAGCGGAGGAAAGAGGAATGAGACTGGAATGTGGAATCAGAAGAAACCCATTTTGCCAATTTTGAACTGTTTAGTTATTTAACTACACATACTGTAAAAGAATGTATTATTATCTTTTCTCAAAGAAGAGAGAGAGTGGGGAGGAGGAAGGAAGGAAGGAAGGAAGGAAGGAAGGAAGGAAGGAAGGAAGGAAGGAAGGAAGGAA
Organism: Mus minutoides; assembly: GCA_902729485.2. Lineage (NCBI taxonomy): Eukaryota > Metazoa > Chordata > Mammalia > Rodentia > Muridae > Mus > Mus minutoides. The sequence continues at coordinate 373,918 of LR753341.1, forward strand.
GAAAAGGAAGGGAAGAAGCAAGGGAGGAGAGAGGCAGGACAGATCTATTAGAATCCGGACATAACACGAATGACTGAGCAATAAACCTTTGCTTCTGTATTTTATTTTATTTTATCTTATTATATTATTTTACATGTATGTGTGTTTCACGGGCATCTGCGTCTGTGCACCATATGTGTCTGATCTCCCTAGAGGCTGAACGAGGGCATTGAATTGGTTGGATCTGTAGTCAAAGATGGTTGTGAGTAGCCATGTGGGTGCTGTGAAGTGAAACAGGGTCCTTTGGAAGAGCAGCCTGCTCTCCAGCCCCTAAACCCTCATCTTTGTCACCCAGCAGGAAGTCGGGACCCTTTGAGGTTGCTGTGGAACCTAATCCATTCCCACTGAAGCAGCTTGGCAAGCAGCGTGGGGAGGGATGTGACCACGGGAAACTGAATTATTATGAATAGTTACCTAGGCCAGAAGCTTTGGCTTGTTCCCGCTAGCCCCTAACTCAATTATACCATTTATCTTCTTCTAAGTGCTACCATGTGGCTACTTATCTCTCCTCAGGTTCATGTGACCATCTTCCTCCAGTGCCTGACTCTATCCCAGAAATCCTCTCTCTGTACAGAACTTCCACCTCCCCATTTCCTGCCTAAGCTAATAGGTCAACCACATTTTATTGACAAGTGATGGATGCTTCCATACATTGCATAAGAGATTCTGACAGAGTGTAGCCTGGGCTACACAGTGAGCTATAACCAAGCACTTGTCAGGCTGAGGTGGAAGAACTGGCAGTCTAGCCTGGGCCTACACAGTAAACTGTACTCAAGCACTTGGAAGGCTGAGGTAGGAGGACTGACAGAGTCTAGCCTGGGCTATATTGTGAGTGTTTAAAATTAAAAAAAAAATAGGGCCTATATATACAGCTCAGTGACAGAACAGATCTTAGCATGTGCAAGGCCCTGATATCCATATCATCCTTGGTACCAGCTAAATAAACAGCTCACAAAGAACCAAAATAAAGAGAGAAAAAAGCTATTGTTTCAGACAAGGCTGCTGCCCTGGGCCCCAAAGACCTACGACTGACTGGAAATGCAGTAAGAAGACTAAGGAGATGGCACAGTGGGTAGAATGCTTTCTGTTCATTTGCATGAAGACTGAGTTCAATTCCAGGCACCCAAATGAAAATTTACAGGGCAGGACCAGAGAGATGCCGCAGCAGTTAAGAGCATTGGCTGCTCTTCCAGAGGTCCTAAGTTCAATTCCCAGCACCCAGATGGCAGTCACAAGTGTCTGTAACTCCAGTTCCAGGGTATCCATTACCCTCATGCAGATAAGACATACATGCACACAAATTAAAATAAATAAATTACTAAAAAAGAAAATTTATGGGACTGGTAATGTCCACTTGTAATCCAGCTACGGGGGAAGGCAGAAAACCCATCCGGGGCCAGATCAGGGCCAAAGGCAGACACTATCCCAAAAACCAAGATGTATGGCTCCCATGGAACAACACATGAGCCGGACCTCTGGCCGGACATTTGCACAGTCGCACACACACGCACAGAGACGCATCTGGCATACCAATCCTACACAGACCACCCCCTGGCCTGCCCCCTTACCTGGTCATACCACTCTCTGTTACTCCAGCATCTTCAGATTCTACTCAGGGATCCTGAATCTTCCAGCGCCTAACCTACAGCCCCTCCTCCCCCAGTAACCTGGACTCCCCCACTCCCACATTACACACCCTGGTTGCGCTTCTCAGAGGCTGCATCCACCCCTTCTGCAGGTCTGAGGGTAGGGGCTCTTTCTGCCTCCTCTGTGTCCCTGACATGGGCCAGCAGGGACTCCTGAGATGTGTGAGTTAGCAGTGAGGAAGGCCAGGTGTGGTGGTTCAGAATTGTAATCCTAGCACTCTGGAGGCTGAGGCAGGAGGATTACTATAAATTCAAGTTCAGGCTAGGTTGCACAATGAGACCATTTCTTTTTTGTTTTTTGTTTTGGTTTTTTGAGACAGGGTTTCTCTGTGTAGCCCTGGCTGTCCTGGAACTCACTCTGTAGACCAGGCTGGCCTCGAACTCAGAAATCCTCCTGCCTCTGCCTCCCGAGTGCTGGGATTAAAGGCGTGCGCCACCACGCCCGGCTTGAGACCATTTCTTTTTTAGCTGCTACCTTTGGTGGTGACATTCTATAATCTCAGCATTTGGGAGGTAAAAGCAGGAGGATCAGGAGCCCAAGGCCAGCCTCAGTGAGCTGCAATGCAGTCTGTGGTACCTGAGATCCCATCTCAAAACTCAAAACCAGGAGTGGGGCTGTAGCTCAGTTGATAGAGGACTTGCACACACAGAGCCCCAGGCTCTGCATACAGCACCCTGGTACTATATAAAACATGCATGGTGGTGCACCGCCTTTAACCCAGTACTTGGGAGGTGGAGGCAGCGGAATCCAGAGCTTAAGGTCATCCTTGGCTACATAACAAGTTGGAGGTCATGAGAGAGGGAGGAGGGGAGAAAGAGAGAAGAAAGGAAGGGGGAGAGAGAGAGAGAGAGAGAGAGAGAGAGAGAGAGAGAGAGAGAGAGAGAGGACAGGAGTAAAGGAGGCAGTAGGGAGGACCCTTGGTTTGCTTGAGGTGAATGCAGGGAGCTTCCTGCCCCTGGTCTGGCTGTCCTCTACACCTGGGAACTGGAGAAGGTCCCAGCCTGCCCTTCCTACCTTCCTACTTACTTATTTACAAGCTGGCTTGTAAAGTGCCCTGCAGGCCTCTCCCAGCTATAGCCTGTCAGACCCGGTGGTTTGTGGTACAAGTTGTCTGTTACTCCTTTCTAGAGGCCTAGCACTGGGGTGTCAGGTATCGCCCTCCCTCTCACCTCCACACCCAGCACAGGCTGCAGGAGGAGAGTTTCCTAGGGCATATGCTCTTGCCACCGCTCCAGGATTGGACCCAGTAGGTGTCCTTAGGCTCAGATGACCTGAATAGAGAGACATTTGATGCTTCTGAGACAGGACACTAGAATGGTAGAGGAGTGGGATCTGCAGAGGGACTGGCCCTCAGACTCCTCAGGGACTTTGGTTGACAGGGATTGTCCTTAGCCTCTAGTCCTTATCCATATGACTCAGGAGGATTCAGTACCTGCTCCATTCAGGAGGCTGAGGCAGGAGGATACCTGGGAGGGTTAGAGCAGCCTAGGCTATAGTGACATGCTTTTGTCTTCAAAAAGAAAACCAAAACAAACAAACAAACAAAAAAACAAAAGAAACTGGGGGCTGGAGAGATGACTCAGTGGTTAAGAGCACTGGCTGCTCTTCTAGAGGACCAGGGTTCTGGTTCCCAGCCCCCACAAGTCTCACAATTGCCTGTAATGCCCGATCTGTTACTCTCTCTCACCTTCAGGGGCAATATGACAGACAAACATGCAGGCAAATATGCGCACCTAGAATACCAAGCCAAAACTGATATAAAATTAACAACAAAACAACAGAAACCCAGGACTCTAGAGAGCTGACTTGGTGGTTGAAAGCTTGTAATGCATTTCAGAGGACCTGAGTTCAGTTTCCAGCACCCAGGTCAAGCAGCTCAAAAATACCTGTAACTCCAGCTCCAGGGGACCTGATGCCTCTAACTGCTATGGGCACCCACATTTGTGTGTCTATGACCCTATCACTACACACACACACAAATAAAATTGAAAATCTTTACAAAATAAAACAAGCAAAAACCATTACAAATCTCCCAGCCTTCAGGTCTGAAGACATGGTTCAGTAGATAAAGGGGCTTGGTGCCAAGCCTGAGGGCCAGAGTTCGAGTCTCAGGACCCATATGGTGGAAATAAAGAACCGACTCCAGCAAGCTGTCATCTGATCTGACATCTTACGCTGTGATGCACATGTACTGACAGACAGACACATACAAACTAGAAAAACAAAAGCAGACAGACAGACACTAAATGAACAAAAGTTCAAGAGTAGCTGTGTACTCGCTCTGAGCACCTCACTTCAGTTTCACCAAACTGCCGTCGTGCCTTTGGCTAGAGATGTATTCCATCTATCTGTCACTGGAAGAGGAAAAGAAAAACCATGAGAAGAAACGGCTAGTTCAAAGTCCAAATGCTTTCTTTGTGGATGTAAAATGGCCCTGGTTGCCACACGAGTGCCAGGGTTTGCAGCCGTGCGTAGACAGTGGTTCTTTGAGTAGGCTGCGCCAGCCCAGAAGGAGGAAAAGTCAAGCTCCCGGAAGGCTGTTCAGGCAGCTCAACAAAACGCCTACGGCTCCTGCTCCAGGGAATCCGATTATTACAGTATGATTATTATGTTTGATACAGTATGTATCATAGAGTATGTATTATGATTGATACAGTATTGATACAATATGATTATTATGTTTGTTTTTATAACACACACACACGAATACATATAAATAGTTGTAATAAAAATAACTTTCAAAAACAAGGTTCAGTAGTTTATCGGTGACGAGGATTTCACTCAGCCTCACTCAGAGCTCTGGCTCTGCCCATTCGACCTTGTTAGAGAACAGTCGGGAAAGCTGTGGAGAAGAGATGGAAATCACAGACTAACTTTTCTTCTAGAGAACAGGGCATCGTGGCACATGCCTGTGATCCCGGCACACGGGAGGTGGAGTAAACCTGGGTTTTGTGTGAGTTTGGAACCAGCCTAATTCAACAACACCCAAACCAACCAACCAAGCAACAGAGAACCATTTTCCTTTAGGAAGCCTTGTTTAGAAGCAAGTCAGGCCATACCTGGGGAACTCTGAGAGAACACAGCCCAGTGGCAGGTGGGAGTGAAGGAAGACCTGGCTCTGTTCTGGAGATTCTGAGGGAACACAGGTACCTGCCCTGAGGGAACTCGGGGGCTATAACCTGCTTACCAGAGAGTAGACAACAAACCAATTCAAAGTAACTGTGTCTGTGTAACTCTGTGTAACTCTGTGTAACTCTGTGGGTGTTTTCCTTGAGGGTGTCAGGCCTAAATGAATAACCAGGACATCATTTTCTGTCTGGGAAACACTTGCCTTAAACTGCCACAAGACACCAGCATAAGATATAACTGCCACTGCTCTCTCTCTCTCTCTCTCTCTCTCTCTCTCTCTCTCTCTCTCTCTCCTTCCTTCTTCCCCTCTGTCTTTCATGTGTGTGTGTGTGTGTGTGTGTGTGTGTGTGTGTGTGTGTGTGTGTGTGAAAGTCCTTTTACTTCAAAGTTTATCTTTGAGCAGGATCTCTCTCCCTGAACCTGAACCTGGAGTTCACTTTTTTTTTTTTTTTTTTTTTTTTTTTTTTGGTTTTTCGAGACAGGGTTTCTCTGTATAGCCCTGGCTGTCCTGGAACTGACTTTGTCGACCAGGCTGGTCTCGAACTCAGAAATCCGCCTGCCTCTGCCTCCTGAGTGCTGGGATTAAAGGCGTGCGCCACCATGCCCTGCTGTTTTTGTTGTTGTTATTGTTGTTGTTGTTTTAATGTTATTTTTATGGCTAGATTGGCCCCCAGCAACTTAGCTTTCTCACTGCACTGACCCACACCGCCTGGGCTGACAGAGGTGAGCTAGACCACGCCCAGCTTGCTTTGTGGGTACGAAGAACAAAACTCAAGACTCATATTTGCTCAGTAAGCATTTGTTTTTGTTTTTGTTTTTGTTATTTTGAGACAGGGTTTCTCTGTGTAGCCCTGGTTGTCCTGGAACTCACTCTGTAGACCAGGCTGACCTCGAACTCAGAAATCCACTTGCCTCTGCCTCCCAAGTGGTGATGGCTATTCTTGGTTGTCAACTTGACTATATATGGAATTTACTAAAACCCCCAAATGGAGGGCACACCTGTGAGGGACTTTTGCTTAAGTTGAAGTAATATCCACGTCTAATCCACATCTTTGAGTAGGAAGACAGGCTCTAACCAAGATCATTTGTACTGGGAAAACCCACCTCTAATCTGGGCCACACCTTCAGTTGGAAGATGTTTAAGGACATGGAAGAAGAAAGCTTTTCCTCTTTGCCGGCTTGCTCTCTCTCACCTTACTAGGAGTCTATCCCTTCACTGGCACTACAGCCTATGTCTTTGGTGTTACTGAGGACCAGCTGATGTGTTCAGCCTTGTGGACTGAGCAACTATAGGAATCTTAGGTAGCTGTTGTTGGAATAGCAGGACCACAGCCTGTAAATCATTCTAATAAATTCCCTTTCTACAGAGAGAGAGAGATTCATTCTGTAAGTCTTTTACTCTACAGAATCTTGACTAATACACCTCATGTATGCAGTGCTGGGAATGGAACTCAGAACTTAGAACATGCTAGGCAAGCTCTCTACTGACTGAGATACAGTATCAGCATAGTGTGTGTGTGTGTGTGTGTGTGTGTGTGTGTGTCCATCTCTTGTCTCATTCTGTCTGCTTGTCTCTGTCAATCTACTTATCTCTGTCTCTCTGTCTCTGTCTGTCTCTTTGTCTCTGTCTTTCTCTCTGTCTCTCTCTCTCTCTGTGTGAATATATGGAATATTATGTATCCCAGACTGGCCTCCAATTTTGTTTTTTTTCCTTTTTTGAGTTAGGGTCTCATCCTGTAGACCTGGCTGACAGGGAACTCACTACATAAACCAGACTGACCTTGAAGTTTTGACAGTCTTCCTGCCTTAGCCTCCCAGGTGCTGGCATGGGACAGTAAACCCGGCTCCCATCTTGCTTTCTGTGGGGCAGGAAGGCTAGGAGAAGGTGGGAGGTGGATTTGAAGTGTTACCATTTTCACTTCAGCCAGAGGAGGGTACATCCCAGTGCAAACTGAGAGGTCTGAGCAAGGTCCTCCAAGTCACAGAGGAAGAGTGCCAGAATTTTGTCATAGGGAGGGGACGGTAAGGAGGGGAAGCCTAAGGCATGTCACCTGGGGGACATACAAACCAGTGGGCCAACAGTCTGTTTTCAGGGACAGGACAGTCTGGACAGGGTGGGACAGCAGAAGGGGCTTGAGCTCCTGAGAACAACAGAGAGGTCACACAGCCTGAGCGGGACATCTGTACATTCCACACTGTTGGTATTATCATAGATTTATTTTATTTTCTGAGTAAATGTACGTGGCATCATAGGCACGGCCTGCACCTGCTGAGGTCAGAAGAGGGCGTCAGATCACTTGGAACTGGAGTTACAGAAGATTATGAATTGACATGTGGGTGCTGGAAAGAGCAGCAGTGGTCATCACCACTGAGCCATAACATCCTCATCATCACACCAGCACCACCATCATCATCCTCATCATTAACTTTTTTGTTGTTTTTCTTTTTTTGTCCTTTTATTTATTTTTTCAACTCTTCCCTCCAACCCTCTTCCCTTCTCCCTCTCACTCCACCCCCACTCACTCCAGCCCATAATTTGTTTTGTTTTGTTTTGTTTTGGTTTGGTTTGGTTTGGTTTGGTTTGGTTTTTCGAGACAGGGTTTCTCTGTATAGCCCTGGCTGTCCTGGAATTCACTTTGAAGACCAGGCTGGCCTCGAACTCAGAAATCCACCTGCCACTGCCTCCCAAGTGCTGGGATTAAAGGCGTGCACCACCACACCCGGCTTTGTTTTGGTTTTTTGTTTGTTTCTTATTACAGATGGTTGTGAGCCACCATGTGGTTGCTGGGACTTGAACTCATGACCTCCGGAAGAGTAGTCAGTGCTCTTAACTGCTGAGCCATCTCACCAACCTTTGTTGTTTTTCCAGACAGGGTCTCACTGTGTAGCCCTGGCTATCCTGGACTCCCTTTGTAGACTAGGCTTGAACTCACAGAAATCCACCTTCCTCCCCATCCTGAGTGCTGGGATTAAAGGTGTGCACCACTATGCCTGGCTCATCATTATTAATTTGAAATGACATCTTGCCAAATTGTCCACGTTGGCCTTGAACTCCCGGGTACTGAAGTGATTCTCCCATATCTACCCAGCCTACCCAGTAGCTGGAACCACAGGCCTCTGAGTATTATATTATATTGTGATTTCTCTCTCTCTCTCTCTCTCTCTCTCTCTCTCTCTCTCTCTTTAACTTTTTTTTATTTTGTTATATTATTGTGTGTGAATATTGGCAAACACAAAGTCAGAGAGCAACTTTTGGGACTTGGTGTTTTTGTTTTCTACCAGGTGGGTTCCAGAGACTGAATTTAGGTTATCTGGTCTTCTTCCTCTTTGAGTGTGTGTATGAGTGTGTGTGTGTGTGTGTGTGTGTGTGTGTGTGTGTGTGTGTGTGTGTGTGTGTGTGTGTGTGTGTGTGTGTGTGTGTGTGTGTGTGTGTGTGTGTGTGTGTGTGTGTGTGTGTGTGTGTGTGTGTGTAGTATGCAGGTGTTCTAGTGCACTCATGGGTGTAGGTGCCGTGAAGGCACAAGCTCAGTGTTGTCTTCCACAATCACGCTCCGTTGTTATTTCTTTGAGGTAGGGCCGCTCATTGAACTCGGATCTTACTGATTGCCAGGCTGGCTGGCACAGACGCACAGAGCCACACCCATCTTCTAGACTCAGGTCCTCCTGCTTAAGTGGCAGCCACTTTACTGACTGAGTTGTCTCCCCGGCTCTATTTTATATTATTTTAAAGATATTTTATTCTCTGTGTGTCTGTCTGTCTGGCTTTGACCTTGATATGCAGTCAAGTCGATCCTGAACTTCTGATCCTCCTGCCTTCAACTTTCCAGTGCTGGAATTACAGGAACATGGCCCCATGCATGGCACCCCACGAGGGTCCACCTCAGGCCTTGTGCTTGCTAGCAAGGTCCTCTTGCCAGCTGAGCCACCTCCCCAGCCTTGAACTACTTTTTTTTTTTTTTTTTTTTTTTTTTGGTTTTTCGAGACAGGATTTCTCTGTGTAGCCCTGGCTGTCCTGGAACTCGCTTTGTAGACAAGGCTGGCCTTGAACTCAGAAATCCGCCTGCCTCTAACCTCCTGAGTGCTGGGATTAAAGGTGTGCACCACCACGCCCGCCTTAAACTACTTTTTGATTGAGGCAAAGGAATCAATTCCAGAGCTGGTTGGGCATAGTTACAACAGGGTTTGCAGCCTCACAAGCAGGTCCAAATGTGACAGGGTTAAAACAGAGTTAGCCTGCTGAGAGATCACAGGAAGTCAGGCCCTGAGCCCCCCTTCCCCTGGAGAAAGACGTGAACAGTCAGAGTGGTTGGGGGGAGGGGGACAGGACACCACCCGTCTCTGAGAACAGACAGCCGTCTTCTGGAGCTGTCCATGTGGAGTTTATAAGGACTCATGATGAGATGTCTTACTGCAACCTTTTCAAGTTGAGCTATGAAATCCTGTCCAAAGGCTTTGTCCCATCAAAGGGTCTGGGCGGTGAAGTTGGCCTCAAGAGATGCCTCTGTCCTCTGACACAATTGCTGGTGGGCGTGGAAATGGGTACAGCCTCCTTGGACCGCTGAAGGCTGCCTGGCAGGTGTTCACAGCGGGACCTCCCACGACCTTTGACCCAGCAGTTCTTTGAAGGATGCAGCTGTAGTCTGTTCCAGCCATTTCTGAAGCCGATGATGGGAGCAGAAAACTAGAAACAAGGGAAGTCAGGAAGGGACGCAACTACTGAGTGTGGTGCCACAAGCCTGAAATCCCAGCACTCAAGAAGCTGAGGCAGGAGGATGGTGAGCTTATGGGATGCTGATCATGGTGCCTCATACCTTTCATCTCAGCACTCAGGAAATAAAAGGCAGGTGAATATTCATGTTTGAGGCCATCTTGGCAGTGAGTTCTGGCCAACCAGGGCTATATAGTGAGACTGTGTCCCAAGAAGAAAACCAAAGAAAAAGAAGAGGAGGAGAAAAGGAGAAGAAGAAAGAAGAAAGGAAGGAAGGGGAAGAAGAGAAAGAAGAAGAGGAGGAGGGAGGAAGAGAGAGGAGAAAGAGACTAGGATGAGGGGAAAAGAAGGGGGGAAGAGGAAGGAGGGGGAGGAAGAGAGGAGAGGAAGAGGAAGGAAGAGAAAGGAGAAGAGAAGAGCAAAGGAGGAGGGAGAGGAGGAGGAGGAGTGATGAAGAGATAGATCGGAGTAAAGACGGTAGAATTGAAATTTTGGTGAGCCTAGTTTGATCCCCAAAAACCAGTAAATGATTGATGTGCGGACTAAGGAGGTGTCTCAGTGGTGAAGGCAGTGGGGGTGTAGTAACCCACGTATACTTGTAGCTTTAGGAAGCAGAGATGGGGATGCCCATAGCAAGATGGTTAGTTAGACTAGCCATAGGAACACACTCTGGCCTGTAGGGGAGCCCCTGCCTTAATGAGGCCACAGAGAATGATACACAACAGCAAGCTCAGGTCACACACACACACACACACACACACACACACACACACACACATAACCAAGGGAACGTGCCTGTATGCCAACACACATGCCCATACACATGCAAACACATGCATTCACACATATACACACATACACACATGAAAATGGGGGGGGGTCATGCATTCTACATCCTCAAGATTCTCACCCCAAGGTAGGAGGCAGAGATGGGTTGCCTAGAAGCTGGGGTGGAGTGGGGGCTGGAGTGCATGGTACAGTAGCAGAAACAAGAAAGACCCGACTTCGACACAGGAGAGGCAAGAGCTGACTTCTCCCCCAGTCATCCTCTGAGTACATGCATGCCGCAAAACAATGTAGTAAAAATAAACAATACATTTTTAAAAATGGATTGAAGCCACTTAATTGAAGTCTCTCCCTGCCGCTGTGGGAATGGAGAGCCGGCTCAGCAGTTAGGAGCACTCTTGCAGAGAATCTGAGCGTGATTCCCAGAATCCACATCAGATGGGACACAGCGGCCTGTTACTCTAGCTCCCGAGGGTCAGGGATATCCTTGGCTACCTGTGCTCACGCACACATACCCACCCTCACCTCCCACATAATTAAAATTAAATTAAAAACATTTTCACAGCCAGGCATGGTGGTGCACGCCTTTAATCCCAGCACTCGGGAGGCAGAGGCAGGCAGATTTCTGAGTTCGAGGCCAGCCTGGTCTACAAAGTGAGTTCCAGGACAGCCAGGGCTATACAGAGAAACCCTGTCTCAAAAAAATAAAACAAAACAAAACAAAAAACAAAACAAAAAAAACCATTTTCTTTATTTTTGACAATTTCGTACATGTATACACTGAAATAAGATCACATCTACCCCATATCCCCCTCCAACTTTACCCATGTCCCCCTCCCAAATTTATCTTTTATTTTTTTAAATATAACTAAGTCCAGTTAATGCTGCCCATATGTGCATGGGGGTGGGGCCATTCACTGGATCACAAGAATCATACTGGTGGTGATATGTTCAAAGAACAATTCTCCCTTCCCACCGAGATGGTTCAGTGGGTAAAGGTACTTGCCTCCAAGCCTGAGGACATGAGTTTGATTCCCCAGGCCCGACATGGTAGAAGAAGAACATGAACTCCTAAAACTTGTCTTTTGATCTCCATGCATGGGCGTGTGTGTAACTGAACATACACACATGTACAAGTAAGTAAATGCAATTTTTTTTCAAGACAGGGTTTCTCTGTGTAGCCCTGGCTGTCCTGGAACTCACTCTGTAGACCAGGCTGGCCTCAAACTCAGAAATCCGCCTGCCTCTGCCCCCCGAGTGCTGGGATTAAAGGTGTGTGCCACTACGCCCAGCCCAAGTAAATATAATTAAAAAATTAAATCAACAATTAAAACACACAATCGAGTTCTGGGGATGGGCTTAGTCTGTAGAGTGCCCACCTGTCTAGCATGCGGGAAGCTCTGGGTTCCATGCCCACATATCATAAATTGAAATGTGAAGAGGCTGACACAGGAGGATTTCGTTGAGATTAAGGCCAGCTATGCTATGTAGCAATACTCTGTAACACTAGCATTTCTGAGAAGCATTGGCTTCAGTCCTTATAATACACACACATTTACACACACACACACACACACACACACACACTCACACACATACATGCATTCACACCTGCACACACTCACATATACTTACTTACATACATAATACATACATACATACATACACTCACATATACACACATGCAGACATACACAGACACTCACACACATACATATATCCACACATACATACATACTCACATAGACATGCATGCATGCATGCACGCGCATACACACACAGAGTTGGATTTGTAGATCAGGTCACCAGACGAGTGGGTTCTTTTTATTTTCTCTCTCTCTCTCTCTCTCCCTCTCTCTCTCTCTCTTTTTGAGAGAGGGTCTTATGTAGTCTAGGCTGACTTCCTGCCTCCAGAATGCTGGGGTTACAGATGTGTGCCCCAAGACCTGGCTCAGAGCAGTGTTACTCATAAGACAGGAGTTGGGGTGCAAATGTGAGGTTTGCTTTATAAAGTAGTTAGAGAAAGCTTAATCAAAGGTGTCACATGAACAAGGGCCACAAGGAAGAGAGCCGTGGGGTCACCTAGGGTAAGGATAGGCTCATGGCCCTGGTCAGGAGCAAAGGCCCTGCATTGGAAAGGCCAGAAGCAGTGCACTGTGGGTGGAGAATCGAGACCCAGGCCTAGGGCCACTTGATCATTTGCTGGGGGCTGAGAATATAGATGGGTGGTAAAAAAATAAAAATGCTTGCCTGGCTTGCATAAGACCCTGAGTTTAATCTGAAAACAAAATAAAAACTGTTGGTGTTTGCTTCCTTATCCTGGAGTCCTGTCAGTTGGTGTCTCAGCTTGTGCTGGGTGGAATCCATCCTCAGTTCTCTAGAGTGTATTGCTAAACTTTCAGGAATTTCATAAGCTCATTGGGTTTTTTTCCCCCTTTGTCGTGTTATGTAGCCCTGGCTGCCGACCAGTCTAGCTATGAACTTATGGCCATCCTCCTGCCTCTGCCAAGTGAGTGCTGAGATTATAGGTGTGCACCGCCGTGCTCCCCTTCTCAAGGCAGTGGATAAACACAGATCGTTGCTGTTGTTCCTGTTGCTTTGAGACAGGTTCTCATGTGGCCTCAGCTGGCCTCAACCTCCCTCTAGTGACTGAGGTTGACTTTGATCATGTGATGATTTGGTGTTCATCTCCAAGTGCCAGGATAAAGGTTTGAAAAGCTATCTTAGAGTTTCCACTGCTGTGAAGAGACACCATGACCAAAGCAACTCTTATAAAAACACCATTTAATTGGGGCTGGCTTACAGGTTCAGAGGTTCAGTCCATTATCATCATGGCAGGAAACATGGCAGCGTCTGGCCAGGCATGGTGCAGAAGGAGCTGAGAGTCTACATCTTGTTCCAAAGGTAAACAGAAGACTACTGACTTCCAGGCAGCAGGAGGAGGGTCTCAAAACCCATGCCCATAGTGACACACTTCCTCTAACAAGGCCACACCTCCTAATAGTGCCACTCCCTGGGCCAAGCATATTCAAAACACCACAACCACTATCTACTACACCTACTTATTGAACCCAAGGCTATGCGAAGGTGAGACTAATTTTCTGTGAAGATTGAGGTCTGAGGACAACTTGTTCAAATTGGTTCTTTCCTTCCACCATGAGGATCAAACAAGTCATCAGCTTTGGGATCTATTGCCTTTACTCAATAAACCACCTTGCCAGCCCATCTTGTGTTTAAATTAGGAACTCATGGCACCAAGACTGGCTTTGAACTCCTGATTCTCCTGCTTCAACCTCCCAACGACTGGTATAACAGATGTATGGATGTCACCATGTCTGACTCAAATGCACCCTTTTTATTTTATTTATTTTAATTTAATTATTTATTTATTTTAGCCAGGTAGTGGTAAGGCACACCTTTAATCCCAGCTTGGAAGTTAGAAGTATGTGGATCTCAGTGAGTTCAAGGCCAGCTTGGTCTACATAGCTAGTTTCAGAACAGCCAGGGCTACACAGAGAAACCCTGTCTTGAAGAAAAAGAAGAGAAAAGACAAGAAGGAAGGAAGAGATCCTTATTTTATTTTGTGTGGTGGGTGTTTTCTTAGATCCCCTAGAACTGGAATTACTGATAGATGGTTGTGAGCTATGTAGGTGCTAGGAATTTAACTCAGGTTCTCTGTAAGAGCAGCAAGTGTTCTTAACTGCTGAGCCATCTCTCTAGCCCAGGAATCCACCCTTAAGTAAGAGAACAGTGAGCCTTAGGGCCTGTGAGTGTCCTAAGTAGAACTGTCTCTGTGTGTGCTTACATAATGTCTACTTTGAGAACAAACACAAGGTGCTGGGACCCTGGACTGGGCCTGGTCCAAGTATGCAGGCTCTGCCCTTCCCTACTGGTGGCCTTCTGAGCTTCCTGCAGGGAGGCCCAGCCTGCTGGGGGTCTCTGATGTGGGCACTTCAGAGCCTCAACCTCCAGCCCACAGCCTATCCAGCTGGAGACTGGAGTCCTCCCAAAAGAGCCTTTGAGGATGGGATAAAACAGGCTGGGGTACCTCCTGGGAAGAGCCTCAGGGCAAGGAAGAGGGGAAAGAGCGGGAGGTGGGTTTTCACTACCTCTTCCTGTCCGGTGCAGGCCATGTGCCTTCAATGATCAATTCCCATGTGTTCTATTAAAGTGTTCTATAAAAAGTACCAGCCTAAGGGGTCCTGTCAGAGAGCAGGACAGGGTGGGGGAGAGAGAGGAGGGGGGGGGTGAGAGAGAGAGAAAGGCCCTGAAGAAAGAGGCTGCGGCTAGAGCAAAGAATGACCCCGCCTCGAGGGCAGTGGAGGCTGCCAAGCTTCCTCAGCTTGTTCCAGAAGGTCCTGCAATGGAATGTTCTCCAAGCAGCCCATAGAAGGCTCTGGGAAGCAAGCCTTGTCCCTCAGGCTGGGCCTCTGGAAATGGCTGAAGTCTCTCAAAAGGGCATACAGATCCCCCTCCATCCCAGAGTAAAAAGATCCCCTAACATTCCAGCCGCCTCCAAGTGTCCTGTGTGGATGAAAGCTGTACGTGCATCAGGGTGTTCGAGGGAGGCCCTGGCCCACAGCGCCCCTTGGCTTTCCCAGAATGCCCTTCTCCGTGGTTCCTGCCCTTTTAACTTTTCCTCCCTGCTCTGTCTAACCTTTCTTCCTCCAGCCTTTCTCCTTCTCCCACTTTCTTTCTTTCGCAAAGCTTCTTTTTTTTGGGGGGGGGTAGGGGTGGAACAGACACATGCAGCTGGTTCTCTGTTCAGTCAGGTCTGTGTTGAGTTCCAGGAGAGCCAGAAGTACATAATGAGACTTATTTATCAAAAAATCATCACAGCCGGGCAGTGGCGCTGCACTCCTTTAATCCCAGCACTTGGGAGGCAGAGACAGGCGGATTTCTGAGTTCGAGGCCAGCCTGGTCTACAGAGTGAGTTCCAGCCAGGGCTATACAGAGAAAACCAAGAAGAAACAACAACAACAACAAATAAACACACACACACACACACACACACACACACACACACACACAAAGGGCTGGAGGGATGTCTCAGTGGTTAAGAGCACTGACTGCTCTTCCAGAGGTCTTGAGTTCAATTCCTAGCAACTACATGGTGGCTCACAACCATCTGTAATGGGATTCGATGCCCTCTTCTGGTGTTTCTGAAGACAACAACAGTGTACTCATAAAAAATAAATAAGTAAGTCTGGGCGTGATGGTGCACGCCTTTAATTCCAGGACTTGGGAGGCAGAGGCAGGCGGATTTCTGAGTTCCAGGACAGCCTGGTCTATAGAGTGAATTCCAGGACAGCCAGGGCTACACAGAGAAACCATGTCTCGAAAAACCAATAAATAAATAAATAAATAAATAAATCTTTAAAAACAAAAGAAAAACCAAAAAACAAATATATATATATATATATATATATATATATATATATATATATATATATATATATAGTAAATAAACAACATAATATAAAGTATAGTCGGGCTGGTGAGATGGCTCAGCGGGTTAGAGCACCCGACTGCTCTTCCAAAGGTGATAAGTTCAAATCCCAGCAACCACATGGTGGCTCACAACCATCTGTAACGAGATCTGGCTCCCTCTTCTGGAGTGTCTGAAGACAGCTACAGTGTACTCACATATAATAAATAAAATAAATCTTAAAAAAAATAAAATAAAGTATGGTCTCCCTCTGTACCCTAAGCTAGCCTGGAACTTACTATGTAGCCACAGACGACCTCCAACTTCTCGTCTTCCTGTCTGCATCTCCGCAGTGCTTGGGATAATTGGCATGAGCGACCAAAGCTGGTTTCCTGAGGTGCTGGGAACCCTCCTCTCCCCCGGGTTTCTTGCACACCAAGCAAGTGCTCTACCAAAGAAGCTGCACCTCCAGCTCTTTTCAGAGAAAGTCTTGTGGCATCGGGGTCGGCTTCAGATTTGAAACCATCCTCTCACCTGAGAGTCCTTGGGTGCTTGGGTAACCAACACACTCTACCAAGCCCAAATTTCTTCCGCTTTCCAGTCTGTTCCTCGTCCTTCTGTCAGCCAGACTTTCCTCCCCAGCCGGGCGTGGTCCTCATCACCTGCCCCTGACCTGAGCCTCTTTGCACACACTGTTTTCCCTGCCAGACCTCCCTCCCCACCTACTGGCCTACCATGATTGCTTCTGCACATTTCACCTCTGTGGCCTGACTTCCACTCTCCTCGGGCAATCTGCCAAGAGAGAAAGCAGAGCCTGCATCCTACTCAGGGAAGGCTGGAAACAAAAGGGATGGTTGAGAAGACCTTCTGTTGCAGGGGTCACTGTCATGATAGGGAAAGAAGCAGCAGAAAAAGGAGGATCGGAAGTTCAAAGCCAGTCTCAGATGCATAGAATGCTGGAGAGAGAAA
The DNA here is from genome assembly GCA_902729485.2 of Mus minutoides. Lineage (NCBI taxonomy): Eukaryota > Metazoa > Chordata > Mammalia > Rodentia > Muridae > Mus > Mus minutoides. Next base: position 390,624 of record LR753341.1, read on the forward strand.
GAGAGAGAGAGAGACACACACACACACAGAGACAGAGACAGAGAGAGAAACAGAGAGAGACAGACAGAGAGGAAGAGAGAGAGGTGAAAAGGTGGACCAATAGCAATAGGTTGAGACCTGTGAGGGACAGAAGGGACAGCAGGGAGCAGGGGTTGGGGTGGGATGTGCAGGGAGGGGGAGCGGGTGGGGGAAATGGCCTCAGACTGTACCGAGCATGCGCAGCAGGTGCTAGAACGAGGCTGTGGAGCCTCCAGGCTAAGAGCTTAGTTCCTCTCTGCACTTCTATTTTTATCTCACGTCGCTTTAATGCTGCCCAGTGAGCATCTGGCTGGTACAGACCAAACACCATGAGGATGTGAGTCGTCATGGCAACCACATGTTTATCACTTTGGTCTGAATGATGAAGCCTGGCATCTATCTCCATAGAAACGAAGAGAGCCACAGGGTAGAAGAAGAGGTCTCTATCCAGATAAGGACTGTTGTCTTCTTCCTTCCTTCCTTCCTTCCTTCCTTCCTTCCTTCCTTCCTTCCTTTCTTCTTTCCTTTTCTTCTTCTTCTCCCTCTCCCTCTCCCCCTTCCCCTCCCCCTCTCCCTCTCTTCCTCCTCCTCTCTCTCTCTCTCTCTCTCTCTCGTGTGTATTGGTGCATGTAAATGTTCATGTGTGTATTGGATATACCCACATTCACATGTGTGTCCATGCTTCCATGCTGTGGAGACCAGAGGTTAACATTTACTGTTTTCCTTAAGAAACTTATTTTTCAATTAAAAATTATTATTTATCAAAAAAATAAAAATTTATTATGAGTATGTGTGCCCATCATGTGTGGTCACAGGACAATTTTGGTTTGGTTTGGTTTTTGAGACAGATATCTCTGTGCAGCCCTGGCTGTCCTGGAACTTGCTCTGTAATCCAGGCTGCCCTTGAATGCTCAGAGATCCACCTGCCTCTGCCTTGGAGTGCTGAGCTTAAAAGTCAAAGTCGTGAACCACCACTGCCCTGCTGGAAGGACAATTTTGTAGAATCTCCCTTTCTACCTTTTAATGACTTCTGAGGACCAAGCTTAGGCTGCCAGGTGTATATAGCAAGTGCCTGTGCTGGTTAGTTGTTTGTTTGTTGTGTTTTTGTTTGTTTGTCAACTTGTCACAAGCTAGAGTCATCTGGGAAGAAGAAATCGCAGTTGAGAAATTGCCTTCAATTCAGACTGTCTGTGGGGCATTTTCTTGACTGATGTGGGAAAGTCCAGCCCACTGGGGATGGCGCCACCGCTGGACAGGTGGTGCTGGGTGCTTTAAGAAAGTAGGCTAAAAGCTGGGTGTGGTGGTGCACGCCTTTAATCCCAGCACTCGGGAGGCAGAGGCAGGTGGATTTCTGAGTTCGAGGCCAGCCTGGTCTACAAAGTGAGTTCCAGGACAGCCAGGGCTATACAGAGAAACCCTGTAAAACCAAAAAAAAAAAAAAGAAAGTAGGCTAAAGCCAGACAGAGGTGGCACATGCCTTTAGTCCCACCACTCAGGAGGCAGAGGCAGGCAGATCTCTGAGTTAAAGGCCTTTCTGGTCTACAGAGTGAGTTCCAGGACAGCCAGGGCTACACAGAGAAACCCTGTCTTGGAAAACCAAAAGAAAGAAAGCAAGCAGGCTGAGAAAGCAGTGGGGAGCATGCCAGTAAGTAATCCTCCTCCATGGTCACTGCTGCGTTCCTTCCGGCATCCGGGCTCCTGCCTTGCACTCCCTTGCTGGTGGATTGTAAGCTATAAAAATAAATCCTTTCCTTCTCACACTGCTTCTGGTCAACGGCAAGGTGCTGGAGGAGCTGAAAGCTCTCCATCTCACTCCAAAGGCAAACAGGAGAAGGCTGGCTCCTAAGTGGTTCAGAAGAAGATCTATCTCATTGCTCACCCCACACAGACAATCTTCCTCCCCCAAAGCCACACCGCATCCAACAAGGCCAACCTCCTAATAGCGCCACGCATGTTCAAACCACCACAGGGGCTCTCTCTGATTCTAGGAATTAGCAATTAGATGGCCAGTGAACTCCAGGACATCCACCTGTCTCTGATGTTCCAGTACCACCATGACTGGGGTTTACAGGCATGTACCACCACGTTCTGCTTTTAAAAACTTTTTTTTACACTTATATTTAATTTAATGTGTGAGTGCTGCAGTGTGGGTGCCTTGGTATGAGTGCTGTAGTGTGAGTGCCATGGTGTGAATGCTGTAGTGTGAGTACCTTGGTGTGAGTACCTTGGGGTAAATGCCTTGGTGTGAGTGCTGTGGTGTGAGTGCCTTGGTGTGGGTGCCTTGGTGTGAGTGCCTTGGTGTGAGTGCTGTGATATGAGTGCCTGGGTGTGGGTACCTTGGTGTGAGTGCTGTGGTTGGTATGAGTGTCTGGGTGTTGGTGCCTTGGTGTGAGTGCTGTGGTGTGGGTGCCTTGATGTGAGTGCTGTGGTCAGGGGATAATTTGAAGGAGTTGGTTTTCTTCCTCTACCCATGTGCAGGTTCTGGGGATTAAACTCATGTCATTGGAGACAAACACCTTTACCCACTGATGACCACTGTTTCCATGGGTGCTAGAGATCTGAACTCCTGTCTTCATGCATGCACAGCAGGTAATTTGCTAATTAAACCATTTTCCCAGCCCTAAGAATCAAAAAGAAGCCAAATAAAAAACCAAAACATGGCCTGGCATGGTGGCGCACGCCTTTAATCCCAGCACTCAGGAGGCAGATGCAGGCGGATTTCTGAGTTTGAGGCCAGCCTGGTCTACAGAGTGAGTTCCAGGACAGCCAGGGCTATACAGAGAAACCCTGTCTCAAAACAAAACAAAACAAAACAAACAAAGCAACAACAACAATAACAAGACAACTAACCAAACAAAAATAACAGTAACAACAAAATCCCCCAATTATTCATTTATTTAGTTTTGGTACTACTGTGGATTGAACCTAGGCATCAAACATCGAAGGCAAGCACTCTACCACTCAGCTACAACCCCACGTTCACAAATGTTTAAGGAGGACTTCTGATGCCCCACGAACAATATTGGTACTAAGGTAGTGGTAAATAATCATAAAACAAAATCCCAGTTTTCTCTCAGTTTATATTTCTGTCAGCATAAGGGAAAAGGATGATAGAGCAGAAAAATGAAAAAAGAAAAAAACAAACCTCATAGTGATGGATAGTTGCTTACAGAAACAGAATGAAAGAGAACTAGGGTATGGCTAAGTGGTAGAGCCCCTGCCTAGAATCCTCCAATGAGGGACTGGGGCGTGGCTCAGTGGTAGAGCCCCTGCCTAGAATCCCCCAGTGAGGGACTGGGGGCGTGGCTCAGTGGTAGAGCCCCTGCCTAGAATCCCCCAGTGAGGGGCTGGAGGAGTGGCTCGGGGCTCACTTTACTTGATATATAGAAGGTTCTCACTTCAATATAGCAATAATAAAAAGTAAAGCATAAATGCTTTATTTCAGGAGGAGGAATGGAATATAGGACTTGTAACTTCCGGATACACACTGACCTGCAACCTTGCCTGCATAGGTAATTTAAAAAGAGAAATGTTGGGGCTGGTGAGATGGCTCAGCGGGTAAGAGCATCCGACTGCTCTTCTGAAGGTGATAAGTTCAAATCCCAGCATCCACATGGTGGCTCACAACCATCCGTAACGAGATCTGGCGCCCTCTTCTGGAGTGTCTGAAGACAGCTACAGTATACTTACATATAATAAAAATAAATCAAAAAAAAAGAAAAAAAAAAAAAAAAAAGAGAAATGTTGGCTGGGCTGGCGCACGCCTTTAAGCCCAGCACTCAGGAGGCAGAGGCAGGTGGATTTCTGAGTTCGAGGCCAGCTTGGTCTACAAAGTGAGTTCCAGGACAGCTAGGACTATACAGAGAAACCCTGTCTCAAAAACCAAAAAAAAAAAAAAAAAAGAGAAATGTTTTATTTTTTAATTATGTGTATATGTGAGGATCTATGTGTGAGCATTCGCTCATGACTGCTCGTACCTGGAGAAGCCTGAAGAAGACATCAGGCTCCCCTGGAGCTGGAGTCACAGGGGATCATAGATTGTCTGATTTGAGTGTGACTAATAAAACTTAGGTCCTTTACAAGGACAGTGTCATCATTCAACTGTTGGACCACATCTTCTGGCCCTATGTAGGTAATTTTACACTCTGAATGCAATAGTCACATTCAAAAAAAAAAAAGTTTGAGGGCACCTTTTAAAAAAATTATTTTTATTTTATCTGTATTGTTTTTTTGCCTGCACATATGCCTGTGTAATGATATCAGATATTGGAATTACAGACAGTTGTGAGCAACTGCTGAGCCACCTCTCCAGCCTGAGCGTACCTTTTATATAATTTAACTTCGGAAAGCAGAATAACAAAGGTAGAAGGAAATAATCAGTTTACAGGACAAGAGGAAGCTTAAAGGTGAGAAGTCAAGATGCTCAGTGGGGGGTTGTCTGGGATCATTTTTTCTTTCAGGGTAGGGGTGTCATTTCATGACAAAAGCACAGCTTCTCCCTTGACTATCATAGCCTGAAGAGGTCACTTTCCCCACAGGGACTTCTAATCTGGTCAAACTGGGATTCATAGCTTCAGTGGAGAAGTAAATTTCAGAGCAAATAACCATGAAGCAGAGATGGTGTTTATGAAAGAGAATCGGACGTGCTGGTACACAACCATAGGATATACTGAAGGAGAGGAGGCAGGGGGATCATGAGTTTGAGGACATCTTGGGCTACACCTTTTCCTTTGGGGGGGAGAGAGAGAGAGAGAGAGAGAGAGAGAGAGAGAGAGAGAGAGAGAGAGAGAGAGAGAGAGAGAGTGTTAGTTCAGCGGTTAAGAGCAGCATTGCTCTCACAAAAGACCTGAGAGTTTGTTTCCCAGCACTCAGGTGGCTCACAATGTCTGTAATTCTAATCCCAGGGATTAGCCATGCCCTAGTTCTCTTTCATTCTGTTTCTGTCACTGGGCACCCTTTTCTGGTTTCCTTCTCCAGAGTCTGCCAGGCCTGGCGGTGTGCTGGCAGCTGTTGGCAGCTGGTTCGGAAGCTCTAAGGAGGTGATTGTTTTAGTCGGGCAGGAGATGATGGTGCTGGAGTAGCTGTCAGGGCTGGCCTGCGTTTCCAAGGCTGAATCAACAGGATTTCCTACAGGATGGGATGTGGAATTCGAGTCAGGAATCCCCTCAGAGACTCCAGGCTAAGGGCCAGAGAGGACGGTGGTTCCTCTGTTGTTCCGGAAATCAGGCTCTGGCCGGCCGTAACTCTGCAGGGGGCACAAGGAGCGCCCTACGGGTGCTGTATCACTTCTGGTGGGTGTTACAGCCAATTTGGGGATTGCATCATGGGTGAGAGACCTCTGGCTGACCGTGGTTAACCTTGACAAGGCTCCAGCAGGTGTCTGGCCTGAGGCCACCCTTATCTCCAGTCTCACATTCCCCCTCTGGGCTGGGCTGAATTCTCTCTTCCCTAGGCCCAAAGAAAAGCAATCTCATGCATCTTCACTTTGAATTCACTTTATCAATGGGGAAGCTCTCCCTGACTTTTCTGTTAAGGCCCGCTCCTTTATTCTAAGTATGGAGACCAAGTATCTACCTTGTAGACAAGAGTCTTATCCTCAGCCCTGTTAAGTGGAGTTTAGACAAACATTCAATGCATCTCCCGGGAGGGTGGGGGCGGGATGCAGAGCTCAGCGTTACTCATCCTGGCTGCGCTTTCAGAGGAATGTTCGAATTCCCAACGCGCCCTCTTCTGACCTCTGTGGGCACCAAGCACGGACATACATGCAAACACAACACCCATACACATAAAATACAATAATTAAAACAATTTAAATTAACAATAAGGAATTTCCTTTTTGTTCGTTTGTCTGTTTTGAGACAGGGTCTCTCTGTAGAGCCCTGGCTGTCATGGAACTCACAGAGATCTGCCTCCTTCTGCCTCCTGAATGCTGGGATTAAAGGCGTACACCAACACTGCCCAGCTAAAATTATTTTTTTTAATGATCTATTTTTATGTCATGAGCGTGTGTGTGTTTGTGTGAGGGTGTATGATCCCCTGTAAATGGAGTCACAGACAGTTGTGAGCTGCAACGTGGGTGCTGGGAATTGAACACAGGTCCTCTAGAAGGGCAGCCAGTGGTTGTAACTGCTAAGCCATATCTCTAATCTCTAAAATAAAATCAAACACACACACACACACACACACACACACACACACACACCCCAAGAAGTTTCATGCAGGTTAGATCTCTGAGAGGGTAAAAGCACCTTGTTGTTCAAGCCTGATGACCTGAATTTGATCCACGAAGTGTATTTGATCCATAGTACAAGCTGAGAACTCTGGAAAGTTACCCTCCCACCTCCACATGGATGCTTGGGCACTCCCACGTGCACACACATGCATTATGCATTACACACAAATGCATAATCACACACAATAATAATAAAAATTAAAATTAAGAAGAGAGACTACAGCTAAATGTGGTGTCACACACTTTTTAATCCCAGAACTCTGGAGGCAGGGGGATCTCTATGAGTTCAGGACCAGCCTGGGGCGGGGAGAGGGGGTGGGGGGGACTCCAGGACAGTCAGGAATACATAGAAAGGCCCTGTCTCAAAACAAAATAAAACAGGGCTGGAGAGATGGCTCAGCGGTTAAGAGCACTGGCTGCTCTTCCAGAGGTCCTGAGCTCAAATCCCAGCAACCACATGGTGGCTCACAACCATCTGTAATGGGATCCCATGCCTTCTTCTGGTGTGTCTGAAGATAGTGACAGTGTACTCACATACATTAAAAAAAAAGTTTCATTTTGAATGTGTGTCTGCCTGTGTGTGTGTGCGCGCGTGTTCATGTGCTAGCCTCCTGCAAGGCCATGCAGACATCACATTCTCTTGGTCACTAAGGCTAAATCTTAACTTCTGGTTGGGCAATCTGTCTCAGCTTTGGCCTTAAAACGCTGGTGCCTTTCCTTGAGGCCTAGTTTTCCCACGAGTCTTTGTTTCCTGGGATTTCTGTAATAGTTCCCAGAAAGACTGTGGCTTTGACAATAGGAACTTTCGAGACCCCAAATGAATATTGTGAGACAGATGTGGCGGGTTAGGCTCGAAATCCCGACACTGGGAAAGCTGAGGCACAGGAATGTTGAATTTGGCAGGTGCCGCCACTGCTCAGCTAAAATCTTTGACCTATTTTTATTTCATATGTGTTGGTGTTTTGCCTGTATGTGTATCTGTGCAAGGGTGTCCGACCTAGTGCAACTGGAGTCGCAGATAGTTGTGAGCTGCCATATAGGTCCTGGGAATTGAACATGGGCTACACAGTGAAACTCCGTCTCAAAGCCAACCTGTAAATAAGGTTCAAGGCTGGTAAGGGCTACAAAGTGAGTTGAAGGCTAGCCTGAATATTTAGTGAGACATGGCTCTAAATATAAAAAGAAGGAAAAATTAAAGGCTTGGTATATATAAGAGGGTTGGGCATATAGCATCTACCTGAAATACCCCAGTAAGCAGCTTGGGAACTCTATGAGGCTCATTTATTAGAAGGTATTATCAGTGGTAGAGCCTTTACTTAGCCCACAAAGTCTATTCAATCCCTATTAACACACACACACACACACACACACACACACACACACACACACACATAACCCTGTGCATTGAGAAGTTACTCCCTTTCTCTCCACACTAATCAGCTTTCCGTGTTAATGGATTTGTCTGCTCTGGGCATTTGGACATTTTATATTGGAGCAGGAACTAACCTAGTATTTTTATTCATATTCTATTTATTATATGGAAACAGGGTCTCGTGTAGCTGAGGACCCTGATCTCCTGATCCTCCTGCTTCCACCCACATCTCCCCTTGGGGGTCTTTTGTGTCTTCCTCCCCTTCCATCAGATGCACTGTCCACACTGTGGCCTGTGTCAGAGCTACAGTTCATTCTATGGCCGGATGATTTGTGTCTCTGTGGCCTGATGCTTTCCTTCACTGATGGGCTGGCATCCGGGCTGGTGTCTGAGAACACAGCTGCCACGGACACGTGGACACAAGTGTGTGTGGACAGAAGCTTTATTTCTTTTGAGTAAATTGTTAGGGACAGCATTGCTGAGTCACGGGGCGTGTGTTTGCCTCGGTTAGGAGCTGCTTGGCTCCTCTCCAGCCTGGCTGTTCAATTTTGCATGCCCACCTGCCAGGTGGAGATGATCAGCCCATGTGAGGTCACTGCTGTTGATGTGTGTGTGTGTGTGTGTGTGTGTGATATATGCATACATATGTATTTGCCCATGTAGTCAGAAGTCAGTTTTTGGAAGTCAGATTTCTCCTTCCACCTTGTTGAGGCAGGGTTTGTTTTGTTTCTGCCTTTTTTAAAAAGCAAATTATTTATTTTATGTATATGAGTACACTGTTGCTTTCTTCAGACACACCAGAAGAGGGCATCAGATCCCATTACAGATTGGTTGTGAGCCACCATGTGGTTGCTGGGGATTGCACTCTGGAAGAGCAGCCAGTGCTCTTAGCCACAGAGCCATCTCCCCAGCCCATTTTGTTTCTGATTATGTACTTTGGGGTAATTGGCCTGTGAGCTTCCTGGTGGTTCTCCTGTCTCTGGCTCCCGCCCGGCCATATGAAGGCCCACTGCATCCGATTTTTTTTTTTTTTTTTTTTTTTTCCTAGGGATCCGGACTCAACCTTATTCCTTATTTAGAGAGTTCTTTAACTGGCTGGGCCATCTGACCTGGGTTTGGTTTTGGTTCCGTCGCTGGAATAGGTTTATGGTACTCTCAATAGCACTTTAAAAATGCTTCTATTTCTAGGCAGGATTTCACATAGTCCAGGTTGGTCTTGAATCTGCCACACAGAGTTTGAATTCTTTTTTTTTTTTTTTTTTTTTTGGTTTTTTGAGACAGGGTTTCTCTGTATAGCCCTGTCTGTCCTGGAGCTCACTTTGTAGACCAGGCTGACCTTGAACTCAGAAATCCGCCTGCCTCTGCCTCTGCGCCACCATGCCTGGCCACAGAGTTTGAATTCTTGATCCTCTTGTCTCTACCTCCTCAGTGCTGGGGTTACAGATGTGGGCCACGTGCCTACTTTATGTGGTGCTGGGAATGGAAGCCAGGGCTGTGTGCATGTTAGGCAAGCACTCTACCAACAGGAACATATCCCCTGTCCACGTTGTCTTTACAGCTGCCTCTGCGGTCTCGGTAATGCCCGGACACACTGCAGTCACTTAATGGCTACAGAATAATGTTTGCTCGTAGATTAGTTAATGGAATGCTCACACAAACACAGATGAGGAAAAACAGTTATCACCAGCTGAGCAAGTAATCCCAGCACTGGGGAAGCTGAGGCAGGAGGATGGTAATGAGTTCAAGGCAGCTTGAGTTCTGTAGATGAGACAAACTGAGTGATCTTCCTGAAGGCCATGACTGCTAAGGGGCCATGGTGGGTTGCATCTGCCTTTTGCCGAGGTTAAGTCTGAAAGAGGCATCATGGCATACAGAACTGTTCCCTGCTTCCCTGTGGTGCCAGTCAGAGGTGGGGATGGTGCCCATCACACTCTGTTCTCAGAGATGAGAAGCACACAGGGCCCTGTTTCTCCTCTGTGCTTTTATTTATTTCTTGGGTGGGGACAGGGAAGGGCACATGTGCAACAGGATGTCTTCCACACGAGTCGGGAGACAACGCGGAGCTGTTGGTTTTTTCTGCTGTGTGGGTCTGGGGATTACACTTGGGCCATCGGGATTGGTGGCAAGCATCTCACCTGCTCTCTTTCTCCAATTTTTTCTTCCTCTTCTTTGTATTGAGAATTGAACTCAAGGCCTCACACATATTTTGCAAGCAATCTACCACTGAGCCACGCCCCCAGCCCCTCACTGGGGGATTCTAGGCAGGGGCTCTACCTCTGAGCCATGGCCCAGCCCCTCACTGGGGGATTCTAGGCAGGGGCTCTACCACTGAGCCACACCTCAACCCCTTACTGGGGGATTCTAGCAGGGGCTCTACCACTGAGCCACGCCCCCAGCCCCTCACTGGGGGATTCTAGCAGGGGCCCTACCACTGAGCCACGCCCCCAGCTCCTCACTGGGGGATTCTAGCAGGGGCCCTACCACTAAGCCAAGCCCCCAGCTCCTCACTGGGGGATTCTAGCAGGGACCCTACCACTGAGCCACGCCCCCAGCTCCTCACTGGGGGATTATAGGTAGGGGCTCTACCACTGAGCCACGCCCCCAGCCCCTCACTGGGGGATTATAGGTAGGGGCTCTACCACTGAGCCACGCCCCCAGCCCCTCACTGGGGGATTCTAGCAGGGGCCCTACCACTGAGCCACGCCCCCAGCCCCTCACTGGGGGATTCTAGCAGGGGCTCTACCACTGAGCCACGCCCCCACTCTTTTTTGCCTTTTGAGATTGGGTCTCACTTACTTGCTTGGACTGGTCCTGACCTCACTCTAGCACAAGCAAGCCTTGAATTTGTGATCCTTCTGCCTCAGTCTCTTTAGTATCTGGCATTAGAGTCATGTGCCCCCTGGGCCTGGTTTCAGGGCCTTTTCTGTTGTCACACTGTCATACTCAGTGGGTAGAAGCTGGGGAGTGCCCAGGCTAGGGACAGGCAACAGCAGGAACCGTCTCAGCCCCCTTGGCAAGGGCCTGTTGGTGAGAAACTACACTACATTCCCAGCAACATGGGATCTAGCAGGTAGGAACAAAGATTTGGAAGCACCTCCAGGTCTCAAAAGCAGCTCCACATGAACCTAATGCAGACATGAGCTTTGGTTAAATCTTGCCATCTTCCTGGCTTCACCCATCTCCCTGGGAAAAAGGGCCAACTAGGTACCCTTCCTCATAATCTTGTAAGCACAAAGTAATTTCTCAGAGATTGATGTGGAAACACTGTAATCCCTCATCTTGGGGGTGGGAGTCAAGACTCTTCTTTAAAAATCTAGGGGCTGAGTTGGAACTTGTGGTTCATCCCTTAAATCTCAGCCCTGAGGAGAGAGGCAACACCACACAGCCAGGCCGTCTCTCAAAGCCAACCAAACCCAAGGCTCTCGGCACTGCTGGGTGCTGTCACTGTGGAGGATTGTACAGTGAGTGTTTCATGTCTAGAACTGTCATCCCTCACAGGGTTGGGGCCCTGTGTAGGCAGAAGTATGTCTGAAGTATGCTTAGGTCTCTCTGCTTTTCTTAGATCAATGTGATATGCTGTTGAGTGACTCACTGATGGACCAAGGCAAGGCTTCCTGAGGGTCGCTGGTTCCCAGGGCAGACAGACGAGGGCTCAGACAGCCAGGCCAGGCAGGACCACGGGTTTATTGGGGGCTGCACACACACACACTCACAGTATCACACGACAATGGCACAGTTACTCGGGACATCACGGTGGCCTCTGCCATCCACGGAGGGCCCAGAGGCAGTGGGTTCTGGCCTCCTCCCCTGTGGCCTAGACCCTGCGGGGTCCTTCCTCTGGGCCAGCTGAGGAAGGGAGGGGGCTGCTGGGGTGGGCCTCGGGCCTGGCAGGCAGGGGATGAGCAGGCAGGTTGGCCCAGCAGGCGGGGCTGGGCAGAGCCCCTCACTCCAGGGACTGCAGCATTAGCAGCTGCTTCAGCACCTTCGTCTGGCTGGTCTCTCGGATTTCTCCTGCCAGGAACATCTCATCGACCACCGTGTAAACCTGGGCAAGGAAGGGAGGGCAGGCAAAGCTGGAGTGAGGGAAGGGAGCCAAGGGTAGACCCAGAGCAGAGCCCCACAGCATGGGGGCGGGCAGGGTCACACAGGTGGCTCTGGGCACATTCCTACAGCTGCCTCTTGCCCACTTATCCACAAGCCTACCTTGTAGAAGTTGAACACCAGGTCCAGTTCACAGACATTGTGGAAGTATTCATTTAACACCTGAGAGAAGGAGAGGAAGACCAGTGGTAAGAGAGGCACAGACAAGATTGGCTCTGTGGCCATCAGTGCTTCCTGTGCAAAACTGAGTTTGAACCCTGTATCCCATGTGAAAGGAGAGAACCAGCTCCCAAACCTGTCCTGACGTCCATGTGCAAGCTGAGGCACACGTGTGCCTGCATAAACACACATGTCACAGACACCAGACACACATGGTGGTGGCCATAATAATAATAATAATAATAATAATAATAATAATAATAATAATAATAATAATAAATAAGATGTGAAAGGAGACAGGCCGGGAGGCCTGGGATGTACTTCAGTGTCTGTCAAGCATTCATGAAGCCCTGGGTTCCATCTCCAGCACTGCGTAAAACATGCTTAGTGGAGCACATCTCTAAGCCTAGCACATGGGAGATAGGTAGAGGCAGGAATTTAAGGTCACCCCTGGCTATACAGCAAGTTTGAGGCCAGCTGGGGCTCTATGAGACCTGTCTCAAAAAAGGGGGTGGGGGAAGGAGGATATGTGCAGATGGAGAGATGGCTCAGTGGTTAAGAACACAGGTTGGAGCCGGGCGTGGTGGTGCACGCCTTTAATCCCAGCACTCTGGAGGCAGAGGCAGGCGGATTTCTGAGTTCGAGGCCAGCCTGGTCTACAAAGTGAGTTCCAGGACAGCCAGGACTATATAGAGAAACCCTGTCTCAAAAAAACAAAACAAAACAAAACAAAACACAGGTTGTCCTTCTAGAGGACTCAGATTTAGTTTCCAGTACCCACATCAGGTGGCTCACAATGGCCTGCAAGTCCAACACCAGGGGGTCTAATGCCCAATGCCTCCTGGGTCCTCAGGCACCTGCACACACGCACGAGCACGCACACACACACACACACACACACACACACACGCACACTGGATGGAAGGGGAGACAGTGAGGCAGTTGTGTTGACTGTCATTGAGCGTGGGGAAAACTGAGGGGGGAACCTAGATCATGAGTACCAGGCCATCCTGAGCTACGAGGGAAGACATTGTCTCACACAAACAAGCCAAGAGGACAGATAGACAGAAACAGTGACGGAACCAGTGAGGATGCAACCGTTGGATGACAGACAACTGAAGACCTCAACTGTGACACCAAGAGAGGGGTCAGGAAGAGGGCTCAGCTGGTGCAAGCGCCTGCTGCCACGCCTGCTGACCGAGTTCAAGCCCCGGAACCTCAGGCTGGAAGGGCAACACCTGCTCCATCATGTTATCTTTTGACCTACACACACACACACACCATTGTGTAGGCACAGTCACACCATGAATAGTCAAAGGTGGAGCCAGGTGGCAGCTGGGTAGATAGAAGAGGCACTAGGCTGGAACAGATGAGAGGTGAGGAGGGAGAGGTAGATTAGAAAGACAGACCCATGCACACAGAGGGAGGCTGGGGCTGGGGGTGGGAGGACAAATGGCCACCCTAGCACTCCAGGGCCTCCTGGGCCGGCACCTGACTCACTTCTACGAAGTTGTGGATGGCCTCGAGATAGGCCAGATTGTTGTCGTTGACGTCCACGCAGATGCAGAAGTAGAGGCCAGCGTAGCGTCGGTAGATGATCTTGAAGTTCCGGAACTGTGGGCAGAAAGGAGTCAGGACTGAGTCTGGCAGAGGGGGCCAGATGCCAGCTGTTCCTCTGTGTGTGTGAGCACAGGCTGTTCCTGCCTCGGGGAGGGCAGTAGTGACAGCCAGCTTTGACTCATGGTCCAGCAGAGGGCCACTCACTCAGGCAGTGGGATGGAAATCCCCAGGGTTAGCATGACTGGATTTGGGGGTTCAGGGTAGGGCCCTAATCCCTTTTCATCCTGGGAGTCAGGGAGGTTTCCTGAAGGAGGGTACAGAGCTAGAAGACAGTCAGGGGAGTTCCAGGCACAGGGAACAGATTGTGAAGGAGCCAGGGCAGGGATTGTGACTAGGCCTGGCAGCAGTAGGGGGCTGAGGCAGGAGGATCACATGTTTGAAGAAAGTCTGGGCTATGTAGTGGACAGTAACTCAATACAAAACAAAAATAAGTTTTAGCTTGTTTGTTTGTTTTAGCAGAGAATCTACTATGTAGCCCAGGCTGAACTTGTACTGCCTATGTCGCTAAGAGTGGCCTTGAACTTCTGATTCTCCTGCCTCTACTTCCCAAGTTCTGGAATTACAGACATGCAGCACTACATTTGGCTCAAAGTCTCAGGAGAGGAAGGCATTTCAGATCAGCCTAGGCAACGCAAACAAACAAACAAACAAAACACAGAAGTTTCTTATTTTGGGGCGTTTGAATTTTAGAGTTCCAGGTAATGGAAGCTCAAGGAACACATGTAAACATTAGGATAATGCTCACATGGCCCACAGCAGGGCACACATGTGCTGGGGCAGACTTAATACTGTGTGCATGGACACTAAGGAAAGACAAGATGGACAGGGGCTGGGGCGTGGCTCAGCAGTGGAGCCCCTGCCTAGTGTGCATGAGGCTCTGTGTTCTGGTCTCAGCACAGTGAACAAACAAGAGGGGGAGTGCACAGTGAACACACATGGATGTGTACACTGGGATATGGCTGGTGTTTAGCCAGACCCAAGTTCTCTCTGGGATGTATGTAGAGCACCACCTGGTGGTAACTGTGGTGAATTACAAAGTTTGTGGGTCCTGAAATTTTTATTTGTTTTTAGCTCAGTTCATTTTTTTAAAAAAATATTATTTTGCTTGTTATTTATTTATTATTTGTAGAAACAAAGTTTCTCTATACAACTCTGGTTTGGAACTTTATATACAGCCCATACTAACTTCAAATTTTTCTTGATCTTTCCACATCCACTTCCGAAGTGTGGAGAAAACCGTTACCTCAGAGATAAGACAGGATAGTCAGGGCTGGAGGTCTCCCAGGACTATAGAGGGAGACTGTCTAAACCGGGAGAAAATGGTGGGTGGTGGCGACACATACCTTTGGGAGCCAGAGGCAGGAAGATCTGAGTTTGAGGCCAGCCTAGTCTACCGAGTGAGTTCCTGAAGAGCCAGGGCTACACAGAGAAACCCTGTCTTGAAAAACTACGACCCCCACACCTCATCCCCATTCCCTAAAAAGAAAGGCTCATCCATAAAGTCTCACTCTGCAGCAAAGAGGCAGAGGTGGGGCCACAGGCTTTAATCCCAGCGCCGCCGGAGGCCCACTGGAGTTTTCTGGCCTGTCAGGCTAGACTAACCAGTGAGCACCAGGCCTCAATGAGAGATCTTATCTCAAAACACAAGGTGGACAGCTCCTGAGGAATGACCCTCAAGGTTGGCCTGTGGCCTCTGGACTCTGCCCTGCCACACACATAAACACACACAGGAATTCATGTTACAGGCATGCACTCGGTGGTAGGGTTACAGGCATGCACCGCTGTAGTAAGGTTACAGGCATGCATGGCGGTGGTAGGGTTACAGGCATGCATAGCAGAGGTAAGGTTATAGGCATGTACCATTGTGGTAAGGTTACAGGCATGCACTGCTGTGTTAGGGTTACAGGCATGCATGGCGGTGGTAGGGTTACAGGTATGTACTGCAACGTTAGAGTTGCAAGCATGCACTTTTCCTCAAGACAGTATCTATGTAGCCCATCTTGGACATAAACTCACCATGTAATTGAGGAACACCCCTGCCTCTGCCTCTCAAGTGCTGGATTAGAGGCAGACGCTACCACCCCATGCGATGTGGCTCTGACTTCGAGCCCTGCAGTTCATGCATTCCGGGTAAGCACTTTACCAACTGAGCCATATCCTCAGCCTTTCATGCAACTTTCTTTTGCAGACAGGGTTTCAATATATAGCTCTGGCTGGCTAGGCACTCTATGGAGACCAGGCTAGCCCTGAACTCAGACATCTGCCTGCTTCTACCTCCCAGGTGCTGGGATTAAGGGTGTGAGCCATGAGTCCTAGTACTCACCAATTTTCTTAAAATTATTAGCAATGTCACTATTCATAGCTCAGGACTTAGCATGTGGCTGACTTCAAGTGGCATCTGTTCAATGTTATCTCGGATCAAGGCAGCACCAGGGACACCATGAGACATACTCAGCTTCTCTAACAGGCTTAAAGTGAGTTGGGGGTCCTGAGCTGTCCTTAGATGGTAAGGACCTGGGATGATACGGCGTGCACTTGGTCTGTGCTTCTTTACTGGTCTAGCGAGTTCCTGAGCCTGGATACCCAGGACATGCTGAAACTCCATTTCCATTCCCTTCCCCAGCCTCTCTGTCCCAACACCTCTGTGGAATGAGAGCAGACACCTCCCTCGTGCTTCTCACCCGCAACCTGCTCTCTCTGTGTGGGGTGTGTGTGTGTGTGTGTGTGTGTGTGTGTGTGTGTGTTCTGGAAGAACAAGCACTCTTCTGTGCCACACTGCTACCACCTTGGGGAATCTCCTGCTCCTGTTCTTGCTCCCAAGTGTGTTGGTACAGCTCTGCGATCCCAGCATCAAGGAGGCTGAGGCGGGAGGATTATGAGTTTGAAGCCAGCCCTGAGATGGAATAGACCTGTGTTCCCCTGCACCCAGGTGGCTGAGGCAGGAGGATTGCTTCAAGTTCAAGGCAAGCCTAGACTACACGGTGACTTTCAGGCTAGCTTGGACTGCAGAGATAACAAAGACAAAACCAAGGTAATCCGAACATTTGGGTGACAGAGGCAGGAGAATCAGGAATTCAAAGCTATGCTTAGCTATAGACAGTCTGAGGCAGGCTGGAGGCGCACAAGGCCCTGTTTCTAAAAATGAACACACAAAGAAACAACGAAAAGTCAACACTAAAACTATGGCCAGCAGCTAGAGGCAGTTTGCAAGTCTGGCCCCAATGTCCATCCCTGGAGCCCACACAAAGGCGGAAGGAGAAAATGAGTCCACAAAGTTGTCCTCTCCACACACATACACACTGTGAGGTGCATTGCCCCCCCAAGACAGATGGGGGATCCTGGAAGCCTGTGCCAACTCATGTCCCCTGCTCCAAACCGTTCTGTGGCTCTGGCCACTAAGGGTGTCTGAAGGCCTCAGACCTCAGCCTGGCTGATTCTCCTTGCCTGCCCCTCCTGGAACTCTCCACCCTGCTTATGCCTCAGGGCCTTTGCACCTGCTCCTCCCTGGAGGCTTGGAATGTCCTACTCCCTCAGCCCTGCAGATCTTGGTTGAAAGTCACCTGAATGACAGGGTTGTGGGTGTGTTGAGGATTTGAACTCAACTTCCCATGCTTGTGTGTTCTGTACTCAATGAGAAAAAGAGAAAAAGAGTTAAAGCACGAGGAGGGGTTAATAGAGGAGGTCACGGCAGTGCTGCTGTTAGAGCGGGGGGGGGGGGGAGGTGCCAGGGAGTAGGGGGCAGAAAGAAGGTGTCAGTCACCTCCACAAAGTTGGTGTGCTTGGCATCCCTGACGGTGACCACGGCATGCACCTCCTCGATCAGCTTCTGCTTCTCGTCATCATCGAACTGCATGTACCACTTGGCCAGGCGCGTCTTGCCTGCCCGGTTCTGGATGAGGATGAATCGGATCTAGAGCAAGCAGGGTGGGAAATGAGAGATGCGGGGACACGGCTCAGGGTGGGCACCACGAGACATTCTGTGGGAGAGATGTCGGGGCCCAGGCTCTCCCTGTGGCCAGTTCTCTAAGGCTGCCTCCCTCCCTGGGACCCTGCTGCGTCACTCTGGACATGGGCTGTGACCCCACTTCCACTGAGTGACTAACCCAGGCTTTAGTTCATCTTATATCCATCCATCCATCCATCCATCCAACCATCCCTGAAGCCACTTCCTTACCCTCAAATCAAATTTCCCAAGATGCTCCATGTCATCAGGGATGGGGGACTGTTCACAGTGCTGGGGAAGCACTGAAGGCCTGTGTGAGCCAGGCAGGAGCTGAGCCACACCTCTGGCTGCTCACTGGGGGATTCTGGACAAGTGCTCCACTGGGGGATGACAGGCACTACCACTGAACAACAAGTTATGAGGCATCTCACTGTTGGATACATAAGCACTCAATCCATGTTTATATTTAGACTTCTTGTGTCCGAGTTCCTAGTACGTGCCTTTTTTTTGAGACCCTGTCTCCTGCAGCCCAGGTTGGCTTCAAATTTACTATACAGCCAAGCAGACCTTGAACTCCTGCTCCTCCTGCTTCCAGTTCCCAAATGCTGGAATGACAGGCTCAGCTGTGTTTGGTGACTCGTGCTAGCATGTGCACTTGCATGCAGGTGCCCATAGAGACCAGAAGCATCAGACTTCTTGGAGGTAGCATTCCAGGTGGCTGTGGGCCACCTGATGTGAGTGCTGGGAACAAACCTGGGTCCTCTGCAGGAGCAGTAGGTGCTCTTAACTGCTGAGCCATCTCTCCAGCCCTTGCTTTTCTGTTGTTTTATTTATTTATTTTTTTAAAGACAGGGTCTCCCAATACAGCCTAGGTTTGCTTTGCTAAGAACTTAGGGCCTGCCTCAGCCTCTCAGAGTTCTGAGATTACAAGTGTGGGCCACTATGACTGGTTTTACTGGTGCTTTGTGGAATCCCAACACCCTGGAGGCAGAGGCAGGAGAATTACTGTAAGTATGAGGCAAGCTTGGCTGATATACTGAGCTCCAGACCACCTGAGGCTACATATCAAACCTGGTCTCAAAACAAAACAAAACAAAACAAAACAAAACAAATCAGGCACCACAGACTTCACCCCAAGCCCATTCACGGCTGTGCCGCAGTCACTGCCGGTTCTCCTTTGTCTCCTTTGTCAGGAGTGACCTGGGCAAGCCTGGAACTCAGGATCCTCCTGCCTCAGCCTGAAAGCAGGGCAATGACAGGCCCATCCCACCCACTCCCTGATGGCAGGCAAGGCCTGCGTTACTTCACTTATTCATTCTTCAGCTGATGGACAACTATACAGCTCCCACTTCCAGGCTACAGGGAGAAATGGCATACAGGTCTCTATGTGTATCCTTCAGAAGAAAAGTCATGAGACCCTAAAACACTAAGTCACATGTCAGGGAGCAATTCTGAAAGCTGAGTAAATCAGGTAGACTTAGTGGCACAGGCCTGTCATCCCAGCTTTTTTGGAGGCCGAAGCAAGAGGATCACAAGTTCAAAGCCTGCCTAGGCAACTTGGTAAGACCCTGCCTGAGATAGGATGAATGGCAGTGATAGCGCGCCTGCTTAGTGTGCTCTAGGCCTGGGGCTCAATCCCCAGTACGACAGGAAACAAAACAACTGAGGTAAAACTACAAGCGCTCAGCACAGTCCCCAGTGCCCACTGAGTCTTCAGTCAAATCAGAATCGAGTGACCTAGACCAGTGGTTTCCAACCTTCTTCATGCTGTTGGGGGTGACCCCCAACCATAACATTTTTGTTGCTACTTCATAACTGTAGGTTTGCTACTGTTATGAATCATCTGGGTTTTCTGATGGTCTTAGGAGACTCCTGTGACGGGGGTGGGGGGGTGCATTTGACCCCCAAAGGGGACATGGCAGGTGAGAACTGCTACCCTAGATGCATTCAATCAAGTGGCAAAGAGCACACACTCTGACCTAGAAAACATCAGAGTACTGTCAGGCAGTGGCTTTATGTTGATGGGCAGATCACTTAACCTCCGAGGGCCTCAGCTTCCCCTTCTGTGTAACAGACACAATGGGATTCCCTCCTTTCTTCATCAGACCAGTGAACAGGGTAACACCTATAAGAGGCACAGCATGTGGCTACTATATACTCCACATCCTAAAGCCCTAACCTCTAAGTAGCATTATAAAGTGTGTCATTTCACTTTCAGAAACTCATCCCCAGCCACCCAGTGATGCACATCTGTGATTGTAGCTACGGGGAAGGCTAAGATGGGGAGGTTGGAGGTTCAAAGGCAGCCTGGGATATCTGCAAGATCCTGTCTCAAGGAGAACAAAACAAAACAAAACAAACTGCTGGTGAGCTGGTTCAGTGGGTACAGGTCGACAAGCCTGAAGACCTGAGTTTGATCCCTGAGACCCACATGGTGGAAGGAGAGGTCTGACTGAGCAAGTCACTTCTGGCCTCTACATACGTAACGTAAAATGAGAATAACACACAGGAAAGACAGAGATGTAGGTCAGTGGCAGGAGATGTACTAGACTTACAACCATGTACAAGGCCCTCGATTTCATCCTCAATATAAAAAAGAAGAAAAAGAAAAGGAGAGAGAGAAGAGAGGAGGGCGAGAGAGAAAGAGAGAGAGAGAGAGAGAGAGAGAGAGAGAGAGAGAGCAGAACAGAGAAAGGAGGGAAGGAGAGAAAAAGAAACCACAAGGCTGGAAATTTAGCTGAAGGTAAAGTACTCAAGCAGCATGGCCAAGACCCCAGGTTCAATCCTCTACCAGGGTTCAATCCTAGGTACTGAGGGGGAAAAACGAAAAAAGGGAAAATCAGGGCTCAAAGGTTCCCTGCTGGGAAGCCTAGTTTGGAGCCCTGGCTGTCCAGACATATATGCTCTTGCCCATTTTACAGATGATAAAGCTAAGACCCATAGTTATCACAACCAGAAAGCAGAGCTAGTTCCTCCAAGTCTTTACCCTGAGCCCTGGATTCTTTACTGGCCTCCATGATCTTTCCTGAGCCTCATTCTTCCCTCAACCTATCTGCCTTATTCAACCTAAGCAGAAAACCTCAAACAGGATGTTACATGCCCCTTCCAAGAACTACTTCTGCTGAGCCAGGGAAACCCAGGAAGGGAAGGGGTGGGTGCAGGCAGGCAGAGCAGAGCCAGGCACAGGAGCAGAAGGGAAGAACAGCTGGAAGCAAGGCTGAGTTAAGCCCTCTGTGTCCTACCCCCACCCACCCCACAACCAATCAGTGAGAATCGTTCCACTCCTGGGAACACATCTGAGCAGCACCTAGTCCCTATACCCATCCCTCCGCTGTACCCTCAGGGAGCCTCCCGACCACCTCCCCCATGTTCTCTTAGAACCTCCATCCCCCTGACCCTGGAACCCCCTTTGTGAAGCTTCACCTGTCCTTCCTTACAAGCACCCCTTCTCCCTGTCCAAGGCTGGCCTCCCTTGTTACAAAGGTCGCATCGAACCTCCAAGTCCTCTACTCACCTCCTGTTCTGACATCCCCCTCCCAAGTCTTCTTCTCCAAGTCCCTATCCAAAGAACTCTTAGTTCCAAAAGGCGCGTCTTGGAGGTGGAGGTTCCCCTAAATCCAGTGCTCAGCCCTTGCTCCCAAAGCTCCCCTCCTCAAATGTGACGCCTCCAAGCCTACTCTGCACCCCGGACCTCTCCTCTGTGGAGCATTCTGTTCAGCTGCTCCCCATTTTCTTCTAGAATCCACTTTCTACTGCTACAGCCCTCTCTCTTTTTGCAGCAGCCTAATCCTACAGGGGCTGACTTCCGGCCTCCAGGGTCCTCTTCTTCCCCTGGAGAGCGTCTTCCCTGGCCATATCCAATTTGCCCCAACACTAGCTCTCCTTAAAACCAGCTCCTTCCTTCTCATAAGGAACCCTCCCTACCCTGTCTGTAGAGTCTCTCGTTCTTTTCCATCACTCCTTCCTCATCTCCAATATCTTCTCCCGCCTCTGTGGTTTCAAAATCAACCCCAAATGTCTCCCACCAAGGCAGTCCCTTCCCTGGACACTCTTTCCCCTCCAAATACTTTGCTTGGAACCACAAGCACACCCCACAGCGCAGCATCGAGCCCCTGATCCCCATTCCTGACCCCAATCCCGAGAACCCGCGCCCGGCCCGGATCATCCGCAGCAGGAGGAAGCTTGTCAGCACCAAACCGAAAACCCAGGGACCGTATGTGAACCCTCCCTCTGCTTGTCCCCATTACGACGCTCCCCTCGTTACCATGGCGACCCCTGTCTGGACCCCAGAGGCCGGGGTCCCGCTGTAACAGGGCGGCTCCGGCTCTGCTTGCAGTTGTGGGGCCCAGGGCTGGAACTGACTTCCGGCAGGAGAACCCGCCTTCCTCCTCGGGCACGGCCCTCTGGGAGTTGTAGTTTAAACGCACGCGTTGGCTAGGGTGGCCCCAGTCTAGACGCCTTCCCAGCATGCTCTGCGACTGCCCTTTTTCCTATCAAGAGAGCTAGCCACCAAAAGCAAGTACCAAATGCATTGTGGATGAAGGTCTCTGTATAAGGACAAATTCCATAGGTTAAAAGTAGGCTGAGTGAGCGTTGCATTTCGGGAAATGTGGTTCTAGTGCTCCTCCATCCTAAAGCTACCCCCCCAACGACAAGCTGGGAATAGTAGTTTTTGAACTTTGTTTTAAATTATAATATATAATGTGCTTTGATAATATTTCCCCATTACTATTAGCTTACTTCTTTCTCCTCAACCAAAGCCCTTTCTTCCCCAAAGTGTTCCTTTTTTCATGTATTTTTTTTCTTGAGGCGTGTGTGACCCACGGCATTGATCTGGGGTTGTGGATGTGAACGTTACTTGGACAGGGGCATCTTTTAACAGAATACACCACTGGGAATATGACTCTCTCACCCACTGCGACTGGTTTTTAATTTTTTGCTTATTTTATGTATTTGAGTTCTTACCTGCATGTAGGTAAGTGTACAATATGCCTGCTGTGTCCACAGAGGTAGAAGACAGCATAAGAACCTAGGAACTGGAGTTTGGGAGCCGAATCTGTTAGAGTAGCAAAAGCTCTTAAACACTGAGTCGTCTCTCCCTTCCCCAACCTGTGGTGAAATCCTGATGGGCCTAGTCTCCCACAGGTCTTGAGCAGTAACTCACAGCTACTGTAAGTTCATTTGGCCTTATCTCTGTCACATTCAGAAGGCATGTTTCACCCTTCCCTCCAGTGATTTTTTTCCTTTAAACTCAGGGTTTTATGTATCCCGGACTGACCTAGGACTAGCCTTGTAGGGGATGATCAGTTGGAGTCCTGATCCTCCAGCTTCTGCTGCCCAAGGGGCTACAGTATAGGCATATGCCATCACACCAGTCTCAGGAAAGGTAGGTCATTTTATTTTATTTTATTTTAGTTTAGTTTTGAGACAGGTTTTTTTTTATGTAGCCCTGGCTGTCTTGGAACTCACTCCGTAAACCAGACTGGACTTGAACTCAGAGATCTGCCTACCTGGATTTAAGGTATGCACCACCACCGATGCCCGGCAGAAAGAGTCTTAAACAGGAAATTACACTGTGGACCTAAAAATGTAACTAACTGCCTTTCTATGCTTATGCAGTGCTCTATTTAGTTGAGCTTAGGGATGTAGGTTTTCTCATTATATATATATATATATATATATATATATATATATATATATATATATATATATATATATATATATATATA